>JANAVB010006799.1:867446-947423 GCA_029216955.1 Iris pallida | reverse complement strand
ATATATATATATATATATGTGTGTGTATATACGTATACATATTAGATATGTATATCTACATATATATATATATATAGAGATATATATAGATATATATATATATATATATCTATAATATATATATATATATATTTATTATACATATATACATATATATATATACATATATATATATATACATATAAAAAAAATATATATGTATTGATTAATGAAAGAGAAGGAAATTCCAGCCGAGCAAAGCCTAAGCCTAGCCGAGCACTAAAACTCCCCACCGTCCAAAGGGCCACACCCGAACTTCCTCTAGAGCTCACAGGCCCGACCTGTTTCCTGCATAACACAAATAACCTATTCCACAAAACCGAGCAAACACAGCCCCACATCCGAGTAAAACCCGATCGACCCCCAAGACTTTACGCATAATAGAGGATCGAGATGGAGGGAGACACGCAAACCCTAACCCCTACCAAACCTGCGCGCCGACACCCCTACCCAGGCGACCGCTCGTCGCCGGCTTCTCCACCACCGGCGGCCGGGAACCGCTGTCGACCTGCGCGCGGGGGGTCAGGATCGACAGAGCACAGCAGCAGCGGTAACAGCAGAGGCACCATGTTCGTCGCGGAAATTCTTCGCTCGTGATCGATCTTTCTTCGTGCCGTTTTCTCGGGTACGTCCCCAACCTATACAGGATTATTTCCTTTCAGTTAGATCGAATTTAGACGATTTATGTTGGCCGATAAGTCGACTCAAAGTCGACGAAAAACACGGTTGAAAACAGAGTAAAATCCAGTCCAATCACCCGTATTCGAGGATCGATTCCGATCGATCCAGTGATTGTTTATAAATTCCACTTTAACACATGTTTAGACAACCTATAGGCCTTCACAAAAGTTTTTACGGAAGCCAAAACCATCGACTACGTGTCGAGAAATCAAATCCCGAACTTTAACGAAAACCTGTTTTAAAACTAGAAATTTCTTCCACACGACGTACGTCCCGCCAATCCGGGCAACGTGGTCGCGAACCGAAAGCACCAAAAGCTGCATAACGGCTTCGTGGTCGTGTGGGCTTTGACGGAATTCAAATTGGTCGCGTGTGCGCGACGAGTTTGATGCGTATCCGTCAAAATTCTTCGTATTGGCCTTTGTGCAAGTTTTCTAATTACTTTGTGCACGCTCGTCAGATCGAGACAAAACTTGCTCCAACAGGACCGTATCATTTTTTCTGGTCCTGTATGCCAAGTTTGGTCCGATTCTGAGACAGTTGATAAAATTGCCGTTTTACGGGCCCTACGGTCCGATTCAACGGGTGATTTTGTGCACGGTCCGTCGGAATCCAACTCTGGACATATGGCTGGGTTCGTATCGGAAAATCGGATCCGTAGACATACAGTTTGACGACTTTAGAGACCGTTGACTCTGGCAAGCATTTTGGTGCAAAGTGGGTCCAACGGCGGACACTATTTTGCTCGAAATTACTGTTTTGCCCCTGTGTCCGGAATAGGACTTAAGGACAGGCAATTCGTAGCTAATTTGACTATTCTGAGAACAGTTGGTACTATTTATTTCAGAATCTGGAGACTTCTGTATGTGTTGACTGATTGTGGCTCATTGAGTGGTATAATGTATATTGGTTTCTCCGGCTAAGGACCTCAGACAAGTGCACTTTCTGATTGCTTTCCGATTCATAGTAGTCTTTTCATTTCATGTCTATACATATATATTGCTGCTTGTTGACACGCTCGTCACACGGAGTAGTCGGGAGGGGAAATATCTTAGTACACATGTGGACTACCCAGAACTATCCCAATATGTCTAATCTTGAATGATAGCAGCTGCACACGACACGTGCAGTGAGCCGTATTTATCCCCTAGGCGTTCACATGTTGAAAAAGATATTTCACACCACATAGGTAGTTGTCTTTTATTTATTTTCCTTTTTCTACATCGTGCCATGTCATCAGTTATCTTACAATTTTTATCTCTCATATGTTATTTTCATGTCTTGTTAATTCTATTGTATTTTCGCATTGTCGTCGGTTTGTGTACTTGTTCCATTCCTGACTGGAAACCAATATTTTTCAGGTTTAGCCGCGATCACTCTTAGTATTGGGAAGGCTTGGGTATGCTGAGGTCAACCTAGAAATAGAAAGTAATTGTATCAATTTTATTAATTGTAAAAATCTTGTATTTTCTTTAATTATAAATGTTGTAATAAATATAGAATTGTGAATGAGCATCAAATGTTATATCTTGAGCATTTATTTCTTGCGGGCTTGACAGCGTTCTACCGCCGACTCTGCGGCGTAGGCTGGCTTGGACACGTCTCGTATCTGAAAAGCGGGTGTGGGTCGTGACAAGGCAAGCCTAACAAGTGCTAACTACTCAGGGAGTATAAAATCTAGTGGCCAATCTATCAGGCCACAGCCCTAGCCTGAGTCTCCATCTGTCTCAGAGACATCTGTAAAATTGTCAACGGTATCCTATCAGGAAAATGAGCAAGTATAAACACCAACAGCAGTTCCATATGAATTGACAAATACTATAAGAGACAGTATAATGAAATACAAGACAAAGATATAGGCGACTTGGGAACCATTCGAAAGCCGAGTTACAACCCTTGAACCAAACAAGGACCGGGGTTGTAACCCTTCTTTCAAACAGGACTTAGTCTCAAATTATGGTATAGTATAAGGGCAGGTAGAGCATGTGAGTAAATGAAATCATAGCACGGTGAGAAGTACAGAAAGTAAAGCTGAACTGGATATAAGATACGACAAAAAATATAAGATGTGATTTGAACTATTAGAGCGATATGTGATCGGCTTTTAGGTAAGTGACAAGACAAGTTATCCACTTGGCCCGGCAATCCGCGGTGCCCTCAACGGAAAGTCATGCCGGCCAACCTGGATAACAGGCGCACAGAGGTATCTGCTACACCCTACGTGAGGTGAGGGTGGCGCTAGCAACAGTGACAAGAGGCTTTGATCACATAACCCCTAATAATTCCCCCATCCCCGAATAGTATTACGGATCCGGACATGGCACGTCATGACACAGGATTCAAAAGTAGGTGATCAGCCCACTCCCAGATCAATGTCTATATAAGTACACAAAACACAAAAATATCACATACCAATATACCAAAAAAGTCCAGGAATAACATATCATGACAGGATCCGACGTATACTAGTCCGTGAACCGTCGTGTCGGGAATCATGTAAGACACTACAACTGAATCGGATATAGTAGATATCAAGACAATAAAAACTATCAGTAAATGTACTCGCCTGTGGTCCTGAGCTGATAAGGTGAATAGACGCTCAGAGTAATCACAGACCTAAAGATGAGATACTACAAGTCAAAATATGGTTTAATAATGAAAGGAAAGCTAATCTAGTCATGATATACAAGTCTAAGTCAAAAACTAGGTCAAACCAAGTCACATCAAGCTAAACTAGATCACACTAGGTCAAACTGAGTCATACTAGGTCATACTGGTTCATACTAGGTTAAACCAGGTCACTGGGAGTCAATCCAAGTCAAACTAGGTCAAATGGGGTCAAAGGTTGACTTATATTTGACTTTTGGTCAACTGGTCAACCCTGGTCAACTCTAGGTTAAACTAGTCTAATGTTGACCAATTGTTGACTTTCAGTCAACTGGTCAACTCTGGTTTGGTTTTGGTCAAATCTAGTCGCTTAAAGGCTAAGTTTGACTCTCGGTTGACTTTTGTTGACTTTTGGTCAAAATGGTCAACCGAAGTCAAAATTAGTCTAGGAGCACTATATTTGATCATTACCAACCAAGGGAACCAAGTTCTAACCATATCTTAGACTCTAAACTCAAATACCCTATATCTAGGTAAAACCTACATTACCCTTACCAAGGTAAATCCCGATACCTTGTCCAATACAAAGGAAACCCCGCTAATACCTAAGATACTAGCCTAGGCTCCTTAGGGTAGCTAGATACTATCCTATCAAAGGTTTACCTACCAAGAAATATAGGTATCCTAATTATCTAGCCTATCTTAGAACATATGTTGGTCTACCATACCCATTACCTTACCAATATCATACACCATTCTCACATCATTCTAGCACTCACCCACACAACTCACTCACACTCAACACTCATGACACCACACTCATAGGCTCTCACCTAGGCTATTAGCTATACTCCTATAGGCTCACACACACAATTTCATATATAAACTCACACACACAACTCATATATATAGGCTCACACACTCTTATATATATATATATATATATATATATATATATATATATATATATATATATATATATATATATATATATAGGCTCACACACACAAGGGCCCATTTGGCATGGTTTGGGGGCTGCATATGGTTAATATATAGGGACTGGATTGGGGCATGAATTGGACTAAACAAGGGTTGAAATTAGGACTGTTTGGGACAGCCAACATGGTGGTTTTTGGGGGATGTTTGGGACAGGTATGGACTGGTTTTAAGTGGCTGAAATGGGGCTACTTAGGACTGCTTTTAGGGTGGTTTAAGGACTGATTAGGACAGTCATATAGGCTAATATTGGGTGGTTTATAGGGGCATATACCAAGGCTGAACTATGGACTGAATATGGGGGTGGTTATGGACTGATAACAGGGGGTTATGGTGGTGGTTTGATGGGCTGTTAATGGGACTAAAGGGGACAGCCATATAGGCTTGAGTTGGGAGCTGTCAAAGGGACAATTTAGACAGCAATGAGTTGCTGCCCTGCTGCTGTTTGCAGCAGCAGTTAGCTGTTGGTTCCCCCCTCAACTCCACTCTCATTCCCCTCTCAAAACCCTCTCACACAGACCCTCAAATACCCTCCTTACAACACATTCACATATAACCCTTCTCTAAACTAACACACATCCAATTCCTCCTTGGCCGAACACTCATACCCACAACCAAACACAAAATTACTCATTGCATACCATAATATATATCCATATATATATAAGCCACAAAAAAAAAAAAAAAAAAAAATATATATATATAACCATATCACTACAAGAAAAAATCCCTTTTACAACGTTGAAAAAATATTTTAAAAAGACTTTTACAACGTTTAATAGAAGGTTGTTATATCCAAGGTTGTAAAAGGGGAGGTATTTTCCACAACGTTCGTTCAAACGTTGTGAAGACATTGTAGAAGTTATTTCCACAATATTTTGCAAATATTGTTGAAATTTATAAAATATGACGAAAAATCTTTCTACAACATTTTTTAAGTATTGTAAAATTACTTTTTAAAACATATTACAAGTATCGTAAATATAATTTCAATAACATTCTAAAGCTGTGGTAGAAATAATATATACCACGTTTAGTAAATATTGTGCATAGATTTTGTACAACAACAAACAAATATTGTAAAAAAAAAAGAAGTTTATGCAACTTTTGAAAAATGTTGTATATGTTATTCAATCATGTTTGTCAAACGTTGTTAATACTATTTGTATGTTGCAATTGTAATACCAACAATAATTTCAATGTATTGTAATGTTTAGAAAAATTGTTAAAACTACAAGAAAAAAGGTCTCTCTTGACAGTAAAAAATTGTCAAGAAAGAACGGTTTGGTCATAATAAAAATTTAGTACCAAACTTTTTGTTTACAATTATATTTTAGCTTCAATTTGCATGCTACCTTTGTCTATTACCGAACAAATACGCATAGAATATTAACATAGCAGAAACAAACACTTTACAAAATGACCTTATTTTATTAAAAAATACAAGGTTTTTATCACAAACATTCAAGAACTATACAAAAATACTACTATGTTATAAATTTCATCATAGAACATTACTACAGAGTAGTTACTGCATTCATCTCTATGTCCATCACTTTGTAGATTTCAGGGAATCCGTTCATCTTCAAAGGATTTCATCTTCCCTACTATGCATGGTGGCAAACAGACTTTCGACTCTTGGCACGAGACTCATTAACCAACTTGGGCCTTACCCAAAAAGAAGAAATAAAGGCGGCACTTCTTGTGGCTTCTTGTGACACTTCAAGTTTGTTGATCAAAGTCCTATAATAGAGATGCAATAAAATGGAGTAAATGTTAAAAAAAAGTAATAGATTTATAATACATCTACAAATAATTTCATGTGCTCAAGATTTACAAATTATTTTGATACGTCATGTGAATCAAGAAGAGCTTGAACTACAATTAGGACCTGTCTTGCTAGTTTATTCCCATTAAGTCCTGCTTATGCTCTTTTGAGTAACTAACCTTCATACTACAATATACAAATTAGTCCAACATTTTCATAATTCACAAGCTAGGCTTGAGAAGCATCATTCAAAATAATGTTCCAAAACTATATGGCTCTTTGACTTTATCACTATGGATATAGCATTCACATATCTCTAAATATTCATATTTTATAGATTAGATATTTGGATTTGTATATTTTAGAAAATTTAGGATACGGGTCAGTTACAGATAATGTTACCACATGAAAACATATAAATATTCATATTTTATAGATTAGATCTGAATATTATCTACATTTTTTGCATATTTTGGAAAATAACTAGCTTCCAAAAAGTTCTATAAAGGATATGATATAAAGAAACAGTTACTTTATCATTATGTGAAATATTTTTCAACCATGTTTTGAGTATCTTTACAGCCATATCCAACATGAGTACATGTTTGAGCAAGCGTCATGTCTCATACGTGACAGCTACGAACTGACACAGGCACGTATATATACGGTCCTCTAGAGGAGTATTCATGCAACATAGTGTAGAATTCAAACGATCACACATTTAATGTATTAGATCAACCCAGTTTTGAATTCTCTAGCAAGCATTCATTTTTAAGTGATGGCAAAGGCCTTTTAACAAAATGAATTTTGTGCTAACTATAAAACATTGTCACCTAGTATTAGAATTGTAACAACATACCAATCACAATGGCATATCTTGCAGCAAGTCTGAAATCGTCAACTATTTGAGGGATCTCCTCCGTCCGCAATCGCCGGGGAGTCGAATATTCGACAACAGTGCCACCGTGTTGAGGCCGAGGGGAATGCCTTTATCGGTACTCGAGACCGAAGACTGTCCATTAGGCTGGAAGCCTATGAAACAACATTAATTAAGATGATTATATATAGATATAAGGTTTGCTTGCATGTGTTGAATAAAAATGAGAATATATTGCCATGCATCGATCAGTAGCTTACTGGTATTAGAGACTCTTCCAACATGTCAAATCTGGCAGAAGAAGACACCACCCTTGTCATGTAATGCCTTCACAATTGGCTTCCATGCCTATACTTGCACTTTGGTCCAAATAACTGGAGTACTGTCGCGATGCCTAATACATGCATATATATTTGAAGAAACCTATTAATTCACTCATTGATTGGAAATTTGGGATTTCGGTCGAGTTTTATCCAGGAAAATGAATGGTTTTGGTTTTGGGTATTTGATTTTGACTGAAATCCACTTGCCAACTAAAATTGGCAGTGGTTAATCAGGTTGGTCAACAACAGCCCGTTACTCGTTTTTTGGGCAGGTTAAGCAGTTTTTAGCCAATTAATCAGTCAGGTTAATTAGACTTTAACCAGCCAGGGCCAAAAGCTTATAATCATCCTTGTAAGTGATTTTAATAATACTAGAAATTACTAAGGGGTATCATATACAGTTCTGTCAAAGTTATTTTATGAAAGTAAACATCATTACCTGAACTGCAGCAACGGCTTCCACTGCACTAGAAGCTCCAAGTATGTGGCCAATAATGGATTTTGTGGAGTTTACTTTCAACTACAAAAAATAGTTGGTTAATGAAACGACAACATCAATAACCACTATGGATTTTAGAGTTCATTTTCAGTTATTCTCATACCTGAGGATTCTGACCAAACATACAAGCAAGGGCTTGATACTCTTTTGGACATCAGCAGGTGTAGAAGTTGCATGGGCATTCACATAATTGACATCTTCTTTGCTAATTCTAGCTTGTGCTAGTGCTTTCTCAATGCAAAGAGTAATGCCTTTTCCTGGTTTTCACATAAGAAATATTGGCTATGCGCTGAGGAACATCAACAGAAAAGGGACAAAATAGAGATGAGCACCCCTACTCTCACCAACACCATGAGCACACCCCTACCCCACTCCACCCCCCAAACATTTTAATAAGTGCAAACCTATGTCTATGTGGTATAGTTTAGCAGTTAATTGGAGGTTTGTTTAACAAACCCCATATTACCTCAATTGGAGAAAAAAATTACCCAGTCCTCCACATGATCTAATGTTCATCAGTGGATCTCTTGTTGGGTGCCTACTTATTCTTTTAAAGTTTAAATGGATAACATTTGTTTCGGAATACTAACCTCTCTTTCATAGGCAAATAAGCAGCATGGAGCATATTACATGCCAAATCGATTTTATGCAATTCATTGTGCTATGGTAGATAGACCGTTATCTCTGAGACTAATTTTATATGATACTACCTAAGCTCTCAAACTCCAAACTCATACAATTACATTCTTCTATCTCATCTAGTCAATATCCAACCTTTTACCTGATTTTCGAGGCACCTTTGAACATTTTATTTCCCCTTGTTCTTATAAATCTGACACTCCAAAATTGATGACGTGTCAGCGCTATATTGCGTCAGACACCACCCAAATACTCTGCACTATAGCCATTGACTAGCCAATTAGGAACATATTCGAGTAGTCATGTTCGATAATTGTTGTGTCGTATTTATGCTACAACAATAAGTATCATATGTACATACCCCTGTACAGTATCAGAGACCAGTTGCTTCAACAATGAGCAGTCCTCCTTTGGTTGTCCTCTGAGACTAGTACAGAATATCATGAGTTTGTGGAACATTGCCATAGGATCTTTGCCTCATTAGTGGAGCCAACACAATCCTGATGATCAAGAGGAGAAAGCAAGAATTTTAATTTAACACCAACAAACTAAAATAATCTTACCTGAAGTAGTATTAATAATTTTGATTGTTTTTGCCCTGCTCCCCTTATATTGATGCACCCCCTCATAAATATACTGTCGTTATCAGATTGGAGCCCTAGGCACTTTTGTAGGCCTCCAAATTACCTGCAGAATACATGAGTAAAGGATATCAATAGAAGCCCAAAGAAAAATAACACTTCCTAACATCTCAAAAAAATTAGGGCCAAGTTTACTGTGTCCCACTGGGTTTCAAACCTAGGACTTTCCCTTACCGTATGGAAGTTCGTAACCATTTAGTTGCCCAACCTTTGGTAGGTCAGCATTTCTTTATTCAAATCTTTTTGGGACTTGAATTTATTACTCATTAGAGTAACTCTTGGAGATGTTCTTATGAATTCTCCTTAAATTTTGAATACGTTGCAATGTTGACTCATTTAATGGAAGGTTCAATGTTAGAACCATTTTGGGTTCAGAATGCTAAGTTGCACAAGTTCCACTTATTTGGTTAGCAGCTCTAGCTATATTCTAGAACAAAGTAGTAACATTTCTGTGTCCTAAAGCTTAAAGTTATTTGCTATCATATGTTTTATCCATAGCTTGTCATGAGTTAAGACTTAAGAGGTTCCTACAATTTGATTGAAAGTGTCCAACTAGAGTTGCTGTCCAACCCTCTGGAACTGAACGGTCTCTTCATGAATGCATTAATTTGTTTGGCCCCTGCTATGGAGACAAAAAAGGAAAACAGTTTCGAGTGTGGGTGGACAGAGTTTCTGCGTCACAGATTGGTTTAGATGACTGACTAGTGAAATTTGATAAATGGGAACTAAGTGGTCAGTTCTTTAGCTATACACTCATGAACAAGCTTTAATCTTTTATATTACTTTCTAATATAGCATGTACGTTATTGTCTTCTGCTTATGTGGCAATATGCATAACCATGAAGCTCTAACCAACTAGGTCTCAGGATAAGTAGTTCATTGCTAGAATTTCCTGTTAGGTTCACATATCAAGGCCTTCTGTTGTTCTCTTTCTTCATAACAAAATTTGTAGCCTTTTACTTGGATATGTTTTGTTAAGTGGATATGAATAGATGACAAGTGGATGTGTATTAAGTGGCAAAAAGTTGTGTCCATTTTTCTAATAGAGTTAGCACATCAAGTCTTGTATATCAGGCTAATAAAAAAGTAAAAAAAAACCTTTCCAATACATTAATACCAGACATAAAAGTTTATACATGGTGTTTGTGCTAATCTTTAATTATATTTTGCCACTAAATATAATTTTATTAGTCTAAGTAATATGATATTATTAACAAAGGATGAACCGTAAGAAAAAAAAAAATAGAGGAGCAAAGCAACTTAGCATGCCCATTTTTTCTCATTAATCAAAATGACATGAATAGACCTAAGGACTAGGCAGAAACACTAGTCTATTCAGAATCATATATTTTCAATTCCAAAAATTATAGAACATAACGCAAATAAATTTCAATCCAGTCATCTTGATTCAGAAATGCATATCGACTGGCCCTATAATAGGGGATTTTGTTCCATTCATTTTATCGAACAGAAGATGCCCATAAAACTGTCTATCTCTTTGCCAATCCTTTGATTTATTTTGAATATCAAGAATGGTGATATGAAATGTCAAGAATAAGTGTGTGTGCATATAAACTCGTAGTAAACGGAAATAATGACATGATGGTGGGGATCTTTCCCATCAGTCCTGGCAATTGAGCATTTCTAGAAGATTGAGACATGTTGTAAGAAGAAATCAGAGAATTGCAGCAAAAATTGGGGAAGAACATTTAGATCTGGAAGAAGAATTCTTATAGAATATTTGGGGAGGAAGAAGCTACAGCTATGTGGATAAAATTGCATATATCAACGTATCCTTTTCCTGCTATTACAATGCATTTATATATCAATGCTCTATTGCTTTGCTTGCTTATCAAGCTAACACTAATCTGGTGACTGTACAGGTGAGCTGGCTGATTGGAGTAGCTGGCAATCACCTGAGAGCACATGGAGTAACTAACACCTCACCTGAGCACCTGAGCACATGGTACCAGGCTGTTTATTACCTGAATTAACTGTCAGGTGACACTG
The DNA here is from genome assembly GCA_029216955.1 of Iris pallida. NCBI lineage: Eukaryota > Viridiplantae > Streptophyta > Magnoliopsida > Asparagales > Iridaceae > Iris > Iris pallida. The sequence goes on along the minus strand of JANAVB010006799.1, from coordinate 936,343 downwards.
AAAGGAAGAAGGAAAGAGTCAGGTTAAGAGCCATTTGATTAGGCTCGTAACAATGCCTCCCTCTTAATTTGACCTTGTCTCAAGGTCAAAATGAGGAAATTTCTTGATGAAGTCCTCGTAAGGAACCCATTGAGCTTCTTCCTGGGAGCAATCCTGCCACTGTACGAGCAAATCCACTGCTGCCCTGTTCTTTCTCTGAACCATCCTTCTGTCCAGCACCCAATGAGGCTCCAAGACCATTGCTTCTGTATAAGTGGGGTTCTCCTGATGCACTGTGAGGGTGGGACTAAGAGTCTTTTTTAATTGAGATACATGAAAGACTGGATGGATCTGGGATGTAGCAGGAAGAGCAAGTTTGTATGCAACAGCCCCAACCTTAGAAAGTATCTGATATGGGCCAAAATATTTTGGGGAAAGTTTTTGGGGTCTTCTCTGTCCCACAGTGACTTGTCTATAGGGTTGCAACTTCAAGTAAACCCAGTCTCCAACTATGAACTCCCTGTCAGTTCTATGGTTATCTGCTAACTTCTTCATCCTGTTTTGAGCTAAAGTTAGGTTGTCCTTGAGGATTTGTATGGCATTATCCCTAGACTGCAGATTCCCTGCTACCTCATTTTCCTGAGTTGACCCTGGTACATAAGTGAGCAGATGGGGTGGAGGCCTCCCATAGACTGCTTCAAAGGGAGTGGTGTTAATGGCAGAGTGCCAATTGGTGTTAAACCAAAACTCAGCCCATGCAAGGAACTTACTCCACTCTCTAGGCTTGTGACCACAGAAACATCTGAGATATCCCTCTACACATCTGTTTGTCACCTCTGTCTGCCCATCAGTTTGGGGGTGGTAGGCAGTGCTATACTTGAGTTGAGTGCCTTGTAGCTTGAAAAATTCTTTCCAAAACTGACTGGTAAAGAGGGGATCCCTGTCAGTAACTATAGACTTAGGCATCCCATGTAATTTGAACACTCCTTCAAGGAAGACTTGAGCCACTACAGCAGCAGTATAGGGATGACTTAGTGCAAACAGATGCACATATTTAGTGAGTCTGTCCACTACCACTAGAATGGTGGATTTATGGTAACTGTTAGGAAGTCCCTCTATAAAATCCATGGAGATATCTTCCCAGACTCTGTTTGGAATTGGCAGAGGTTGTAATAGACCAGCTGGGGATACATTCTCACTCTTGTTCCTTTGACAAATATCACAAGATTTTATATAATTTTGGACTGCTTTCTTTAACCCCTTCCAATAGCATACCCTCTTGATTCTGTGCAGTGTCTTGGCAACTCCTGAGTGTCCAGCTTGCAGTCCATCATGATGTTCTTTAATCATCAAAGAAGCAAATTCTGAGGCTGGATCAACTAACAGTCTATTTTTATAATAGAGAAGATCATCTATCAAAGAGTACCTGTCAGTATTCAGCTTCCCTTGTTCCCATTCTTCTTTCTTCTTAATATAGTAGGCTGATTGATTCATTTCTTCCCTGAATTGTGTGAGCCACCCTGCTTGGACCATAGTTACAGCAGATAAACTTGGTATTTCTCTTCTGGATAGACTGTCTGCAGCCATGTTTTCCTTTCCCTTCTTGTACTCCACTCTATAATGGAACCCATGTAGTTTGAGTATCCATTTATACTGTGCATCAGTATACACTCTTTGTTCTAGCATGAATTTAAGAGATTTATGGTCTGTTCTGATGATAAAAACCCTTCCCCATAAGTATTGGGACCATTTCTTAACTGCCAAGAGTATTGCTAACATTTCTTTTTCATAAGTTGAGAGTACTTTGGCTTTACCTTTCAGTGCTTGGCTTAAGTATGCAATGGGTCTGTCTTCTTGCATAAGAACTGCTCCCACTCCTTCACCACATGCATCACACTCTAAGATGAACTCCTTCTGGAAGTTGGGCATACACAGAACAGGAGGTTCTGTGAGGACTTTCTTCAATGCTTCAAAGGCCTCTTGAGCTTTGTTACTCCACAGGAATGCATTTTTTTTTAGAAGATCAGTTAGAGGCTTGGCCAAGCTGCCATACCCTCTGATGAACCTTCTATAGTACCCAGTCAACCCCAAAAAACCCCTCAATTCTTTGAGAGTGGTTGGTTTAGGCCAACTGATTACTGCTTGAATTTTGTCTGCATCAACTTCTACTCCCTGACCAGAGATAACATGCCCCAAATAGCCCACCTGTTTTTGGAGAAATTGGCACTTGCTTCTCTTGACCTTCAGTTGGTGTTCATCTAACTTCTGCAAAACTTTCTCCAAGTGTACATAATGATCTTCTGCTTTAGGACTATAGACTAAAATGTCATCAAAGAAAACTAACACAAATTTCCTGAGATAGTCTCTAAATACATCATTCATCATGGATTGGAATGTGGAGGGGGCATTAGTCAAGCCAAAGGGCATGACTAAAAATTCATAATGGCCTTCATGGGTTCTAAAGGCAGTTTTGTGGATGTCTTCTTCTTGCATTCTAATTTGGTGGTAGCCTGACCTCAGGTCCAGTTTTGAGAAAAAATGAGCCCCACTTAACTCATCAAACAGTTCATCAATGAAGGGTATAGGGTATTTGTCCTTAATGGTGTTAGTATTAAGGGCCCTATAATCTACACACATCCTCCAACTACCATCAGATTTTTTTACTAAGATTACAGGGGATGAATAAGAGCTACTACTGGGTCTTATGATTCCTGTTTCAATCATCTCATGCACCTGTCTTTCAATTTCATTTTTGTGAATGTATGGTTGTCTATAAGGCCTACAGCAGACAGGTAATGACCCAGGCAGTAAGGGTATTTTGTGGTCATAAGGTCTTTTGGGAGGTAATTCTTTAGGCTCTTCAAAGATATGATTGTACCTGTCTAGTAGTTGCACCAAGTCTTGAGTGTTGTTCTCCTCTGGGGGTTGAGCTTGGACTGCACATAACTGTATGATGTATATCTGAGCTCCTTGCCTCAAGTCTTTGAGATTGGCTTCATTCAAGGCTTCTTTCTGATTTTGTATTCCTCTGAAGATGTGGCTGACTCCTTGATCTTCATATCTCATTATCAATTCTTCGAAATTCCATAAGATGTTTCCCAGGGTTCTCAACCAATTTGCCCCCAAAACTACATGACAACCTGTTAAAGGCAGTAATAATAGATCAAATATTATTTTTCTACCTTGGCAGTCAATTGCAACCTTTTGGCAGAGTCCTTGACTTTGAAGTTTATCCCCATTAGCTACCATCACTTCAAATCCCTCCTTGTTAGTGAACTGAAGACCAATCCTCTCACAGAATTGGCTGTCTATGAAACTGTGAGTAGAACCTGAATCTACTAATATCATCACAGGCTTGTTGTGTATGCTTCCCCTCAGCCTCATAGTTGACTGTTGTAATGTTCCAGAGAGAGCTTGTAAGGATATGGCAAAAGTCCCTGGAGGTGGTGCCTCCTTTGATTGGGGTGTCTCCTTTGAGTCTTCATTGAAAATGTCTTCTGTTTCTTCTACTTCTGGTTCTTCAACATCACTGATCAACATAAACAGCTTCTTCTCCTTGCATTTGTGCCCCCTGTACCACTTGTCATCACAAGTGAAGCATAAACCCAATCCTTTCCTTCTATCAAGCTCCTTAGGAGAGATGGTAGAAGTTTTTGGTGTATCAACAGGCAACATGGAATGAGCAGCAGGATAACTATGTGTTTTCTTGTCATTTTCATGACTAGAAGGCTGAGAAAAATTTTGGTAGGGTGCTGCTTTATGGGAATACAGCTGAGTTTTGTATCCTTTCTTCAGAGAATGTAATTTGGCTTCATAAAGCCTTGCCCATTGCATAGCTAAAGGCAATGTGGGAGGATTTGCCACCAATAATTCATACCTGATTTCATCTTTCAGGCCTCCTATATACTGACTAACAAGGTCAGGTTCCTTAGTCCCTCTGATTTTCTTAGAGAGACTCTGGAATTGAGAGTCATATTCCTCCACCATGCCAGTTTGAGTGAGTCTTTTCAATTCCATAGCATAATTTGTGAATTGTGAGGGCCCAAAATTGAGCCTAATGGCTTGGCAAAAATCTGCCCAAGTGATAATTCCCTCTTTGATTTGAATGAGCCAATCAAACCAATGGGCAGCTCTGCCTTTCAGCTGAACAGAGCAGACTCTAACTCTCTCCTCTTCAGGAATATGATAAAAGTTAAAGTAATGATGGATTCTAAGAAGCCATCCTTCCACATCAGGACCTCCATCATACTCAGGCAATTTCAGTCTCAGGGAGGGTTTTCCCCAAGTTTGATTTGTATTATCATGTTGATTCCACAAGTTGGCAGGGGCAGGATTCATTCCTCCTACTGTTTGGAAAGGGTGTGGCTGGAAAGAATGGGGAGGCCCAGATTGATTATATGGGGGTAATGATGATGGTATTGGAAAGTTTGTCACAGAAGGGGGGGTGTGATGTTGATAATGCTGTGGAATATGATTGGAATAACCATGATTCCATTCCATTCCTGGCATTCCAGACATGGCCAATGGTGAACCTATGTTTGCAGGGATTGATGTAGGGAGGGGAGGCTCAGGCTCTCGTCTGGATCTATTCATTTCCCTCATCATACTTTCAAACATGTCTGTGAGTTGCAGGAATTTACCTTCCAAATTCTGAACCCTCAGATCTGTGGCCTGTGATTGACCTTGTCGATCTCCCAATGACTCTGGTCTGAAATTGTTGCTCGATTGTTGCTCCTCGCCGACCTCATTGAGCAGATCCATTCGCTCTGATACCAAATTGGTGGGGATCTTTCCCATCAGTCCTGGCAATTGAGCATTTCTAGAAGATTGAGACATGTTGTAAGAAGAAATCAGAGAATTGCAGCAAAAATTGGGGAAGAACAGTTAGATCTGGAAGAAGAATTCTTATAGAATATTTGGGGAGGAAGAAGCTACAGCTATGTGGATAAAATTGCATATATCAACGTATCCTTTTCCTGCTATTACAATGCATTTATATATCAATGCTCTATTGCTTTGCTTGCTTATCAAGCTAACACTAATCTGGTGACTGTACAGGTGAGCTGGCTGATTGGAGTAGCTGGCAATCACCTGAGAGCACATGGAGTAACTAACACCTCACCTGAGCACCTGAGCACATGGTACCAGGCTGTTTATTACCTGAATTAACTGTCAGGTGACACTGAAAGGAAGAAGGAAAGAGTCAGGTTAAGAGCCATTTGATTAGGCTCGTAACACATGAATCTCTTTGTCAATCCTTCAACTACTTCCTGGAGTTTATACTCCATTCAATACTAAAATAATGGAGTATACCTTAACTAAAAAGCTTCCTAGATGAATCATCTCGCGAGAGGAACGAATCTGGGTGCTATAACCCATCGATGTTGCCCCATGGGTTCCTCTGCCGCCGTCGTGGGTCCAACACGAGAATGGATGGAGGAGTCGTCCTCTAGAACCAGCAGGCAGTTGACAAACGCGAAGTCGGTAGAGAGGCCCCTCGGGAGGCTGTTCTCCTTCTAGGTTTTGGCTTTTAGTTTTAAAAGGGAGGAAGGAATAGGAAAAGGAAACTAGTAAAAAGGGGGTGTTAAAAATGAAAACAAAAGGAAAAAAAATCTCTGGCGGGCTAATTTTTGGGGGCCAAATTTCTGGCGGACTAATATTTGTCACGAAACGTTATGGAAAATTTTTGTAACTTTTTGGAATTAAACTTAAGCATGACCAATATTCTATAACATTTTTAAAATAAATGTTGTAAAAGCATAGAATTTTATGATCTTATGTTAAAATCCGTAAATGGTATGTTGTTGTAGGATTTTTTTTTTCATATAATGCGAAGATAAAAAAAATGATGGAGTTTATGCTTCATATTTCACAACAAAATATCAAGAAAGGAATTACTATTAAGACTCCAGAATTGGTCACAAAATTTGCATACTCAATGTTTATCTCCTTAGCCAATTTGAGAAGAGGCATGTATTTTTCTTGTCACTAGTAGTTTAAACTATGGTCTTGTTTTGGCCCAACAAAAATTTGGCCATGTCGTGTCTTTGGACATGGATCAAATACTTCACATACATGCATCAAACAATTCAAAATATACTAGGATGATCAGTGTGGTGTACGTGTCCTCGTGTCGTGTCGCATCACATCTATGTAACATAAATTTAACCAATTATAATTCAAGAATTAGAGTAAATCAAGGTCTAAAAAGAATATTGAAACATAAGCTATAACACCAAATCCCAACTAAGAATAAAAGACTCATCTTGTTGTTACTGCCTTAGATTGAGGGAGAAGAAGTGACAATGCGATGTGGACGTTCAGAGGATTGTGCGAGAAGAAGAAGACGACGCGATGAGGACGTTCTGAGATGATTGTGGAAGAAGAAGGCGACGACGCTAGATGAGAAGCGTTCTCAAAATATTACTAAAGCAACATTCTATTTTTTATTCTTAATTATCAATTTATTTTTGGGCCTAAATTTTTTTAGGATAATATATTTTAACATCAGGAGGCCGCCAGGTTATTTTTAATTCTGGCTAAAAAAAATTCGGTTGGTGGCAAAAATATTTTTGCCAAAAATGTTGCCACTAAATAGTAGTCCCCTAAAGCTTATCCATTTTTCGTCCAAAATTTGGTGGGAAATTTAGTGTTACCGGTCTACGATAAGCGAGAAATATTTTTCCTAGTCGTCTTAGATTTTTCTTGCGAAGAACCTATTGGTCGACCCAAACTAATTTATGGTTGCTAGAGAGTTCATAATTATTTTTCCACTCCGAAGGACTTTAGGCGACAACTGTATTTTCTAGTCGCTAAAGATCAGTTTGAACAACTAGATTTCTTCGATCGTCTCAAATTTTGTGGCCTAAAACCCTTATCCATGTAGTGTCTTGAGTTACATAGAATTTTGGTTATTAATAGATTTTGGATGTTATGGTAATTTCTATCTAACGAAAAAAAAATTGTTTATATATGATCATCAGTTTATTTTTGCTATAGTATATAATTTTTATATTTTATGTCCAGATTAATTTTTATACGAATATCTTGTAACAAAAGTTTGTGTATTTCAACAATATATTCAACAATTAAGCTATGAAAGCCCCAACGCAGCATTGTCAATATACAGTTGCAACGACAAAAATTTTCACTTACATGGCCACCATTACCAAGTGTCTTCTTCAGGTGATATGGTACTATAAATCTTAGATATGTGACGATTTTAGAAGGGGAAGTGCTTGTTTAATTGGCAAAGGTCAATATGCAAAGAAGTAAATTATGGTGTTGCAATGGCTTATTGAATAGTAATTGGGTTAGATGCAACAGATGTTATTGATGTGTTATGGCTTACTGTTATTTGGTCGCTATAGCAAATGAATACAGCTACTACATATATTTAGTGCTTATCTGCTTCCTAGTGTATAACTGTTTGATTGGTGCCACACAACCTGTACATGTTGTTGTCAGCAACAAATTGACTTAATTTGTTCATTTAAAGTTCTTTATAAACTCAAGCTATTTTAAAGAATAGAAGAAAACACCATATATAATAATCATAATTAATCATTTGTCCACTAATTACAACTAGTAATAAGTAGTTTAAAGAAGAAGACTTTTGTTGTTATTTTGGGAAATAAAAAATTAGGAGAAAATCCCCACCCCCCCCTCAACCACGCACACATGTAAGAAAAGTGTAACTTATGATGGGATATGTCTCTTTTTTGTCAAACATATGGATATGTAATTTAAAATAGTTAAAAGATAAATATATTCACAACGTTTATTTATAGTGGCAAAATAAAGATAAATTGCAACATCGTATAAACATTGTGAAAAACATATCTTTTACAATATTTTATAAAAGTTGTTGAATATAATCCTTTTACAATATTTTATAAACATTGTAAAAATATAATACATACACAACGTTTATGTAGAGTGGTAAAACAAAATTAATTTTACAACATCTAACAAACATTGTGAAAGAAAGAAAGTTTACAACAGTTGATAAACGTTATTGAACATGACATTTTACAATATTTTAAAAATATTGTCAAAATTAAAAACATTAAATAAACATTGTCAAAATTAGTAAGTTTCACAATGTTAATAAAACGTTGTTGAAGACATTAATATACAACTTTTGTGAATGACTATTGTAGAAGTCTTATCATTTGGATATAAAATGTTGTTTGCACAAGTATTTTACAACATTTTTACAGTAAAGGTTGTAGAAGACCTTCCTTTTTTACAACATTTTCAGGATGTGTTGTAGATGAAACGTTGTAAAAGGATTTTTTTTTTTCTTGTAGTGCATATATATATACATATATAGATTAAATAATATGATACAATATGATACTTAGGAAAACACATCCCAAATCACCTAGAAATCTGAGAATAAATATTAACACATCATTTAATCAATATATAATAAAATACATGTGTCCAATAGGGATTTTTTTTACTAGGACACAACCACAACACAAAGGACACTCCTATGACCTCCAAATGGACACGAAATGGACACAAATGGAGATATAACCATGGGGGTCATTCCTACGGGTTCAAATATTCCTATATGCATGTAGGGCTGGATTAGAGGAGAGATTATACCTTCCGGGAGAGAGTTTCAAAGGAAAAAAGCCTTCCGACCCGACACCGACACATAGAGATTCCAAATGGACACGAACGAGCTCCGAATCCTCCCAAACTTGGCTAGCTCCTTACTTTCATGGAGTAGAGAAGAAATGAAGAAGATTTGGTGGAAGGAGGGGTTGATTTGGTGGAGAAATCAATGGGGTTCCTCTTCTAAATTAATTTGGGGAAGAATAAGAGAGAGAAAGTGGATGAGAACAAATGAAGATGATTAATGACTCACTCCTCATCCCCGTTAAAGTGGTCGGCCCCTATAGTATAGGTGTCCCTATTTTACAATGTCTAAAATACCCCTACTAATCTATTAATTAGTATTAGGAAAGGGCTTATTGGTTGGGGCTAAATTAGTCATTCTAACACACTAATCTAACTAAACCTACCATGAACTAATTAGCCTAACCACTAACTAAAATAATTAACATATGGGCCATGGCTAACTAGTGGATGGGTCCACTAGAGTCAAAACTACCCCGGGTCCCCGTTTCAAGTCGGATTGAGCTGAAATTCGAACCCGACTCAAATAACACCAAAACAATATCATAAATAACAAAATAATTTCAAAATTATTCTAAAGTGAAAAATGATAAAAATATCCCTATTCCTAAAAACTGGGGGTAACAATGCAGCAGGGTATGGTTGTCGTATCTTGAGGTCCTGGCAGTTTTCTCGGGCGTAGAACATAGCCCGGAGCTCCTGGACCTCTTTTCTAGCCTCCCTGGCCTCATCCGCAGAGGTGGGAGCCAATATTTCATGAGGATTGTCGCCCGAGTTTGGTGTCGCTGAGTTCGAGTCTGCATTGACTGCGGGACCCAAGCTTGTTTGGCCAGGCATCCTTCCTTGCAGAGTTGGAAGAGCCACTTTGATTTCGTCCACGGATTTGACCAAGTTACGCAGTATGGCCTCCAGAGTGTCGATGCGTTGGCGATCACTGGGACCGTCTTGATCATCGTTTGTCATGAATGCCGTCCTCACACGAGCCGAAGTGGAAGGGACGGTGGACGACGTACCCTCTGAATCATACCCCTATACAGAGAAATCGTCAGGGTATGTAGGAATATTTTCCTCTGGTTCGGACTCAGAAGGAATAGTACCCCCAGCTTCAAAGCTTGCCTCATCCTGAGAGTCGCGAACATCCTCGGGGACGTCGGCACCTGCTGTATCTGTTGGGTGAGTCGTTTCCCCGGGCTCATCTCCTTGGAATACCGGATTGTCGTAGATGTTTGGAGGAATGCTGCCCCCGGTTCCAGCGACCCCCAGTGATGTGGATGATGAATCTCCCAATGTAGTAGATTTTGTCTTTGAACGGGTACCTTGGAAAACTCCGGTGGTAGGCAACCGCTTAGATGATAGTTTCTTGGTCACAGTAGTTGAAATCTTTGGGCTGGAGATATTTGTTTTCTTCCATCTCCCGCTGGCAGAGATTCTCTGAGCAGAGTTGCAAGAGACGACGGGAAGCGCCTCATCCTCTGAACTTGGTTGTTACAGCCTTTGGAAGACGGACCGTCTGTCTTCTCGTACTGCCGTGTTGTTGCAGCAGCAGTTGACAATGACTTGGATGCAGTGATGTCCGTGGGAGGACTCTTTGTACACCGAGTCCCCTTCTCTTTCTTGGCGTTTGTGAAGGGTCACGTCATGCAAGTCAGATGGGTCTCGAGCAACCACGTTTGCTCCCTGGTTGCGGGGAGACTTTTGGGAACCACTCTGTCCGTTTGCCGTCGGGGGCTAGACTCGAGTGGTTCTGTATAGCTTCCCATCAGAGGCCCGCGTAATAGTAAGCGAAGCGCTCGGACAGTCAGAGGTTAGAACAGTCGATTGAGTTTACCGAGCTCGTGCTGCCCCAGACTTCTTTACTCTAGCGCCTGGGGGCATATAGTAGGAAAAGTCTAAGAGGTACTGCAGAGAGTCAGACACATTTTCTTGGGAGCATGGAAGATCAGGGCCATAGGGGATGCAGTCGAAGACAGAGCTCGAGCTGCATGGAGTGGATAATATGCGACTGGAATCAGCAGTCTTCATGCGGCGGGCAGTCGTAGCCGCATAGGCCATTTTCATGCGGCTGGAAGTCTCGACCGCATGAGTCTCCTCTATGCGGCTGGAATTCTTGGCCGCATGGGTCTTTTGTATACGGCTGGCAGTTTTGGCCGCATGAGCATCATGCATGCGGCTAGAAATCTTGGCCGCATGAGCATCATGCATGCCGCTGGCAATTTTGGCCGCCTGAGCATCATGCACGCGGCTGGCAATTTTGGCCGCATGAGCATTATGCATGCCGCTGGTGCCTTTATTCGACTTCTTTCTAGACCACATATAGTCCCTCTTTGCCCTTGCAAGTCCAGCATCGTAGTGTTTTTCTCTGCCGGACTTGGGGTCAGCAGACTCCTCTATGGCCTGAAGTGGAGCCGTATGAGAGTCACCCTTGTCGTCTTGGGCAGTAGAGAGTACTTCGTCCAGAGCTTGGAGAGGAACAAATGACTTGGGCCTCCACTCCCTACGAGCCTTCTTCGTGCGGACTCGCTTCTGGATCGGGTCAGCGCTTCCTTTGGAGAGCATTTCTTCAAACGCATGTTGGTCGAAGCGAACGACCATCTTCTGTTGTGTGGAGCCGAGTTTGGCCGCATCCAATTGCGTCACCAACTTCTCAGTCGTGGAGAAGTTTGTCCCCAGCAGAGTTTCTATCGTGTTTGCCATTGATTATAAAAGAACAAAACAATTTTATGGGACGACTGGACTTTTACTTCACAATACAAACTCGCTCATTCAAAGAAAGCCTAGGAATGAAAACCTAGGTACAGCAATCTAAGTACAGTTATTTAGTTTTAATTCTGGGGGGTGACGATAGAGGCTCGAAAAAGCGACGGCAGCTCTGCCTTACTCCTTGGACGATCGGACGTAGCCTCGGCTCTGATGAAGAAATGCTCTCGAAGCGTGTGGGAAGACTCTTCTGTGCGTGCCTTTGTCTCTCTGTGTATCCAGCCAGGGGTCCTCTCTCTCTACAAGGGAATGTCACCTTACTATTTATAGGAGTGGGGTGTCATCATTAGGGTTTGCAATGATTGCCCTAAAAAAGTCGACGGCTTGGGGATTTAATTGCCATTTTCCTTGATCTTATCTTGTTGGCAATTAATCTGGCCCACTAATCTTGATTGCAACGAATCTGGACAATTAATGCTGATTGTGTAAAATCCGTATGGGCAATTAATGCTGATTGTCATGAATCCTTGGGAAGCTCGGATCTCCTGCCACGTGTTTAATCCACTTGATTGTAATAAATCTTCTTTGGTTCGGGTAATTATGATGATTGCACTAAATCTGGTTGTTGGGATCTGTTGATAAGTCTTGATTGATTTAATGCCACGTGTCTAACCATCATTACGGGGAAACTGACCTTCTGCCATGTGTCATAACCGTGAGCCACAGCCGCATGGGGGTAGCTTCTTAGGTTTTGAACCGCATGAAGGTGGCAGCCGCATAGGTGTAGCCTCTGAAATCTGAGCCGCATTGGAGTGGTTTCCAATTGAGCCGTATAAGACTAGCCACGTGTCAAGGCTGCATGGACATGGCCTCTCATTATTTGAGCCGCATGGAGATGATCCCCATGATCCGAGCCGCATGAGGACAGCATCCGCATGGGGTGGCTTCTTAGGATTTGAGCCGCATGATGATGGTCTCCACGATCCGAGCCACATGAGAGCATCAACCGCATGGGGAGGTGGCAACCGCATAGGAAGCTTTGGAGTTGGTGGATCGTGCCAGCTGTATAGGAGATTTTCTTCGTTTCTCGAAGAACGCACCGTCATGTCAGAGTTCATTATCATTTTAATCTTTAATGTCAGAGTCTTTACTTTACGTCAGAGCATTTAATGGAAGAAGTCACTTTATGGCCAGCTGTAAAACGCAAGCTGCATAGGGCCACGTGATTCTTTCCTGAGCCGTATGAGGCTATTGGAGAGTTTCTGAGCCGCATGAGGCTCCAATAGATTCTTGAGCCACATGAGCCTTCATCTGTTTTGAGCCGCATGGGCTTCTTCTATTTTGAGTCGTATGGGCTTTTTCTTGTTCTTTTCCATGCTTCTACAGGATTGGTACTATATGGATCCCTTCATGAGATGTTATCCTCCTCGGGAGCATCGGGTTACGGTATGTCATGTGCGTTTCACTTTCATCATGTACTCCGATATTTTCACCATTCATATGCACTCTTGTGATTCATGTACTCTCATGTTCACAGAGCCCCCATTTATACAATCATGTGCACCCATTTATGGGCCTTCATGTGATATCATTTGCAATAACATAACTTGTCTGGATCCTTATGTATTGATTGGGGTACGGGAGAGAATAAATGGTCATATGAACAATTCCAAAGTAGTATACTCATGTGCAAACTCTTAGATTACTCATGTGCAAATTTAAGCCGTTCACATGTCTATCTTGTACTCTACATCACTACCCACTGTTAGTTTTTTACTTATAGTAGATATTTCTTTACAATCATCTCTTTTACTTCATATATTCTCCAGCGTTTCATGTATCTTACTCTATAGCATATTTATATATCCTATCATATTATGAACTGCGTAAGATCTATTGTGCTCGCTCATGTCCTGACTAGACCTGTTGAAAATATTATAGATGACATTGAGGAGTTATGTCCTACCTACTATGGAGCAGCCTTAGATGACACCTGCGACTTGGACCTCCAGCAGGATCCATTAGCAGTAGATGTTGATACCCCCATAGATTAGGCTTTATCTTATTTTTATTTGTTATCTCATTGGATACTCATTGTATATATCTGAGATTTTGTGATGATTGGATATTGTGGAGTTGTTATCTTAGACACTTAGATTCTCTCTCTTATTTGGTATTTCATTATGGATTCAGATCTTATCTATCTACCTTATCGTACATCTACCTTAGTTGTTTTTGAGATTGTGCATTCTATATTGTTCTTCCATTCTGAGAGTATAAACTGTGCAAGTACCTTTAACTGTTAGATGTATGTGACCTAGGACAGCGTTCTACTATCGATACTGCGGCGTAGGCTGGACGTACCCACTTCTTGTGCCCCTACACTGGGTATGGATCGTGACACATTTTTAGTGGTGGCCCATGCATGTCGAGTTTATGTAGTGGTATTCAAACTAGAGTATCACTACATCCTACAGTAGGATTAGGATATATTTTTGAAGGTACTCAATCACACCTTGAAAAAACTCTTAATCTGATTCTTTTTACCTAAATTCTTCTGCATTATTGTTTTTCCTTGAAAGTAAACTGTCCTCCCTTGATGTTATCGCTTCATTCTCAGTGATTGCTCTCTCGTTTGATCTGTCTTTCGGATGGTTATGGAGACACGATCTCATCGTCTCGATCAGGAGGACACCCCTGAGGGGTCTGCCACTTCTCGTCCTGATCAGCAGGACCCCGAGACTGTAATTCCTGTTATACCAGCTCAGGCTTGGATATCTACAGATTTTGGGAGTGCACCTCTTCCTACTCCGAGACTTTCTTCAGTCATTCCGGACATTCTTCAGCAGCAGACACCGTCAGGATCAGAAGACGTGGCACGGTTGTTCTCCTTCTCCAAGCAGATAGTGGAGACTCATCGACAACAGTTGCTCAAGAGGGGATATGACACTCATGGAGCCAGTAGCAGTAGAGGTCAGGCCAAGAGGCCTCACATACAGATTCGGCATCAGTATCAGCAGAGGCCTGTTCAGCAGCACTTTCAGGGCCAGGGATATATACTTTACCAACAGACACCCAGGCAGTAGCACATTAGTTGTACCTTCAGCAAGAAGCTGGGTCATGGATTGAATGACTACAGGAAGAGACTAGGCAGCTGTTTGCTTTGTGATTCAGCGGAGCATCAGTGTAGGGAGTGTCCTAAGAACCAGACACCATTGAATCAGGCAGCAGCATGAGCTAGGGCTCCGACAGAGCAGCAGAGGGTACCACCGTTACAGACGCAGCAGGCCCCTAGACAGTAGCATGTTATCAGTTGCCCTTTCTGTAAGAAACCAGGGCATAATTAGAGTAAATATCGGATGAGGCTAGGCAAGTGCCTACTTTGCGAAGCATCATATCACCAGTTAAGAGAGTGTCCCAAGTTTTTGGGACGGACAGCTCAGGGAGCAGGAGCGAGGACTCCGGTGAGCCAGCAGAAGGGACTACCCTTGCAGACTCAGCAGCAGAGATTCGCGCAGCATCAGGGTGGAGGAGGCCAGCAGGGGCAAGCTTACGCTATGGCAGATGAGGGTGCACAGGCAGTAGGAGAGCTTATCGCAGGTTCTGTTCATCTCGATTTCGTTCCTCCCTTCCTCGTTATAACCATCCTAGAATTCAGTTCCAACAGATCTTGTTTATCGTTCTTGTTCGTAGATGAATCTGATTCTTGGTATTCATTGTTGATTTAATTTTCTGCCAAGATAAATTATATGGGCTACGTCATCTCAGTTATGGAATCTAGTCTTTTACAGTCATACTAGCCAGCATGGCAAGGACCTACAGTCTGATTTTGGATATATTTCTCAAGTGTGGGAATTTAAGGTTTTTGCAGCCAAGCTAGCGGCAGAGTAAAAATTTTAAATACCATTATTCTAGAAGTGTGTAATTAGTTGGGACTCTATGGTTATCAAAGCCCTGCTTACTAGTGTGATGAGGATTCAGAGTACCATGAATTTGGATGGACGCATATGATTATCAAATTTCATCTTAAAAGTTTTTAACATATCATATCTACTCTTCGTTTTAGTCTTTCAAAAAAAATTGTTGTTGTTTGTTTTGTTTTGCTTCCTCATTATTTAACTTAGGAGTAGGAGTAGGAGTAGCTCTACCTATTAGTATAATCCTTTGTACAACTTTCTTGTTATGAATTTCTCTTAATGAATTGATGATTGTGCTAGGACTTTTGATTTAGAAGTGATAGTGTAGCTCTTGCCCTAGAATGGTAACCCTTACAGCCCTGCTTGATTCATTATTTTCCTTATCTTCCCAGCCTGGCACCCATGACCACAGACTATCCCACTTATCCTGTCCCTTGTACTGTTTTGGCAACACAACTTTCTGTCCAATTTAGGCCATTTGACCATTCTCACTTTAATTATTATTATTTCATACATATTACCGTGACTTTTAATTTAGGAGCACAAGACTAGTTGTTTTCTCAAAATCAACTTCTCCTACATGACCTATACATGACCCCCTATACTCATGACCTTTGTGTTCTATTCAAACACACCATCTTGTGCTCCATTTGCTTTATACGACTTTCCTGACATAAGACCCCGTCTTGATTTACCCTATAGAGTCACTTCTATTTCCGACTCGAATTGGGAACACCTTTTTGACCCAACCTGCCGACCCAAATTCTTGATATGACCTATTTTAAGCCTACTGCCCATATTGGACTTGATGTCCCAGGGTGCTGCTAGGTAGAAGCTTTGACCTTGATTGTTGGGGGTTGACCTACATGATTACGACCTTCTTAATTTCGAGGACAAAATTTCTCTAAGGAGGGTAGACTTGTAATATTCAGATTTCTAAATGAGGGTAATTTTGAAATTTTGTAATTTTAATTATTTATTAATGGTATTTAAATCATGTTATAATTTTTGGTAATTTTTAATCATTTTAAAACTATTTAATTCTATGACTTGTGATTTTGATGTTTTGCTAGTTAAACCCTAGAGACTACTTGACCTAGAGCCTAACCATGTGATTAGGATGTTTTATTTGTCATTTTTGCCTTGGGGTATTTTGGTCATTATGAATTATTTTGATTTATTTTATAATTGTTTGATTGGTGATTGCTAATTAGACTTTGCTAGTTGTGACTTAAGAGACTAACCTAGAGTTGACCTTGACTTTAGTGACTTAGTTAGCATGGTGTGGGATCCTAATGTGACTTAAGTTAGACTTAGTTGACTTGAGTGTGGCTAGGGCTCATGAGAGGATTGGGAGAGTTAGGTATTTTGGACTTATAGCTAAGGGGTTGTTCTAGCCAGTTTATGAACTTAGGCTCAAGCCCATTTACATGAAACCCTAACTCTAGCTCTTAATTAGGACAGCCACAATAACCCAAATTAAACCTAATTTCAGCCTATAAAGTCTCTCTTAACACACAATTGCCTCTTTTAGAAACTTTCCTTTAGGAAACCCTAATTTCTTTCCTCTTTTATCATTTCTCCACCAAATTGATCCCAACCTTTTGCATTGGGATCCAAATCTGGAGTAGAAGGAGAAGGAGGCTAGATTGCAAGGAGGAGAGCTCATTGGGACATAGCTTGAGGAATGAGACTTCTCTATTTAGGGATTTTTATTGGAGATTGGATCCCTATAGGTAATCTCTACAAATCATCCTAAATTCATGATTTTATTCCATAAATGCATCCATCTAGGTGTCCCCAAGCTGTAGGTGAAGTTTGGTAGGAATTAGAATTAGTTTGGTGTCCGTATCGGACACGTATCAATGTTATTGTTTAGGTGTTTGACCAAATACCATATAGGAATTTATTTCAGTATTTTCAAAACTAATTTTATGATTGTGTAGCCCTATTTGTGTGTTTTTAATCCCCCAGGGACTGAGCACAATTTTGTGTCCATTTCGTGTCCAAATCTGGACCCAAACCTGTGCACGGGACTGCGGCACAGTGCCCTGCTACCCGACCCAGTTTACGGACACGACATGCCACGTGGACACGTGCCACTTGGCACAGAGGTAGGGGCAACCTCTGTTAGCATACCCCTCGAGTTTGACACGATCTCGTATCGTGTCGAAGGAGCACGGACACGTACATTGGTTTTGCACTGTACGTGCACGGACTGGATTTGGGTTCTGATACGGACCTTATGTCAATCCTAGACACATCGTGGTCCTGTGTCAGGCCCCTAGACACGAAGCCCTACCCTTGGCAAATACGTAGACACGTGCACGAGGTGTCGTGTGTCGTGTCCACGAGTTCGTGTACTGCGTGCACGAGACTGTCTGTGGATGGTTTGCTGCCTGTGTGTATTCTAAGTGTTTGGACACCTCGTGTCCAATTTGCTGAAAATGAGACACCCTGTGAGACACGTGGACATATACACGACAAACTATGAATCCTTATTTTGATGTTTAATTGGTTTTGGTTATGATGATTTAGGGTTCGAGCTTGAACTCTGATACATGTCTTAGCAACAGAGAACACTTGCCTGTA
This sequence comes from Iris pallida, assembly GCA_029216955.1. Taxonomy (NCBI): domain Eukaryota; kingdom Viridiplantae; phylum Streptophyta; class Magnoliopsida; order Asparagales; family Iridaceae; genus Iris; species Iris pallida. Next base: position 918,506 of record JANAVB010006799.1, on the reverse strand, counting down.
CATTGCCTATATACCACATTAACTGTAACACTTCACCACAATTAAGTGTCCTGTATCATTCACTACACTTAGATCAAGTTTGGTATCAGAACACATATCACCTGCATATGTCTGCATCCAAATTTGGCCTGCACATGGTTATGTCTGCAACACTCTCCACATATCACTGCATTAGTTACAATATATTGCACTGCACTCTTTGCCATGCCCTGTACTGCATAAATTCACTCATTGCATGTCTTATATCTGCCTGTACACTGACACATGTCTTGCATGGATCACTTGCATATTACAGACCAGGTTAGTTTACCGCATTTGTAGCACAATGCACCTACTTGCTTTCACTGCACTCTAATCCTTTAACATGTTGTTGTCCTGCATATAGGTCCATTAGAAAAGTATCAGTTGTGTTACCTACCTCCATATAGGTTGGCTTAGTATCAGATATACCTCACTTCACTGAACATTTGTTCACTGCATCTTCACTTGATGCAATCAATGCCCATTTGCCTTGCTACGTGTATCAGATCATGTGGGGATATACCACTGCACATGATCATATGAGTCCTCTGCACATATAGGTTTTGGTCCTGCATCACATCAGGTCCTGCACATTAGTAAACCACTGCATCCTAAATCATGTCCTTCAAACACTCTTGTATCCATACATCCATTCATATTATACTGCCATCTATCAACCACTATTATTCACATTCTAACTCCCAGATGCATGGCCTATTGCCTGTATACATACAACTGCACACATCTACACTGTACTTTAATATCTTTCATTGCATACACCACTACAATTCATTCGTGACACTATCCTACATTGAAATTAAGCCACTGCCATGACCTGCCACTTAGCTACTGCATTAGGACATGTCCTATGTTTGCATTTCCCTGTATCCTGATATACTTGCATACATACCATTTGATTACTACATTAGCCCTCATTGCCCTGCAAATTAGCCTACAGCATTATGCCCATTTCATCTGCACACCACTGCATAATACACCCTGCCCCCTTTCTGTTGTATGCATTACTTCATACATTCGTAAATATTGCATACATTGCCTCTTAAACACTGCACATTGCTTGTATATCCCCTGTACAGTAGATGCCCTGCTATCAAGTACTGTGATACCACTACATACTGTCCAGGTATCAAGACATGGAACCAACTACACATTTCTTGGAACACAGCATTGGTTCACAACACACTTGTAAATTGCCACTTGTATATATTGTTCTACTGCATTGCGTAATCTGAAATGAGATGTCTGTAAACATCCTTTGATTTACTACACATTTCTATAGTTCACTAACATACCCTGCATATCTCTTTATCTTCCACTGCACATTAATATATCCCTGTTTTGTATAAGATTGCATTTATGTGCTACAACACATAGCCTGCTTTTAGTATCAGAACAAAGGTTCTGTCATGCCCCTGTTCAGTCCCAAGTTGGATTATGCATCCATTACCTATATTGGTATGTAAAATAGCTTGGTAGCATTGTGGTTGTGTGTCAATGCTAGAATAGGCTTGGTTAGGCTTAGTGAGACTTGCTTGGGCTAGGAGTTGACCTAGTTGACTAGTGTAGTTGACTAGAGTTGACCAAGGGTTGACTTTAGTCTAGATTTGACCTAACATCATGTAGAATGCATTGTAATGTTCAATATTATCATTCTGGACATGTTGTGACTTGTGTTGTTTTAATTAGGAGTCAGACACCTCTTCTTAGACAGTATATTCACTTTGGACATTCAGATATCAGGCGAGTACATTTTCTGACCGTTTCATACATGATAGGATTTACATTTATGCTCTAGATTACTTTACTTGATGCTGTCACGTTGTTAATGTCACGCCCCGATCCGGAAAATCGCTCGTCCTCGCTAGATTTTACCCGAATCATCGTCCTCGCTGGGGCGTAATGCCGCACGAGCCTGGAGTTGCGCTCGTGCAAGGCAAGATAACAGGTTCACATAGAACTATCTCAATTTGATAACATAAGCAGCGGAAGGAAACGAAGTATAACACAAGAATCTCTTTTATTCATATTGAACTGAAGGTTACAAAGGCTCTGAATAGCCCAACATAAAATACCAATTGGCTACAACGCTCATGATCTCTCTTAGCTCACAAAGGATTACATTGTTCCATACATTATTCCCCTTATAGCCACCAAGTAGTCTTCGGCCGAACATTTCCATGTCGCAAGTCCGAACGCTTATGCGGAAGCTCCTCTTGAACGCCAAAGACTCCATGCCTCGGCACGTCCAAGCCAAGCTCCGCCCCGAGCCGATCATAACCTGAGCCTGCACATAAACTAGTGAGGGATTAGTGCTTTCGTCCTCGCTTCGCACTGATCAAGACCCGCTCGCACCCAAACCAAACACTTAATCATTTAGTGAAACATGCATCTTACATTGTGATCTTTCTATTTAGCCTTAGGATAAGTTTCATGGCAATACTTAAACATAGCATCCTTTCATATTGTGTCCGATACCGTGTCCCTGCGGCAGATACAGTTAAACATAAAATGAATATAAACATAGTGCTCGTGCACATCTCCGTCCCATATTGTCTAGACTGCACGGGTTAGAACTTAACATAGAATCATATTATTCACACAACCAACCAATCATAAACGTAAACATATGCATAATGGGTGGCAGGCCCTGCGCCTGCACCCAGCTCTCATCTCAGCCTACCGGCCCTATCTATATGAAGGTTACGGTGTTTCGCACCGTAATGGACTTGGCATCTCATATGTGTAAGCCTACAATCGCTTTGATACGGGTTGCTAGCCCAGTATCCGAAGGATCCCAAACTTACGGATATCATAGCTTATTACAGCATTAGATGGTCGCAATCCGTTCGAATGTTGTGCACCATAAATACCACACATAATTCCCTCCTAGGCCGAACGGTCCCGGCGCCCCGGCGTAACCGTTCGAGGGAAGCCGTACCCGTACACGGGCCATCCGAGTCCATTGACCATGCAATACGTCCATATCATACAATCCATAGCATACCAACTGATCTCGTATTCCATAAACATAGTCTCGCACATAAACGATTTTCCGTGCAATAAATGGTTTTCCGTGCCATAAACATAATCCACCATTCATATGGGGAGCTCCGTCGACGTTATGCCCCAACACATCCATATTGATGCACGATGCCCCACGGCTTAGTCATCTCGTTTTCATATTCCGCGCGTATCATTCTTAAGTCGTTCACATAGCCTAACTTCGTAGTTACTTAGTCTTTTCGTACAAAAGTGCACAAAGGCACGCTCAGCACCATAATCAATGTTCTACGCCTAGTGTTCAATATTCTCGGAGCCGTGCACATTATGCACATCTCGATGTTGTCTTTCAATGTTCTACCATCATGCCCTATCGCGACCCGTGCACTTGATGCACGTTGCTTCAATTGTTTGATTGTTCTAATGTTCTATCTTAGTGTTCAACACATATTTAGACACTTACTCGCCGAGCCACGCTCGCTAACTCATTCGTTACTTACGCATACAATGACATATATTCTTATTAGACGTGAAGGAATAGGGAGAGTGAGTCAAGAACCCGTCCACCTTAAGCCGATACGCCTTGCCGCCTCGTCGATTGAAGCGTCTTGCTTCCATAACTCGATCGCATAGCTAACTCCCGGACTTAGCCATTCCTTTGGACTACTCGGTTGATTTGGCCTATCACGCCCATACCACGATCCGTAATCTAGCATAAAGGCATAGCCTGCACACCAGATCAACCAACATTAGCACTTGCTCAACGGGACTCATCATTTGTATCGATTCGATTCATAGATTCCAACCGACTCAAGGCTTACCTTTGGCCAATGTAACACTTGCATCGATTCGCATCGATACCTCATCGGGTCAACGCAACTCTTCGAGTCAACGACTCATCATAATGCACCGATGCGGAGCGGGGCATTACATAATATACCACTCAAAATCAGGTTCGTCCTCGAACCGAAACCAACACTTAATCCAAGTGCCTCGCATAGATCGTTTCACGATCTCGTGCTACTATCGTTGGAATCATACAACTTAGTTTGGATCATACACATATTTTAGGCGTCCCACCAATATATGCATTTCAGCCAAGCTCAATTGTAGGATATCGGGACAACTAACAAGCTCAACTTAAATCCTCAAACACCAATCATTCCGTATTCGACTTAGTCAGATCTTAGCGCATATTCTCAAAATACATCTCGTATGCATTACCCCATAACATGCGATCATCTTCCAAACATCTCTGCACATAACTTAATTCAAACCATAACTTCGATCTCATAAGTTTCTCGCCGGCCACCTAACACTCGCATTGCATCGAGTCATTGCGCATCCGATCACAACAATTCTATGCAACGCCTGTTCGCCCAACCGTTTGCCTCTCTCTTACATAACTCAAGTCTTTCATCCAATCATTCATAACACTTGGCCTCTACGACATGGACTAAGTCAACATGTCACCATTCTTTTGCCTATAACCGTACTAAGTCTCGCACAACTATATCAACATGACTCACGTTCTCGAACTGCCTACGCATCACGTCTGGGGCTACCCCCGCTAGGTAACTTATCCAGACGTCGAGCTTAATCTCTCTCAACACAAGAGTCAACTTGAGTCTACGATGCTCAAAGGCAACAATCTTTTCGACCCAAGGTCTCTTACGATACGCCTATCTCCGATACTCGACCGAGTACGAATCCTTTACTCAATCTTTGATTCAATCCCGACTAGTTCGTTTTGTAATATCGATAGCGCGCTCAACACATAGAGCCTAACCGACTCAAACCGATCTACGACACAACTCTTAGGGTTATTCTATTATTCGCCGCTCTCGCGCATTGCAGAATCCTTGCAATCGCCTTACCGTATCATTATGCTAAGCACGTTCCTCAACATCTATTCGATCGTCGACCAACCAAGTCTATCTGCATATCCATTCGATCGATCATAAACTTTCTAACCATATCGATCTAGTACTCGCTAACTTTCGAGACACGATACTCACTCGTTTAGACTTATCCTCAACATGCACTACCTCATCTTTCATCTTCGACAAATCTTTATGCGACTTCTTTAGGGCCATCCTATGGGACTTCAACGTTCACTTGATTTGGCGATCAAGTCTTCTAGGGTCATCTGTCCCGAAACTACGCTCGATAATTGAAGATCATCAACGAGGGACAGTTACAACAAACCATGCTATATCCTATCGCGGAGCCAAATCAATTCTCGACAGTTCTTATGGGACTTTACCCAATCCGACATACCAATCCATAATTTATCTACCCTCGCACAACTGATACGCCTTTACTACTCGAGTCACTTAGGCACTACCGTTGACAATATCGCACAATCCTCAATTTCGCCTTCACATCAAACCACAAGTCCATATCAAATTTGACACACCTCGCAAGTTCGATCATCCTCGCTGGATGAATCACCATACCAGCGCTCACGCAGAATGATCATTCTAATTTGACGTGACGCATGTGCGAGGCTGGTGTTGTGCTCGCTCAAGACAAAAATATCAACATAGTGGTGATCCGCGAAGCAATCAATCACTTTCGTTTTCTTCCGAGCAACATCGATTCACTCTTAAATTTTCCGAAGCGTTCCTACCGTTATCACCCAAACTGCCATCAACTTAACTTGCATCTTATTCATCCAACAACAATGCTCAACATAATTTTCGTTCATGCGATCAGAGTATCCCCGAGTTATTGCATATCGTCTTTGATACGCCTCAATACCATCGTCGATATGCATAACTTGAACATCTTCCTTTCTCATAAGCTTAAATTCGTTGCAATTACTGTCGTTATCCGAACTCGAATACGAATCAAGTCTCGCACTTATCAAGATTCATTCCGTTGTAAATACTTAACATCATCGCGATACAATTTTAAATTCACATATCCATTCTCATATCCCTAACTCGTACTTCCAATCGTGCTACCGACTCATCGCGCTAACCCAAATTCGTTCGTATTATTCCTCCGTACCTACTCGACACCTTCCGAACAAGCTTTCGTACTGACTTAACTCGATGCAAATTCGATCGGGTCGACTATTTCCTCAACGTAACATTCTTTCGCAATGCTCGGCCTATCGTTCGACTTACACTTAGCGAATCCCATTCGACGCATCATCCGTAGATGCAACTTCTCACATAATCATTCAACTCAATTTATCGAAGCTTACTAACATCGACTTCTATCAAGTCATTCTCGCTCGAGTCTCCGTACTACCTCGTCCGTTGAGGACAAACATATCGCAACAACATAATCGTCTCGACGAAGTCTATCGCAAGTCACCAATGTCTTAACATAGCTATCGCTAAGTGGTATTCCATATACCGCTCAGGATCAAGCCTATCGTTATCGACACAATACTTCGCTATACTTGCTCGCATAATTGGTATTGTATATACCACTCGAAATCGAGTCATTACTCGACATCACACTTTGCATAGGTCCGACTTCTATCTCAATCAACTATCCCGTATGGCGATCCTTTCGATCCCAGCTCTAACGTTATCTCAAGTTTGACATACATTCAATCTAATCGTACCATGGTGACTATTTCGATCACACCCGCAACATTTGCTTATTCAAAGCTCAACGCGATATACGTCCAACATAAGCGTTCGCCTACACAACTCGACTTAGCGACCAACTCAACTCGTACAATCGTATCTGCGATCTACGAATCCCGCTCGTTGCAGCTCGTGCAACAACTTAGTCTCGATACTTAAGGTCTTTACTCAATCTCGCACAACATATCACTATCCATCCGCATAGCCATACAACACGCATCATACCGTATCGACTCGTTACACCGATGCAACGAACGATCCGCGACTTGCTGTACTCCGTGCAACCGATAGCACATAATCACTCGCATAGCCACATAATAGGTATTGCCTCATATCTCGATTCGTTGCACTTCGTGCAACCAACAACACGTATCTCTTCGCACTTCGTGCGACAACAACACATAACTCCTCACACTTCGTACGACCAACAACACATAACTCCTCGCACTTCGTGCGACCTACATTCCATAACTCGTTCCATTTCGTGCAACCAACATCCCATAACTCGTTATACTGCGTGCAACCAACGTTCTCCGATGGCACCCGGAGATAGCGTGATAGTCACGACATACTTGTGGCAGACGTACACACTTAATATAGACTTATTGTATGGAACATCCGATGTAGCATCGAGCAGATCCATGAGCCATGCGGTTGCAAAAACAACTTAGAGTCAACTGAATTTCGATAACGAAGCAACTGAGGGTCAAAGAGATTCATGCACGGTCCAAAGGATGGAACCGCTCTGATACCAACTTGTCACGCCCCGATCCGGGAAATCGCTCGTCCTCGCTAGATTTTACCCGAATCATCATCCTCGCTAGGGCGTGATGCCGCACGAGCCTGGAGTTGCGCTCGTGCAAGGCAAGATAACTGGTTCACATAGAACTATCTCAATTTGATAACATAAGCAGCGGAAGGAAACGAAGTATAACACAAGAATCTCTTTTATTCATATTGAACTGAAGGTTACAAAGGCTCTGAATAGCCCAACATAAAATGTCAATTGGCTACAACGCTCATGATCTCTCTTAGCTCACAAAGGATTACATTGTTCCATACATTATGCCCCTTATAGCCACCAAATAGTCTTCGGCCGAACATTTCCATGTCGCAAGTCCGAACGCTTATGCGGAAGCTCTTCTTGAACGCCAAAGACTCCATGTCTCGGCACGTCCAAGCCAAGCTCCGCCCCGAGCCGATCATAACCTGAGCATGCACATAAACTAGTGGGGGATTAGTGCTTTCGTCCTCGCTTCGTACTGATCAAGACCCGCTCGCACCCAAACCAAACACTTAATCATTTAGTGAAGCATGCATCTTACATTGTGATCTTTCTATTTAGCCTTAGGATAAGTTTCATGGCAATACTTAAACATAGCATCCTTTCATATTGTGTCCGATACCGTATCCCTGCGGCAGATACAATTAGACATAAAATGAATATAAACATAGTGCTCGTGCACATCTTCGTCCCATATTGCCTAGCCTGCACGGGTTAGAACTTAACATAGAATCATATCATTCATGCAACCAACCAATCATAAACGTAAACATATGCATAATGGGTGGCAGGCCCTGCGCCTACACCCAGCTCTCATCTCAGCCCACCGACCCTATCTATATGAAGGTCACGGTGTTTCGCACAGTAATGGACTTGGCATCTCATATGTGTAAGCCTACAATCGCTTCGATACGGGTTGCTAGCCCAGTATCCGAAGGATCCCAAACTTACGGATATTATAGCTTATCACAATATTGGACGGTCACAATCCATCCAAATGTTATGCACCATAAATACCACACATAATTCCCTCCTAGGTCGAAAGGTCCCGGTGCCCCGACGTAACCGTTCGAGGGAAGCCGTACCCGTGCACGGGCCATCCGAGTCCATTGACCATGCAATACGTACCATATCATACAATCCATAGCATACCAACTGATCTCGTATTCCATAAATATAGTCTCGCACATAAACGGTTTCCCGTGCCATAAACGGTTTTCCGTGCCATAAACATAATCCACCGTTCATATGGGGAGCTCCGTCGGCGTTATGCCCCAACACATCCATATTGATGCACGACGCCCCACGGCTTAGTTATCTCGTTTTTATATTCTGCGCGTATCATTCGTAAGTCGTTCACATAGCCTAACTCCGTAGTTACTTAGTCTTTTCGTACATAAGTGCACAAAGGCACGCTCAGCACCATAATCAATATTCTACGCCTAGTATTCAATGTTCTCGGAGCTATGCACATTATGTACATCTCGATGTTGTCTTTCAATGTTCTACCATCATGCCCTATCGCGATCCGTGCACTTGATGCACGTCGCTTCAATTGTTTGATTGTTCTAATGTTCTATCTTAGTATTCAACACATATTTAGACATTTACTCGCCGAGCCACGCTCGCTAACTCATTCGTTACTTACGCATACAATGACATATATTCTTATTAGACGTAAAGGAATAGGGAGAGAGAGTCAAGAACCCGCACACCTTAAGCCGATACGCCTTGCCGCCTCGCCGATTGAAACGTCTTGCTTCCATAACTCGATCGCATAGCTAACTCCCGGACTTAGCCATTCCTTTGAACTACTCGGTTGATTTGGCCTATCACGCCCATACCACGATCCGTAATCCAGCATAAAGGCATAGCCTGCACACCAGATCAACCAACATTAGCACTTGCTCAACGGGACTCATCCTTTGCATCGATTCGATTCATAGATTCCAACCGACTCAAGGCTTACCTTTGGCCAACGTAACACTTGCATCGATTCGTATCGATACCTCATCGGGTCAACGTAACTCTTTGAGTCAACGACTTATCATAATGCACCGATGCGGAGCGGGGCATTACAGTTAACACGGATTGGTACTATATGGATCCCTTCATGAGATGTTATCCCCCTCGGGGGCATCGGGTTACGGTATGTCATGTGCATTTCACTTTCATCCTGTACTCCGGTGCTTTTACCATTCATGTGCACTCTTGTGATTCATGTACTCTCATGTTCACAGTGCCCCCATGTATACAATCATGTGCACCCATTTATGGGCCTTCATGTGATATCATGTACAATAACATAACTTGTCTGGATCCTTATGTATTGATTGGGGTACGGAAGAGTATAAAGGGTCATGTGAACAATTCCAAAGTAGTGTACTCATGTGTAAACTCTTAGATTACTCATGTACAAATTTAAGCCGTTTACATGTCTATCTTGTACTCTACATCACTACCCTCTGTTAGCTCTTTACTTATAGTAGATATTTCTTTACAGTCATCTCTTTTACTTCATATATTCTCCAGCGTTTTATGTATCTTACTCTATAGCATATTTATATATCATGTCATATTATAAACTGTGTGAGATGTAATATGCTCCCTCATGTCCTGACTGGACATGTTAAAAATATTACAGATGACATTGAGGAGTTCTGTCCTACCTACTTTGGAGCAGCCTTAGACGACACCTGCAACATGGACCTCCAGCAGGATCCATTAGCAGTAGATGCTGATACCCCTACAGATTAGGCTTTATCTTATTTTTAGTTGTTATCTTATTGGATACTCATTGTATATATCTGAGATTTTGTGATGATTGGATATTGTGGAGTTGTTATCTTAGACACTTAGATTCTCTCTCTTATTTTATATTTCATTATGGATTCGAATCTTATCTATATACCTTATCATACATCTACCTTAGTTGTGATTGAGATTGTGCATTCTATATTGTTCCTCCATTCGGAGAGTATAAACTATGCAAGTACCTTTAACTGTTAGATGTATGTGACCTGGGACAGCATTCTACCACCGACACTGCGGTGTAGGCTGGACGTACCCACTTCTCGTGCCCCAACACTGGGTGCCGGTCGTGACATGTACCCACTTTAGATTCAAGTTTGAGGCCATTTGGAGCTCTCTAGATCTAAGTGGTTTAGTCTACATGTCATATTTTTAGCCTCCACTTGTCATTTTAGTGTCTCTTTATATAATGGACTCTTTTGTATATATATAATAGGTATGTTAGATATATTTTATATATTTAGATGTGTGTGGATATGTTGTTAGTGGTGTGCTTGTGTTAGAGGAGAGGGGACTGTGGTTTGATGTGTGTCTTGAGTGGTGTGGAGAGTGAGATGTGTTTCTTTTGTCCAAACAACCCAAATTCGTCATAATATTCATCCACATTTTTAGTAGCCACAGCAACTTATAAATATCATAACTTTTAGCTTAAACCTCCGATTAATCTCCCATTTTTTAAAAGAACTGTATCGAAGTTAGCTTTCCAAATATATATATATATTAGTAGATCAAATACATTCTAGAACTTTCTGTAGAACTGTTTGAGTGTCAGCTGTACGAAAGACGAACGTGTTTCAGTATTTTTGCGATTCCGGGAGCTTCCGGACACGAAAATACGATCCATTTGAAGTTTCGAAAAGCTAATACGAAGGGCCACAACATATTTTAATCCTAGAATTTAGTGAAGGCCCAATTGGTATAGTATTAATTTTAAATAGAAGAGTGACTATACGATATAGACATTTTGTGTAACCTATGAGCCTATGTAGTATGGATATTAAGTGAATGTAGGTATAATAGATTGTCGTATATATATATATATATATATATATATATATATATATATATATATATATATATATATATATATATATTTTATATATATATATATATTATTAGGTAATATATGTTAGTATGTTTGTTAGATGTTGGTTAGTAGAGGGTTAGATATGTTAGGGTTGTTATATGTTAGTGTAAGTTATATATGTTAGTATGTTTGTTAGATAGATATATTAGAGTTTGTTATATGTTAGTGTAAGCTATATTTATTAGTATGAGTGTTAGTTAGATAGTAGAGGTTAGTATTTTGTTAGATATTTGATATGTTGTTAGATAGTTTGATGTTAGATATCTAGTATGTTAGATATTGATATATTAGTAGGTTATGTTAGTTCTAGATATTGGTATGTTAGCAAGTTAGTCTCTGTAGGTTATTTGTTAGATATTAGTTAAGAAGTTATGTTAGTACATTAGATAGTTAGTTAATTAGATAATTGAGGGATATCTTGGTATCTCATGATACCAAGTTAGTATCTTAAGATAAATATGAATTATCTTTACCTTCAAGGTAAATGATTAGTTTACCTTATGACCAAGGTATGTTATCACTATAGGTTTACCCAAGTTAAGTTACTGGATTTCAACCAAGGTATTGGTATTGGGATGCCAATATGACCAAGGTTGATATGGTATCCTAGTGTTAATGGGTTAGTGTCTAACTGTTTAAGTTTGAGTACGTGATATTAGATTGTGGAAGGGTTATATAGATAGGTATATATATTTTTGGGTTATAGGTATCCTATATAGGCCTTGTCCTATATACTAGCTAGCTTAGTATAATATGGTAAATAAATATAGGAGTTGGTTAGATTTGTTGTTGGCTAAACCTAGTCCAAGTTTGACTAAGTTGACTAGATGTTTGACCAAGGGTTAACTTTTGACCTAGAGAGGCCTAGTGCATGTAGAATTCATTGTTTAATTCAATTATTCATTATAGAATACATTGTAACCTGTATCTCATTCAATAGGACTCTGTGACTCCAGTTCGGACACCGATATACATCAGTTGCTCAGGATATCAGGTGAGTACATTCTCTGATCATTTCATACTTGTTAGGACTTATATTCTTGCTCTAGATTACTTTACTTGATGCTGTCACGTTGGTAACACGGATTGGTACTATATGGATCTTTTTATGAGATGTTATCCCCCTCGGGAGCATCGGGTATATCATGTCATATGCGTTTCATTTTTATCATGTACTCATGTGCTTTCACTATTCATGTATACTCTTGTAATTTATGTACTCATGTGCTTTTACCATGTGATGATCATTTACAATAACATAACCTGTCTAGATCCTTGTGTATTGATTGGGATACGGAAGAGTAGAAATAGTCATGTGAACAATTCCAAGTAGTGTAATCATGTACAACTTAGTAGTGTAATCATGTATTGATCAAGCTGTTCACATTCCTATCTTGTACTCTAAACCACTAGTCACTTGTAGTTCTTTACTTATAGTAGATATTTCTAGTACAGTTATTTCTCTCTTTTTCATGTACATTTCTTTCAGCGATTCATGTATCTTACTCTATTGTATGCTTTATATTCCTGTCATGATATGAATTGTTGAGATTTTTTGCTCGTTCCTGTCCTGATAGGACCTGTTAAAAATATTACAGGTAACATAGAGATCCACAGCTAGCCTAGAGGACTAGTAGAGCTTGGAGTAGATTGCTAGTTTATGGTTTAGTTTTCTCTGTTGGAATTTGTATTATAATAAGTAGAGATTTGAGTTGCATTTGAGATTGTTTGAGATATTATTATTTTACAAGTTTATTTAAGTTGTTGCTTTGAGTTTATTTAAGTTGTTGCTTTGAGTTTGGTGCCCTAGTATGATGGAGTAGAATATTAGTGTGGATGTCACTTGAGTATCATGGATTAAAAAGAGGGAGTTAGGCTACCTATAGCTTAGCACCATGCCCTACACATCAAACGGATGTATCCCAGAAGGGCAAGACTTTTGCACTGACGGTTGTGGAGACCGACACTATGAGTGACGAGTTAGCAGGTCTGTCCTTCTTTTACATCTTGTTGTGTGATTCTATTAGTACCTGTCAGGATGTTTTGTGCTGTGATGATAGTATACTGACCTGTTCGAGACAATGATATCATGACCAGTAGGAATCATAGTTTGCATGCTTTAGATAGAATTTTCTCGACCTTGATTGCCGAGGATTTGACCTAGAAAGAGTACGATGATTTGGACGGACCATATGATTATCAGACTGTATCTTGGGAAGGTTTTGAATATATCATCTTTCCTTTTGTTTTAAACTTTTTCAAAAAAATATAATATTTTCCATCACAAATTAACTTAGGAGTAGGGATAACTTCAGATAACTAGTCTAATTCTTTGTAGAACTTCATTAGTTATAACTCTTCCATAGTATAATGGTTTGATAGCTTGTATTAGGACTTATTCTTAGGTATGGTAGTCTAGTTGACATTAAACTAGTAACCCATTATAGTTAAATCTCTGTTGATTTTGACTATCAGTTTCATATAGGATGCTAGTCTGCTCAGGAGGTAGTAACCCCTCCGGCTCACCAGAAGGATAGTAATATATATTGATGGTTAGAACAGTGATATTTCGTAGGTGTACTTTAGAAGCAACAAGGATATTCGAGATCGGTTTGTTTTGTGGACTTGAATAATTTTAGTTTATTGATTCTCGAGATATTTCACTTAAGATTATGATGCTAAATTTAGGAATTTAGAAATGGAGAAGAGAATGTAACTATGATGCGATGATGATACCAAAATTGAATAAGATGTTGGAAAGAGGACAGAGTGAACACAAGGATTTTGGGTTATGGAGAAATTTAAAAATTTAGTGAAGGTTTTAAAATTTAAGAAGAATAATATTTGAAGATGTACGTGAAGGAAATACGAAGGTCAATTTTATAATAAAGAATAAGGTCATACATGACATAGTAGTATTAGCTTCGAATAAATTCGAGGACAGTGATTTGAACAAGTTCGAGGATTTCATAGACTTTGATCTAGAGATTTTGGATCCAAGTTAGGACAAGGAGTAAGAATTTAAAATTTTGGGATAATTAAGTGTATAAGGGAGAGTAAGATCAGAAAGAAGGAATAAGAGTTTTAACAAGAGAATGATTCATGAGAAATGCCTTAGAAATTTAGGCCCTGCTTCTAGGAGGGAGTTTTAGTCACCAGACCTAATTTGATTTGAGTTTTCGACCTAGGCTTTAGCATGTCTTTTGTGCTATTTTGTTACACCCCTTGCTTGTATGTTTTGATACCTTGTGATTGCCTTGTGCTGTAGTATGGCTAGTATAGCTAGATGAGACCTCAGACTGATATTGCCTGCCATGGCCCTATATGTTATTCTTTCAAATTGCATGATTTAGATAAGCTTCTAAGACCATGATTATTGGGGACGAGACTCTAGAAGGAGTACGACCATCTTAATTTCGAGGACGAAATTTTTCTAAGGAGGGCAGATTGTAACCACCACTTTTCTAAAATTAGAATAATTTTGAATTTTTGTAAAAGTTTATTATTTAATTATAGGATTTATGATTTATAGGGATTTTATAATTAATTTAATACTATTTAAAATTGGTGAATTATAATTTTAATGTGTTAGCTAGTGAACCCTAGAACTGTTAAGCCTAGAGACTAACCATGACCATGGGGACCTAACCATATGATTAGAATGACTAATTACAACTTTTTAGGCTAAAGATATTTTGGTCATTTTGTAACTTTTGAATTATTTAGGATTTTGATTAATTGGTGAATTTTATATTATTTTAATAATATTTAAATTGATGTATCGTGATTTTGGTTATTTTTCATATTTTAATATTTTGGGAATTTTTATATTTTAATATTAATTTTATGGGATTTGTTTAGTCGGGTTTGAGTTTCGTTTCGTTTCGACTTCTGTTAGTGACCCGGGTTGCTTAGACTCTAGACGGGACCCCAAGATTAGTTAGTCGTGGCCCACAAACCCCACTAATTAAGTTAGTAAGTTTAGACTAATTCCACTTGTTAGATTGGTTAAGTTAGAGGCTTCAATTTAACCATTTTGATCCCAAACTTGAACCTAACTTAAAATTAACCAAAAGGACTAGTTGAGGCCTTATTGGGCTTTCCCCCAAGGCCCAAATAGGGTTTAATGGCAGCCACTATAGGTAGGTTAGCCTCCCTTCCTTTCATTTCATTCCATCAAGCCTCCATTTTCCTTCACAAGTGTTCTTCCCCAAATTGAGAGCTTCCCTCTTGGATTTGGTCTCCAAATCCTTACATCCCTCCACCAAAACTTCCATCCAACCTTCTCATACTACAAAGGGAGGGTGCTAGTAAAGATTTGGAGCAAAGTGCAAGGGAGAGTGTCCTTTTTGGAAGATCTTCGTGTCGGAGCCGTGTCCTTGGGAGTATCATTGGGGTTCCACGCCCAATAGGTAAAACCAACCCTCTAAATTGATTTCCTATACATATTAGCTAGTTTTGTATCCACAGGGTCCACCCCCATGCATGTACCCACTTTAGATTCGAGTTTGAGGCCATTTGGAGCTCTCTAGAGCAAGTTAGAATTGTGTCATGTGTCCTACTTATTAGGTCTCAAATTAGGATACCTCATGTGTTTGGTTTAATGTCTAATAGGTTTAATTGTATTTTAATTTCTGTTTTAGACATGTTAGAGGATGGATTCGTGTTAGTTAGGATGGTTAGAATGAGTTTCATTTGGATACCCATGGTTAGATCTAAGTGGTTTAGTCTACATGTCATATTTTTAGTCTCAGCTTGTCATTTTAGTGTCTCTTTATATAATGGACTATTTTATATATATATAATAAGTATGTTAGATATATTTAATATATTTATATGTGTGTGTATATGTTGTTAGTAGTGTTCTTATGTTAGAGGAGAGGGGAGTGTGGTTTGATGTGTGTCTAGAGTGGTGTGGAGAGTGTGATGTGTTTCTTTTGCCCAAACAACCCAAATTCGTCATAATATTCATCCACGTTTTAAGTAGCCATAGAAACTTAGAAATGTCATAACTTTTAGCTTAGAACTCCGATTAATCTCCCATTTTTTTAAAAAAACCGTATCGAAGGAAAGTTTTGCAACTCTTTAATTTTTTATAAATATTTAAACTTGAATTATTAAATTTAAGTTGTTAAAATTATAATATCATTATTTAGAGAATTCAATTAGTGATAGAATATTTATTTTTTAAATAACAACAAGAATGCAGCATTTTGGAACAATGGTAGCACATTCATTTTCGAACAAGAAATAACTCAACCACCCTAAGTCTTCCTCTTCCATTTCGTAACTCCCAATCTCTTCCATTCCGTAACCCCCAACCTCTTCCATTCCGTAACCCCCAACCTCTTCCATTCTGCAACTTCCAACCCTTCTATTCCGTAACCCCAATTCATCCTTTCACATTCATAACTTCCTTTTGTTTCTCTATAAAAAGAGAAATGTTAAAGACAAAACTTAAGGATTACTATCTTCCTCCTTTGGGGTAACCCAGCGACCCGTGCCGCACTCGCCGACCCGACCTTCTTCTCGTGTCAGCATCTGCCCGTGAGCACCCTTCGAGGAGATTTGCTATGAAGCCATATCCAGATTCATATCTTTTGGTGTTGGGTTGGATAGTATAGTGTCCATTACTGTTATAATTAGTTTCTTGCATGTATGTTTATTTGATAGTACTGTAGATTAGGTACTGTGGTGCTATTTTTTTACAGTTAAGTTTCGGATTAGTTTTCCTATTATAAATATTTGAGTTGTAGTTTTAGAAGATGTTGTTGCTGATGTAGGTTTAGAGATGCTATTCAATTATAGTATTTAGTTTTAATGTTGTTGTAGGTGGGCTTGGGTTAAATAGGTTTTTTTGTCGGGTTAAAAGGTTCAGCAGAGGTGAAAATGCTTTGTGAAGCTACTACAACAAGTTCATATATACAGTGTTGTATATTTAGTTTTAGTTACTAATGCATTACAAGTTTTATTTGGTGGCCTTTGTATGGTTCTTTTAAATTTCGTTAATAGGTTAATGCTAGGTGAGTAGTACTTTTATTTTGGCTACAGGTTATGAGGGTTGAGTTTGTGTGGTTTGTTCTAGAGATTTTGGTGTTTACCCATTTATATTAGAGTTCACTTATTATTTTTATCTTGATTAACTCACATTATTATTTTTATCTTGATTAACTCACATCAATATTTATTCTGATCTATAATCGAAAGCATCGATTTATAATCGATTTTTTATCTTTTAAGTGATTCGATCTCTAATAAAAATCATTTATTAATTTCTGTTAATGATTTGACCTATAGTCGAATTATTTTTCCTCTTTATTAATTCAAGCTATAAATGAATTAATTCTTATTTGACTTAGGAGCTTGTCTATGCTCCTTAAGTCAATGTGACTTTTAGTATAACATTTTTATACAATATTTGGTGCAACTTAATATTATATTATTTTACGTATTTTTTTACCAAAAGTTTACCCTTTTGATTTCTAATTTAGCTTAACTTAAAATAAAGGTCATTACAATAATTTCTAGTAGCTAAATTCAATTATAGAAATAAACTAATGTTTAGTTGTTATTGATTTAAGATAGAATTATAGTGCTTAAATAAGGGTTAAGGATAGATTTGGTTATTTAGACAATATCTAATTGTGGAACCTAATTTGTACCCTCTTTTGAACACAGTGAAAGGACCCGGGACATTATCTCTTCTTCGCTCTATACCCTATCTTGGAGAAGGCAAGTACACTATATTTTTTTTACTAAACTGAACATGAACTATAACTTTGTATGTGAACATTCAGGACATGTTTTCTTCTTATTACCAGTTGCATTTACTTTTCAAAATAAGTTGTATTTCATTTCCGCAAGTCGCTTTACTTTACACCAGTTGCCTTTGCTTTTCACAGTTGCATCTCTATTTATTCATGTTTTCTCTTGCGCATGGTATTGGATAAAAGAATAGTTAAATACATGATCAAATCCCATAGTGTAATATAAGTTGATAGCTTAATTCACATGGCACACTTGTAAATTTTGCCGGATCGGCTCTATGCCATATCAGTTGTATTTATTTTTACCGTCCTATTAGCCGATCATGTATTTACTATCATTTCAGTCGCATTTACTTCTCACTTGAGCATGTTACAGTCTATTTCTTGTTGCACTTTTCTTTATCACCAGTTCTTTATATACATTCCTATTTGATAGTTCTATGTTTCAGCATACGTAAATTGTAGGGTTGTAATTTGCTCCTTTTCTGATTGGATCATTACAGGTGAATTGACTGAGAAGGAGTTGCTTTGCAACTCATACTATGGATCTGCCCCTGAGATGCTAGCTCACATCCCAGAGGATGTCCTTGCTAAGGAATACCCTATAGCTTAGCTTACATTTAGTATTTGAATTTGATTTGTAATAAATAGTTAATATTTATTTTGCTGGATTAGTCTCCAGTTACTCTTGCTTTGGGAATGTAACTAAAATGACATTTTGGACTTATTCTAGTTTATCTCGATATAGATGCTACGATTATTATGATTCAATATAATATAATTTTGATGATAATTGAAGCTTTAGAACAACTTACTATACGGTGTCTCATAGCGTAGGCTGGATGTGTCCGACTAGTATCTGAATATTCGGAAGCGGGTCGTGACAAAAATTCCTCCTAAACTCTACCAATCCTTAAACTATATACTATATTCCTATAAATTATATCACGCACTTCTATGATAGTTCGACTTAGCGATCCACTCCTTTCTTCCTATAAAGTATACCTATCTGCGGGTAAAGGTCGAAACTGAACTAGATGGCTACATAGACCTATTGGTCATTCTTCTAGTCATGTCCTTTTGCAGGTCATTTCAAGACTAGTCTTAACATGTATAGAGATGATAGTCCATTCTACTTAGATCTTCTTACTCTATCTAGCAGTCTTAGATTACTAGCCATCTTGACACTATCGCTAGATAATAGTTCTTTAGTTCTACTAATTTAAGCCCTATCTTAGACCCTAGATAGCAATATGTAGTCTATTCATTATAGGGTTGTTGGTCAGGGTCAGCCTTATACTGTACTATATCCTAACTTATTCCTTGGAGAAGTATCCACAAAATCTCTACCCACCTTATCTATTTACCTAATCTTGTAAAGCATGGAATCATATCTTCTTCAAATGATAATTCCTACAATAAGGGTTCTACTCAATCTTAGGTCCAGCCTTAAATACATGGCTTATCAAGCCCTTCTATTCCTATCCAACTCCTTAAAATCTATCACAAGGGAGTCATGTTTTCTTGAGGCGTTATATCTGATACCAAGTTTAACAGCCTGAATTAAAATTGTATGGTGGGTTGAAAGGGTTGGGTTGAGGTCGAGCTTCCAATATAGGTTGGTTAACGGTTGCGCGGAAGTAGCTAAGGTCTTGACCCTAGGCCTGACTGTTGTGCCTTAAAAATAGTGCACGAGGAGACACGTTTGGGTAGGACAGGTCGAGGAAGTATCATAATCATCTAGCTCGAAAAAGGATGTAATTGTCATCAAAGATGATCTTGGTAGGAGTATAGAGCATTGGACATTAAGATAGAATTAGTGGAAGAAAATATGACCGAGATTAGAGACAAGAATAGACCAGTAGTATCGGTTTAGAAACGATTACACTAGAGGGGTTACTTTGGGTATGGATTATTTTGGAAAGAACGTAGGAGGATTTTGAGTAAGAAGAACAGTAGAAAATGCATCAATGGTGAGAATTGTAATATCTTGTAGTTATAATTTTAAAATTGACAAGGATATTCGAGGTCGAATTATTTTTTAGAGAACTTGGATATTTTAGGTTACTAATTCTTGAGACAATTCATATTTGAATTAAGGCTATGATACCAAATTTAGGAATTTAAATAATAAAATATAGATTATTACCGCCTGCGGTGATAATGCAAGATGGAGTAAGGGATTGGTAGGAGTATGATTGAAAACCGAGAGACAAAATTTTGAGTTATAAAAAAATTTAGAGATCTTGTCGAAATTTTTAGAATGATAAAATTGAAGGTATAGGTTGGAGAGAATGTGAAGGTTGATTATCTTAATATGGTAAATATAGTATCACACTCGAGTAATACGAGGAGTATAACTTGAATGAATGTTCAACGATATTTTTTAAACCCGATTAGAGGCTCGGATCTAATTTAGGACAAGGTGGAGGAATCTGGATTTAAAGATGATTAAGTTGATAGTGTAGTACAAAGTCAAAAAGACGGATTGAGTTTTAACAAGAATATATTTCACCTTGGAATAAAGGTCAAGTCTATAATATTTTAACAGGGTTCAAACTTCATGACTGAAGGTTATATTTTTGGTAGTAGTCATATAAGGATTTGATTTTCATATTTGGACTTGTGAGATAAAAGTATGGTTGATAAATGATGATCAGATAAACTTGGTGATAGCAGAGTGAGATGATTATCTTGACTTCCTATGAGATCTTGTCTTTTGATTTCCCTATCATAGAAAATGGATTCGAATTTTTTTTTTATATCCTTGAATCATCCTTTAAGTTTTCAATATCTCTAAATTCTCATTCCTTTGATCACGACCAATCGACTTTGGTCATCTCCTTTAGCGTACCAATATCCTTGATCGTACTCGGTTGATTTAAATTCTGTCGTGACCTGAATCTCTATCAATATGTTGTTCGTTCTCAAAAACTTTGATTTCGTTCTTATCAAAACTAAATTCTATTTTAATCAAGAATTGATTAGCCCTATTCTTCATCGTGTCAATATTTTAATTTTGATCATGATTAAACTTCGATATCAATATCACTCATGCGTAAAACTCTGATTCATTCGTGAAAATGACTAAGTTCTGTTCCAATCATGATTAAGCTTCATACTATCCTTGATCATACTAAAATTTCATGTTGGTCATGCCTAGGCTACTATCATACTCTTTATCATATCTAAATACTGTTTGACCAAGGTTAGACTGACCTTATCTATGATTGTATCGAATTTCGATTATGATCATGTTTGGACTTCAACACTTATGCATAAACTCCTTTCTAACCATGGTTTGATTTTCCGATTATATCTGAAACTCTCATGATTAGTAGTGTCTAAATGACTTGGCATGACTATACGACTTGATTTTCATGATCATGATAACCTTAATCCACAAATCATGCTTAAAATATTTATCTCAAAATCACGACTATATCGGAATGAATGTTCTATCGTACCTAAATTTTGATCCTCTAGTCACTGTGCTGCTATGTTATTCCTAATCATGACTAAGTTTGAAAATTTTCGTCGCTCTATCTTAAATCGTGCCAAAGTGATTCTAGTCATTCCAAAGTTCTTAAGCCTTGATTTCACTCGTGACCAGATGGGTTGATCCTTGGTCACTGATCGTACCAAACGTTTCATTATTTCTAGCGACGCCCAATCGCATCGCCTTCGCATATAAACATGCCTATATAACCATGAATCTAATCTTATCGAGCCTATGTCATATTTATCATTCAATACTTAGACCTGATTCTAACTAAATCATAACTGAATGATTTTGAATTTCTAGTCGCGACTTCGCGCTTAGATAACTTGGATTTATTTCTAAATTGGGCCTAAAACCTTGATCCTCGGTCACAACTATATGATTGATTCATCGTGCCAGAATTTGGACTTGCTTAAGTCTGAACCATTTTCTATTCCTGCCGAAATTCGATTCTGAAGATACTCGTGCTTAGGTTCTATTCCTAAAACATGCCCAAGATTCGGTTTTCGTTTCGCATCTTAAATCGTGCCAAGTGAACTTAGATCATTTCAAAATTTTAAATCACGTCAGATTGTATTTCATGACTTAATCATACTCATCAAATTTTTATCGTGCTTATAAGGCCTTGACTTCAAATCTTGATTGTGCCTAAAATCTTATGTTAAACCCATTATTTTTGTAATTAATTATTAAATAGTGTTTAGTATTATTATTATTAGCATTTCTAAAAATAATAATTATTAATATTATTATTAAATATTTTTGGGTGAAAAGGATTTCGAAAATAATAATAATAACAAGGATCTTTGATTTTCAGACCCAGACCGAGTCCGAACCCAGACCCAGGCCTGAGCCTAAACCCAATCTCTTTTTAAATCTGGTTGACCTGGTTAACTATTTATAAAAAAAAATAAAAAAATAAAAAAACGTGGCTGGTCCCGTAGGACCAGCAATATAGTGTGTGACTTTTTCCTTCCCTTCCCTATTCTCTCTCACTAAATACACTTCTCACCACACGTTCTCTCCAACAGCACCCACATCCCCCAATTTTCCCCTTATTTACTACCACCTCCCCTTATTTACTACCACCTCACCCATTCTCCTCTCTTCACCTACTCTGAAGAGCAAACTCTCCATTTCATTTTCTCACAGAGAGTATCAACTCCTCTCTGGAGCCAACTCTCCCCTTTCCCAACTTCACTCACCAAAACCCTCTCTTCCTCTCCCCCAAATCTCACCCGACCACCGGAGCCCCGCCCGTAGCCGCGAGCTCCGCCGATCCGAGCTCGGCCGACCACGCCGAGCGCCGACCATCGGCCGCCAGCCCCGCTCCCCTGCGAGCTCCAGCCGTCCGGCGACCGGCGCGCCCCCTCTGCGCCCTCGCGCCGACTCCGGCGAGCCCCCGTCCGCGCCTTTCCCTCGACGCCACCCGCGTCAGCGCTTCCCGCGGGTCCGCCCGACCGGCGCGCCCCTTTTCGGCGTCTCCTCCGACGACCACCCTCGCGGCGAGTCCCGCTTCCGCTGTTCCTTCGGCGCCTCCGGCCCTGTGACAGCGCCCCGTTCTCGGCCGCGCCCTTTGGCCCTGTCTCCACCCTGACAGTGTGCCCTAGCCGCTGTCCCGGCCGATTCCCTCCGGCGACCTCGCCCCGAGCTCACTGCCATTTGGCGAGTCTTCACTGTTAATTCTGTCGTACCTTAGTTCGGATTTTTGGCATTCTACGTCAAACGACGCTGGTTCCAGCACTGATTTCAGGAACGTCACTGACTCTGGATTATTCTTTCTTTCTATTTTACATCTGAGAGCTCTAGCCGAGCAATCCGAGGTATAACCCCTGTCCCGCTATTTTATTATTATTTGTCGATGATGAAATGGTCCCCGGTTCCCTTTGGGAATTCGTTATTAGCGACGTCGTATTTTTTCCGGGACTTTCGGAAAGGTCCCGTGGATTATTTTGCATTCCCGAAATATTTCGGGAATGGTTTTTGGTACGTTTTAGTTTCTAGAATTTTCCGGGAACGTTCTGTGATTTGTGGAAATTGGAATTGGACTTCCGAAATTATTTCGGGTCATCCCGATTACGCTGTGGATTGGTTGTGGATATTATATATATATATATATAATACGGGTTTTTCCCTGGTCTGGGACTTGCAGGAATTATCGGCGCCATTTTCCCAGTTTTTGGGTTGACCAAAAACAGAGGAGATGCTGCCCGATTTTTTCGTAAATCCTGAATTATTTTCAAAATAAATTTAAAATGATTTTCGGAATTTATTTGATATTTATTTTTGGGTGATGACCGTACCGGTCAATGGACCCGGCTAAGTGCAAACGATACCGGCCCCGCCCGGACGTTGAGGCAATTAGCCAAAAATGAGGATCGGACCATTATTTGAGACTTGCTATTTATCATTATTTTATTACTTAATTCTGTTTATATTTAATTTCTATTTTTCAGTTTAGGACTAACGTCAGTCTTATTCTTATTTTAATTTATGTAAATAAATTGTAAATGGGCATAAGCCCAGCTGGCTGGTCTGTGACTGTAATAGCTTAGATTTCTTGTCTTTCTGGTTTTACGAGTTTTAATGTTTAACGATTAAAATGATTAAAAAGGTATTTTCGTATAAAATTAATTAATGTTTTCTCACTTAAAATTGACGAGTTTAATATTAAATAAAAATCACGTATTTCTCACTAAAATAAGAAAAATTAGTTTTATATTATATTTTATAAAAATTACCAAGTTTTCATAAATAACCTGGCAGCGACGTTGTTTTCCCAAATTCAAAGTTAAAATGATATTTTCCCTCGTATTAAATCAACGCACATAATAAACATGTTTTTCTGTGTTTAGTTAATTAAATAATTAAAATTGGACTAGGACGCAAATAGAGATTACAACTAGCATAGCTAAGTTGGTAAACCTGACAGCTGAGTCTATCTCTCGAATGTAGGAATTCGAGGACAACTCTAAACTTCCCGTCTCGGAGTCGTCCACCTCTCCAGTCATTTTCTTGAGGCACGTATAGTTTATGTTAGTTTACAGTTATTTACTTAATCGTTTTACTGCATGTCTAAACCACGACTCAAACACGAAACTCTCACCGAGAGTACTGTACTGTAACTACTGGGGACTGGGGAATAGCGTAATGATTATGACCACTACTGTAACAAAACCCATTATCCCTCCTGTAACAAACCCAAGCCGGTCATATGTCATTACCTGTTCAAATTACTGTTTTATACTGTAACAAACCTGTTTTAAAACTGTTTAGAACTGCATGATTATATTTCTTATTTAACTGTTTAAAAATTAGCATGAATTGTACTTTGCTCCCTCCTGACTGGAGATGTATTTTTAGGCGATGTTGAGGATGCTGAGCTGTGTTACAACAGCTATTACGACCCTGAGTTGTACCCCGTTGTGCTGCCAAAGTCCCCGCAGGAGGACGATGGATCTGAGGCTGATAGATAGATTTTCCATTTTCTGTATTTTGTTTATTTCAGAATTCTGTATTTTCCCTTCAGAACAATTTTCGTTGTATTTAAATTTCAGTTTAATAAAGTTTAATTCCGATATTGAGTTGTGACAAATTATAGTGTTGTTGTATGGTTACCTGCTACTGAACAGCTTACTGCCGCCGTCTCAACAACGGTACAGGCTGGGCATGATCTGACTAGACCCAGAATATTGGGATCGGGTCGTGACATGTTTTCAGTGGTGGCCCATGTAGGTCGTACAACAACTTAGGAAAACATACCTAGAAACAACTAGAACACTAGAACATTGATTTGTCACGACATAGGACCGATTTATATAAATAAATATTTTTGTTTGATTATAGACTGGTAGGATACCTTGCTTATGTATGTACCCTAAACCTTCCAGATCATGGCCAAAGGAAAGACTACTAGATCCGGCCCTGCTGACGATGAGGTATCATCAACTGATCACACCCCTTCTCAAGCACGCCGAGACCCACCTCCCTTGCAGCTGACAGACCGTCCTCATGCTGCACCAGCTCCCCGGCCCGTTTACGCTTCCACAGTGCAAGCGGCAGAACCGGCACATTCTCGGGCTGAGCCGCAGATCCCTGCGGTAGTGCCCGCACCAGCTGCTCCACCAGTACCCGTAGACCCCACTGACCTAGTGGGAATGCTACGAGGAGTGCTTGAAGCACAGAGAGCTCAAGCAGAAGCCCACAGAGAGCAGAGTACTGCCCAAGCTGAAGCCCATCGCGAGCAGACCGCGATTATGAGAGAAGGCATGGAGACTGCCCACAACGTGGCCATGGCTGCCCTCGAGAGAGGAGGAACCACTTCATCAGGGCCACGACCTGCCAAGGTAAGCATGATTCAGAGTTAGATTATATTTCTTTAAAGGCCATTCTTTTGATTAGAGGCGTATTATTGCATGAAGGTGGGAGACATATAAAGCTTTAAGAAGCAAGACCCTCGACCCTTCAAAGAAACCGAGGGTATCATCTACGCCGATGAATGGCTAGACCATATGGAGCGTCTCTTGAGCGTCGCTCGACTCTCGGAGGACCTCAAGGCTGAAGCTGTAGGACTCCAACTACAAGATATGGCGAGCATCTGGTATCGGAATGAACCCCGACTCCAGGACAAGCAGCTCGACTGGGACACCTTCAAAAAGCTGTTCCGCAGGAAGTTTTTTCCGACATCGAAGATACAGGAAATGGAGAGGCAATTCCAGAACTTGAAGCAGGGTAACAT
Source organism: Iris pallida (assembly GCA_029216955.1). NCBI lineage: Eukaryota > Viridiplantae > Streptophyta > Magnoliopsida > Asparagales > Iridaceae > Iris > Iris pallida. The sequence continues at coordinate 892,167 of JANAVB010006799.1, read as the reverse complement.
GACGGTCAGCGAGTATGCGGCAGAGTTTGGCCGACTAAGCCGCTTTGCCCAGAACATGGTAGCTGACCCCAAGGATCGTGCTGAGCGATTCAGGTACGGCTTATGAGAAGAGATTCGTACCCCTGTGATCGCAGGTGGCGCTAAGACCTATGAGAGGATCCTGATCCAAGCTCAGGACGTGGAGAAGAGCTAACCTTCTCGATCCAAGAGGGAGTACCCTGGAACTAGCAACTTCCAGGGAAATCAGAAGAGGCCCAACAACAACAACAACAGGCCCTCGTACCACCAGCAGCATCATTATCAGGCGAGGACCAATGACAGGGCACACCAGAGGCAAATCCCTATCTGTGACTATTGCAAGAGGCCGGGCCACCAGTCGAACATCTGCAGGAAGAAGCTAGGTCACTGCCTAGTCTGTGGGTCTACCACCCACCAAGTGAAGGACTGCCCCATGTCAGGCCACCGGCCCCGAACCAACCAGCAGAGAGCTCCCCTACCTACTCAGCAACAATAGTTTGGACAACACCAGCAGAAGACTGGGCGAGCTTTTGCCCTAGCAGCTGATGAGCAGGAGCCAGAGCAGGAACCCACCGCCGATGTCATCACAGGTTCCATTTATGTATTTTTATACCTTACTCTAGCATTATTTGATTCGGGTGCATCACATAGTTTCATATCATCCAAGTTTATATCTGCACACCACATAGATTCGGGACTTAGCAAGGTGATTAGTAGGGTTATGACCGGTGGTGGACCCATACCCATCACCGAGGCTTGTAATTGTCCCATAACCATCTCTGGCCATCAGTTCTCAACACCTTTACTAGTGATGCCCCTGCCCAACTATGATGTAGTCCTAGGGATGGACTGGTTAAGTGAACAGCATGTGCTGATAGATTGTCACCGAGGTTGTGTAAACTTCAGCCCACCAGGAGAACCAAAGTTTGTGATCTCTCGGGCTCCGGAGGATATGAAGAGTATTTCCTACTCCTCTATCACCGAAGAACCCGGGCCTCCTCACCCTATCATTGCAGAATTTATGGATGTCTTTCCAGATAATCTTCCAGGATTGCCGCCAGATCGAGGTGTGGAATTCACTATCAATCTAGTACCCGGCTCTTCCCTTATTTCTCGGGGATGCTACAGAGTCAACCCAAAGGAGGCTAAGGAGATGAAGGATCAGATCGACGAGCTGAAGTCGTAAGGATTTATCAGAGACGGAGCTTCACCATGGGGAGCACCAGTTTTATTCGTGCCCAAGAAGGATGGAACCGTACGGATGTGCATCGACTACCGGGCGCTGAACAACATCACCATCAAGAACAAGTACCCCCTGCCCCGGATCGATGACATGTTTGATCAACTGAGCGGAGCCAAGGTATTTTCAAAGATAGATCTCAGATCAGGCTACCATCAAATCAAGGTCAGGAAGGAGGATATTCCCAAGACGGCGTTCAACACCAAGTATGGACAATTTGAATTCTTGGTCATGCCGTTTGGACTGACGAATGCTCCTGCAGTATTCATGAATCTCATGAACAAGGTTTTCCATGAATATCTGGATCAGTTTGTTGTTGTCTTTATCGACGACATACTGATCTACTCGAAGACGGAGGAAGAGCACGAAGAGCACTTGAGGAAAGTGCTGAGTACCTTGAGGAAGGAGAAGCTCTATGGTAAGCTATCCAAATGTGAATTCTTTTTAGACAAGGTGGAATTTTTGGGCCATGTTGTCACAAAAAAAGGAATTTCGGTGGATCCAAAGAAGATAGCTGCTATTGAGAAGTGGACTGCACCAAGCTCGGTTGCAGAGATCAGGAGCTTTTTGGGTCTAGCTGGCTACTACCGGAAGTTCGTGAAGGATTTTTCCAAGATTGCGGAGCCAATGACGAAGCTTACCAGGAAGAACGAGGAGTTCATATGGTCTGAAGCGTGCCAGTCAGCTTTTGAGGAACTGAAGAAGAGGCTCACAACTGCGCCGATACTTGCGCTACCCGCAGGTACTGGCAGTTTCTCAATCTATAGTGATGCTTCCGGAAAAGGACTGTGATGCGTTCTTCAACAACACGGGAAAGTGATTGCCTATGCATCTAGACAATTGCGGACTCATGAGAAGAACTACCCCACACATGACTTGGAGCTTGCAGTGGTGATATTTGCTTTGAAGCTATGGAAGCACTACCTGTATGGAGAGAGAGTGGAAATATTTACGGACCACAAAAGTCTGAAATATGTTTTCACTCAGAAGGAGCTGAACATGAGACAAAGACGATGGCTGGAGCTGATGAAGAATTTTGATATCAACCTGCAGTACCATCCGGGTAAGGCTAATGTTGTTGCAGATGCACTTAGTCGATACCCAATGGCGATGTTCTTGACCAAGGAGCGCCATTTACTGGAGGACATGGAGAAGCTTGGATTGGAAATTGTACTGCCCGAGGAAGAGATGAAGAAACTTGGAAGAGAAGCCATCGTATCAGGAGCTGAATCATCATTGATGCAGTTGCAAGTGCGTTCGAGTCTTATGGACAAGATCAAGGAGACACAATTTCAAGACGAGACGCTTTGCAAACTCAGAGACCAAGTGCTGGCAGGAACACTTGAAGGATTCTCAATCGCCAGCGACGGAGCATTGAAGAATGGTACGAGGCTGTGCGTACCAACTGGCGAACTGAGGAACGAGCTGATGCAAGAAGCGCACCAGTCGCAGTATTCCACACACCCTGGAGCCAACAAGATGTACCGGGATATACGGACTATAGTATGGTGGTACGAAATGAAGAAGGACGTATCCAGGTATATGGCTAGATGTTTAATTTGTCAACAAGTTAAAGCCAGCAGGCAGAGATCAGCAGGATTATTGCAGCCGCTTGACATTCCGGAGTGAAAATGGGAGCACATAACGATGGATTTTGTATCGGGACTGCCTCGATCCCAAGGAGGAAAGGATGCCATCTGGGTTATAGTGGACCGACTGACAAAGTCAGCTCACTTTATCCCCTTCAAGGTTGGTTTATCCACCGAGAAGTTGGCAGCACTGTACATGCGGCACATCTACCGGATTCATGGAGTTCCGGTAAGTATCGTATCTGACAGAGATACCAGATTTACCTCACATTTTTGAAAAAGTTTGCATGACAGCTTGGGGATCCAACTGAAGTTCAGCACCGCCTACCACCCTCAGACTGACGGGCAATCGGAGAGAACCATCCAGACGCTTGAAGATATGCTGAGATCCTGCGTCCTGGAATTTGGAGGGTCTTGGGAAGACCATTTGCACTTGGTAGAGTTTTCTTACAACAACAGCTACCAAGCTAGCATCGGGATGACACCGTTCGAGGCACTCTATGGACGTCGTTGCCGTACCCCTCTTGCCTGGGACGACGTCGGAGAACGAGTGTTGCTTGGACCTGAGATGGTGACCGAAGCAGCGGAGAAGGTGAGAATGATCAGAGACAAGCTCCGGATAGCCCAAGACAGACAGAAGCATTGGGCCGATTGCAGCAGACGGCCTTTGGAGTTTGAAGCAGGCGACAGTGTGTTTGTGAAGATCTCGCCTACCAGAGGAACAATCTGTTTTGGCAGAGCAGGAAAATTGAGCCCCAGGTATATTGGTCCATTTGAAATACTTAACAGGATTGGAGAAGTGGCTTATCGGGTGGCTCTACCCCAAGTCTCGAAGGCGTCCACAACGTCTTCCACGTCTCGCAGCTGAGACGCTACATCCCGGACCCGAGCCATATCTTGGACCATTCAGAGCTGGAGATTGGACCCAGCCTCACAGTGCCAGAGAAACTAGTGGCAATTTTGGACCGAGGCGAGAAGAGAACCAGGAACACCGTGACGCCAATAGTCAGAGTGATGTGGCGACACAACTCACCAGGCGAGACGACCTGGGAGCGAGAAGACCAGATGGGGGAGCAGTACCCGTACCTGTTTGAGACTTGAGGTAATCCCTAACCTTACTTTTAAATTTCGAGGACGAAATTTTCTGAGGGAAGATTATGAAACCCATTATTTTTGTAATTATATTAAATAATGTTTAGTATTATTATTAATATTATTATTAAATATTTTTGGGTGAAAAGGATTTCGAAAATAATAATAATAACAAGGATCTTTGATTTTCAGACCCAGACCCAGGCCTGCGCCCAAACCCAATCTCTTTTTAAATCTGGTTGACCTGGTTAACTATTTATAAAAATAAAAATAAAAAAATAAAAATAAAAAAACGTGGCTGGTCCCGTAGGACCAGCAATATAGTGTGTGACTTTTTCCTTCCATTCCCTATTCTCTCTCACTAAATACACTTCTCACCACACGTTCTCTCCAACAGCACCCACATCCCCCAATTTTCCCCTTATTTACTACCACCTCCCCTTATTTACTACCACCTCACCCATTCTCCTCTTTTTACCTACTCTGAAGAGCAAACTCTCCATTTCATTTTCTCACAGAGAGTATCAACTCCTCTCTGGAGCCAACTCTCCCCTTTCCCAACTTCACTCACCAAAACCCTCTCTTCCTCTCCCCCAACTCTCAACCGACCATCGGAGCCCCGCCTGTAGCCGCGAGCTCCGCCGACCCGAGCTCGGCCGACCACGCCGAGCGCCGACCATCGGCCGCCAGCCCCGCTCCCCTGCGAGCTCCAGCCGTCCGGCGACCGGCGCGCCCCCTCTGCGCCCTCGCGCCGACTCCGGCGAGCCCCCGTCCGCACCTTTCCCTCGACGCCACCCGCGTCAGCGCTTCCCGCGGGTCCGCCCGACCGACGCGCCCCCTTTCGGCGTCTCCTCCGGCGATCACCCTCGCGGCGAGCCCCGCTTCCGCTGTTCCTTCGGCGCCTCCGCCCCTGTGACAGCGCCCCGTTCTCGGCCGCGCCCTTTGGCCCTGTCTCCACCCCGACAGCGTGCCCTAGCCGTTGTCCCGGCCGATTCCCTCCGGCGACCTCGCCCCGAGCTCGCTGCCATTTGGCGAGTCTTCACTGTTAGTTCTGTCGTGCCCTAGTTCGGATTTTTGGCGTTCTACGTCAAACGACGCTGGTTCCAGCGCTGATTTCGGGAACGTCGCTGACTCTGGATTATTCTTTCTTTCTATTTTACATCTGAGAGCTCTAGCCGAGCAATCCGAGGTATAACCCCTGTCCCGCTATTTTATTATTATTTGTCGATGATGAAATGGTCCCCGGTTCCCTTTGGGAATTCGGTATTAGCGACGTCGTATTTTTTTTCGGGACTTTCGGAAAGGTCCCGTGGATTATTTTGCATTCCCAGAATATTTCGGGAATGGTTTTTGGTACGTTTTAGTTTCTGGAAATTTCTGGAAACGTTCTGTGATTTGTGAAAATTGGAATTGGACTTCCGAAATTATTTCGGGTCGTCCCGATTACGCTGTGGATTGGTTGTGGATATTTTATATATATAAAATACGGGTTTTTCCCTGGTTTGGGACTTGCAGGAATTATCGGCGCCATTTTCCCAGTTTTTGGGTTGACCAAAAACAGAGGAGATGCTGCCCGATTTTTCCGTAAATCCTGAATTATTTTCAAAATGAATTTAAAATGATTTTCGGAATTTATTTGATATTTATTTTTGGGTGACGACCATACCGGTCAATGGACCCGGCTAAGTGCAAACGATACCGGCCCCGCCCGGACGTTGAGGCAATTAGCCAAAAATGATGATCGGACCATTATCTGAGACTTGCTATTTATCATTATTTTATTATTTAATTCTGTTTATATTTAATTTCTATTTTTCAGTTTAGGACTAACGTCAGTCTTATTCTTATTTCAATTTATGTAAATAAATTGTAAATGGGCATAAGCCCAGCTGGCTGGTCTGTGACTGTAATAGCTTAGATTTCTTGTCTTTCTGGTTTTACGAGTTTTAATGTTTAACGATTAAAATGATTAAAAAGGTATTTTCGTATAAAATTAATTAATGTTTTCTTACTTAAAATTGACGAGTTTAATATTAAATAAAAATCACGTATTTCTCACTAAAATAAGAAAAATTAGTTTTATATTATATTTTATAAAAATTACCAAGTTTTCATAAATAACCTGGCAGCGACATTGTTTTCCCAAATTCAAAGTTAAAATGATATTTTCCCTCGTATTAAATCAACGCACATAATAAACGTGTTTTTCTGTGTTTAGTTAATTAAATAATTAAAATTGGACTAGGACGCAAATAGAGATTACAACTAGCATAGCTAAGTTGGTAAACCTGACAGCTGAGTCTATCTCTCGAATGTAGGAATTCGAGGACAACTCTAAACTTCCCGTCTCGGAGTCGTCCACCTCTCCAGTCATTTTCCTGAGGCACGTATAGTTTATGTTAGTTTACAGTTATTTACTTAATCGTTTTACTGCATGTCTAAACCACGACTCAAACACGAAACTCTCACCGAGAGTACTGTACTGTAACTACTGAGGACTGGGGAATAGCGTAATGATTATGACCACTACTGTAACAAAACCCATTATCCCTCCTGTAACAAACCCAAGCCGGTCATATGTCATTACCTGTTCAAATCACTATTTTATACTTTAACAAACCTGCTTTAAAACTGTTTAGAACTGCATGATTCTATTTCTTATTTAACTGTTTAAAAATTAGCATAAATTGTACTTTGCTCCCTCCTGACTGGAGATATATTTTTAGGCGATATTGAGGATGCTGAGCTGTGTTACAACAGCTATTACGACCCTGAGTTGTACCCCGTTGTGCTGCCAAAGTCCCCGTAGGAGGACGATGGATCTGAGGCTGATAGATAGATTTTCCATTTTCTGCATTTTGTTTATTTCAGAAATCTGTATTTTTCCTTCAGAACAATTTTCATTGTATTTAAATTTCAGTTTAATAAAGTTTAATTCCGATCTTGAGTTGTGACAAATTATAGTGTTGTTGTATGGTTACCTGCTACTGAACAGCTTACTGCCGCCGTCTCAACAACGGTGCAGGCTGGGCATGATCCGACTAGACCCAGAATATTGGGATCGGGTCGTGACATCTTATCTTGATCATAACTAAGTTTTTACCTTATTCGTGCATGTGCGACTTGAGCCTGATTTTCATCAAGCCTAAACTCCACTAACTGTTTGGTACTTGAATATCGAATTCTCCCTTTGATTCTGCTAGCCATGACTAAGATCGTGTCTAAAATAATTTATATTTATTTCTAAATCGTGTCTGAACGATATTGATCATATTACAATTTTATCGTGCTAAAATCACTAGTCGTGCCTGAGTTATATTGAACTTGATTATCTTAATCGTGCCAAAGTCGTTGTTCCTTGATCGTGCCTAAGGTACTGACTAACTCTCTTTCATGTTTTGAACCCTCCATCAATCTTAATTTTGAGAAGGAAATTTATTTAAGGAGGGTAGATTTGTAAAGTCCGTTACCGATTTCTTGGATTTTTTTCGAAATTTTGTATTTTTCAAAACTCTGAATTTTCTGAATCTCGAAAAACGTAAAATTTTAATTTTGAGAAATATTTTTCGATTGTGATTGCTATTGGCTCTTGTCGGTCTTTGGTTTTTGTAAAAACTATATTTTTGTGAGAAGTTACCTAATCAAATTATCTGTCCACTTCAGGAAAAAAAATATAAGTTATAAACAATTATTTTTATATAAAAAATATAAATGAGATTTTGTATTAGAAATATAAATATTTATTAGTAATAATTTTGGTTAAAGATTTTGATATGGTTGGATGTTCGTTCGCCTCAGGAACGGGCTAAGACCGTATTGGTCCTAACCCTAGCCTACCAAACCTAAGCTCGAATTACAGGCTACGGTTGATTGGATGGTAGCTAAATTGTAATTAGCTCATTTATTAATTAGCAGTAATTTCTATTATAATTAACTAATAAATACTTACTAAATAAATTGCAGACTAAACTAAATGAACCAATGGTTAGCAGTTAGCGTTAGTGTTAGTTTTTCTAACACATTCCAAAGGCATTACAACCTAAAAATATTTCCTAACCTAAATTTCCAGCAGCCGCCACCCCTTCTCATGTGCTCTTCCCGACCTCCTCGACCAAACACAGCCGACACCACCATCGGTCCCAGCCTATAGCTGTTGCCTCCACCACCATAGCAACCACCATTTCAGGATCAAACCACCACACACAATGACTCCCCATCGACCACCTCCTTCAGACCCAGGCCAATCGGCCTAGCCCCCGCAGCACACAACCACCGCTGGACCACCACCACCAACATCCCTCCCTCCGGCCGACTCATTGAGTCCGACCTCATGACCACCATGGCTCCGACCACCGTGGCCAAGGACCCCTGTCACCACCACATTCATCTCCGCACCCACACCTGCACCCCTTCTTTCTGGCCAATGTCGGTGAGCCGCCCAAATCAACCAAACCCCGCGGCCATCACAGACTCCCAAATTTCCACCACACAATGAGGAATATATAGAGGGGGAGAGAGAGAGAGAGAGAGAGAGAGAGAGAGAGAGATAGTAGACTTCCGCTCCGGCCTCGCCTTCCGACGACCTTTCCCCTGGGCGCCACTCCTCCAGCACGCACCACCTAGGCGTCGTTCCTCCAGCGTACACCACCTCGGCGCCGCTCCTCCAGAGCGCTCCGCCTGGGCCCACCGCAGTCTGCCGCCGTGCGCCCGACCGACCCGCTGTGAGATTCCCTCTCTTGCTCTTTTCCCATTTCCTTCAATATATAGGTTTGGACGAATTGAGGAGTGGAGATCCCATCTCTCTTTCTTCAAATTCATATTATTTATGGGAAGTTTGCTGCCGTAGCCGCACATGTGACCCCTTCCTCCTTATGTTGAGACTTTTTGAGCTGGATGATGGCAGCAAACAAATCCCCCTTTCTACCATCCCTCTCTCTCTCGAATTCATTTGAGGAATAGGATTTTTTTTCCCTTTAGAAGTGAGGATGAACAGAGCCTTCTTTCTTTTCCTTACATTTACTTTTTTGTATAGTAGTAATGATGTTGTGGTTTTATTTAATATTGATTGGGATGAGGATGTACAGCTACAGTATTCATATGTTTTGGGAATTTACGGGAAGCTCAGTAGCCTTCCCCAGTTTAAGTGTAGACGATGAGTGGAGTCATCAGTCAACTGCCTAGGATTTTGTACTAATAATAGATTGGGTTATTTTAAGAATGGTAGTGTTAATTAAGATTTGATTTAATACTGTTAACTAATTATTAAAAACTAATTTTTGGGCAGATTTGACCTTATCATTTTTGAGGAATCGTGAGATTGGTGGAGAGCAGCAATGTTGTTGTTTCTTGCCAATAAAAATTTATTAAAATTATTGTTGTATTATTTTTATCAATAAGGATTGTGATAATTGTTTGGGCTTTTAGCCCTATGTTTCTTATATAAATTTTAATAAATGTATGCATTTATTGTAAGTATAGATTTAAGCTTGGTTAGTTTTATAATAATATAATAATATTTGAGTAAATGTGGTATTTAATATTCTTACAAAATATTTTTACTAAAAGAAATGTTTACCAATTATACTTAGGGTAAATAAACTATTTAATATCATTTTTGTAATATGATGCCTAAATGTAATATTTCCTAAATAATTTTCTAATATAATTTTCAAGGTATTTTGATAGTGAAATCTTGTTAACAAATAATATAGTATATTATAAAATGATTTTTGATAATTATATATAGTAATCCTTTTCCCTTAAATCATGATCGTGACTATTATAGTCATCTCCTTTTCTTAAGCCGATTATCGTGCCAAACTCTGATTTTAGACTTCTATATATCAAAGTAGGTTATTTGGACAATTCTGGACTCAATGGAACTACCTGTGTCATCGTTTGGGACCTTCTTATGGAGCATAGCATCATACCTATCCCGTGTTGACACGTTCGTGTCGCGCACGTCAACTTCAACCAAATCGAGACGAGTACATTCTCTGATCGTTTTCATCATGATAATATCTATATTGCCTGCTCTAGACTACTTTACTTGATGCTGACACATTGTTATCATAGATTGGTACTTTATAGATCTTGTCATACAATGTTATCCCTTTATCGGGTATATCGGGTATTTTATGTTCATGTACTTTATCATATGCATCTTGTACTCCTTGTATTCGTATTATTTATGTACAATCGTGTGCTCTTATGTACTCTCATGTGGTCACATGTGTTCATGTGCAAAACTAACAATCATGTACGTAACGTAACGTAACGTGATCGGATCCTTGTGTATTGATTAGGGTAGGGGAGGAGAAGTGGTTATGTGATTAAATCCATCTAGTATACTAATGTACATGTCTATTATACCCTCACGTATAATGGAGTTACCATAGATTACTAATGTGCAACCTAAACCAATCACATAACTGTCTTGTGCTCTAAATCACTTATATTATTATAGATTACCATATATACTATCTTATTCATGTACCCAGTCTACTATATCATTATGATGCTAGTTCTTTATTTTCCTGTATTTTCTTTACAGCATGTCATGTACTTTATTCTATTGCCAGCTCTATATTTTCTACCATGCCATGGAACTGCTTTTAGTGTTATTTGCTTCGCTCCAATCCTGGCTGGATAACCAACATTTTAGGAGTTGTTATGCCCCCACAATATTGGACCACAGGATGAAGCTAGCAGAGACGGATCTCGATGTTCTACTCACCGTGAGTTGTCTCCCGGGAGTTCTAGGCCCTGGTAGTTTGATTTTGTTTCGTTATTGTATTTACCTCCGATACATTATGTTCTTGTATATTCATTTGTAGACTCTGTCTATTTCAGTATTATTGATATCTTTCCATTCATATCTTCCTTAGTTGTTTGTGATCTGAATGGAGTACATTGTGATTCTGGATCATCTAGATGTTGTAGATAGTTATTGGGTACTTGACAGCGTACCACCGCCGATACTGTGGCGTAGGCTGGACATGGCCTACGTACTTGTGCTCGATTATCCGGGTGTGGGTCGTGACAATGGCTAACTAATCATTGAAGGTCATGACCTAACTTATAATACCTAGAACTTATCTCCAATCCCTTTGCTCACTTCTGTGACATGGTCGTCTCAAATGTTACCTTTAATATCATGGTATTGCACACTAAGAATGTAGTCGGTCCTAACCCTCTTTGATCTCTATTATTTATTCCGCCTATCTGTAGTGCTACTTCTACGATCCCTTCTTCTTCATAACCACTACATGTAACTTAGTCCAGCACTATTGTTCTATCTACATAGTGTTCTAGGATTCCTACTATGCTACATCAATATGTATGATCCATCGGTCTTCTTAAGGTAAGGTTTCCAATTTCACCCTCAAGTCTCTAGGTAGGTCTAATCTCAAAGGATATAAATACTAAATATATTTCTTAAACCCTAAGACATACTTCCATAGATCACCTATCAACATTTCTTAAATAATAGATTACAATTGGCTTTTTCTAGTCTGTCATCTAACATTCACGAATACGCCTACCCACTCTACACCTATCTATTGAGTAAATGTGGGAGTTAACGCTAGGTGATGCTCTCCGGATCATTATATTTATAACATGACCCGTTGGACCCTTCCAACTTAGTCTTCCCTGTGTGACGATCATTTCTAATGGGAAACTACAACTAATCTCTAAAATCCTACCATATGCTCCCTCTAATTCCTCCAAACATCTGTATCTCACCTAGACAAGATTAGAAGGGTTGTAATCCACTAATCCTAAAGTCTCTTGCTGTCACATCCATTTTTCTAGTTAAGCGTATTTTGGTAATTGTACATTCTTTTGTTTATTTTAATATATTATATTATTGGTGTTGTGAATTTGGTCTTTTGATAGTATAGCCTTGGTGCAACCTAGCCTAGTGTCTCATCATGACTTAGTGACTTAGTAGCATGATTAGTTAGGGTTAGTAATCCTATTCTAGTAAGTTTCAGGTTAGAAACTAATTAGCTAGTTTGAATAGAGGCTAGTTAGAAACCATTAAATTAATGAGTAATTTTAACCATAGAAAGAAGCCCAAGCCCAACTGTTAGGAAACCCTAGCCCACCCATGATGTGGTCGGCCATAGTGGGTTCCCACAGCCCCTATTTAATATCTCATGATGAGAATTGCTCTCTTTTCCATTCCTCCTCCTTCTAGCAAAACCCTAGGTATGTTTTCTTCCTATTTTCTTCATTTCTTCTCCTTTTAAACCCTAGTCTCTTGCATTGGGTTATGATCTATGTATATGGATTGTTGATGGTAAGAAAACACAGATTTGGAGAGCATCGGAGATTTAGAGTCGCAAAAAGAATCGTTACTTTTGGAGCTTTTTATAAGGAATTCACCCTCAATAGGTAATCTCTCCAAAACCCTACAAATTCATGAATCTTTCTCGTAGATGCATCCATCTAGGTGTCCCCTAGCTGTAGGATGAGTTTTACAGGAATTGATATTAGTTTGGTGTCTGTATTGGACACGTATCAGTATCTTTGTGAATGTGTTTGATGAAATGTCCAAAAGGAATTTTTAATGTTGTTTTTCAAATCTTTTTGAATAGAAATGTAGATCTATACATTTCTTATGGATTTGTGTCGCATTAAGGGGAAAGTCGCGCTGTGTCTGTGTCCAAATTGGGCACGAACCCGCTCGCACACGAGCCGTGCGCGTGTCCTGCTGCTCGAGTACTATAGCGGACACGATAGGATACTTCGTGACCCCAAAATTGATGGACACGTAGGGCACAGGGCTGACCAAGTTTTGTGAGATTTTATCGATTAGATCTCGAGAAATCTCATGTGTACTGATTTCAGCCACACTGTGCGCACGCGAGAAATTGCGACTGATACGAGCGTGAATCTTCGACACATGGACACGTGATCGTGTGGCAGGGTGTTGGACACCTAGACCTATGCTAGGTCGACCCTCGTGCATGATTATGAGACACGACATGACATGTGTCATGTCCACGAGCCCCTGACACGCCTGCACGAGACTGTACAGTCTGTGCACTGTTTCACGGTTGATTTACGTTCGTGTCGTCTCGTGTCCAGTTCTTGGGACACGAGAAGACTCGAGGGGACTTGAATGACCTGTCCATGTCACTGTACATTTGATTTGAGTTTGATTTTTAAGTTTGGTTTGGGAACTTGGTTTCGAATTGGTTGGTTATGATACTATGTTCGAACAGTGAGTTCGAATGGATTTCAAATGTTTGAGGGATGTTTAATCTCATGTTATGTTGGTTGAGATGTTCATCTGTTTCAGAGGGGGGATTTGTATTACCCTACCTGAGAGTGTTCTCAGGATTACTGAGTTCATTCTCAGTTGTATGTGTATACAGGTTTTGGGTTCATTGATAATGTTCTTGAGTTCAGTTGGGTTTCATATTTCATTTCAGTTTAGTTTTACTGTAGACTTCATGTTCATTCCAAGTTTTCAAATTGTATTCTCAGATTTGTTTCACTGTGAACTGAGGGAATTCTCAGGTTGATTTACCTTGCATTCTCAGTTTTGGACTGGGTTGGGACTGTGCCATTTCCCTTTTCTAGTTCATTTTTCCTTTTTCCATTTCTTTCATTTTTATCCTTCCTTTCATGTATCAATTGTATCCTTCACATGGCAGTAGTGGATGTAAATATGACATGTATATTTGTATATTTATAGTAGACCTTCCATGTATATTGTATATATATGTTATATATATTTGGATACTATACACTACTAAAATAACCCAGATTAGCGACGTCAGGAGACGTCGCTAAATACGTCGCAGTACGTCGCTAACAATGATTTGCGACGTATTTAGCGACGAAAAACCTACGTCGCTTATAGGCAAGTCGCAGATGGTAATTTCGTCGCCGAACGTCGCTATTTGCGACGCGGCGTCCATTGTCGCTAGACGTCGCAAAATGAGCGACATAGAGCGACGTATAAGTACGTCGCCAACATTGCGACGTAAAGCGACCACTAGCGACGCTTCAAAAGTTTATAAATGATGACGAGGCATGGCATCCACGTGGCCACGTGGGCAACGTAGCGACGTATATTAGCGACGTCGAGCGACGTAACGTCGCTAGTTAGCGACGTATAGCGACGTCTGTGTGACGTCGCAGTACGTCGCAGAACGTCGCTATACGTCGCTAATATAAAATTTTTTTTTTAAAAAATATAATTGATATTTTTGTTATGCTGTGTGTCTGTGTTTACAGTGTGTGTGAAGTGCAGTGTTCGAACCATCGACAGTTTCGCTTACTGTTGTATGTTTTATCTTTGATAGAAAGAGCAACAGTTCAGGGTGCACTTCTCAGAGCTTCCTCTTCACGTCCTTCACCTTCTCGGGAACCTTTACGACGTCCGAGAAAGTGAAGGACGTAAAAATAAAGCTCTCAGAAGTGCACCCTGAACTGTTGCTATTTCTATCCAAGATAAAACATACAACAGTAATCGAAACTGTCGATGGTTCCGAACACTGTATTTCACATTCACTGTAAACACAGACACACATCATAACAAAAATACACAATATATTTTTTTAAAATTTCGGCAGCATCTCCTTTGTATATCAGATCATCGCTTATAACCCAGCGTAGGTATATTTGTCATCCCGTCGCAGATATCACAGTAAATATCACAATAAAAATAGGAGGCAGTGCAAAGTAAATATCAAAGACACACATCCTCACAAACATCCAATAGAGTCAAATAAAAATGGAAGATGATAAAAAGTCTCCCACCAAGTGTATAAACAACAGTGTATGAATAAACAATTTGCCCATAGGGCCAATACATACAAGTCATAAAAAAACCAATAAAATTACTGCGGACCCCTGCCGCGCAACTGGGATAGAATGTAGTCATACTGCTCCTGGGTGAGCTGTACCGTAGGGGCAATAGGAGGCAGTACAATGTCTGGAGTCGGCGCCGGAGGCAGTGCAGTATCTGGAGTCGGCGCCGTCGATGGACCCGGAGGACGTACCTGCTCCAGCTCTCGCAGTCGCTCACCATGCGCAGCAAGGGCACTCACCACCTTCTCAGTATACTGAGCGACTGAGAGAGAAAGGCTCCTCTGCGATCCGTCCAGCTCGACCTGTCTACGCTCCGTGCGCTGCGTAGACTCGGTGAGCGTCTGCAAGTCGGCAGCTGCAGCCTGATGCAGACTCATCAGCTCCTGTATACTGCGCTTGACCGCATCAAATCGTCCGGTGACGATCGGAGGGTCGGATCGTCGCTCGACCGCATCAGAAATTTGCTGCTGCAACTCGCGACGCAGCTCCTCGATCTGACGACGAACATCCTCAGCTCGTGACGACGCCTGCGTAGCCGGAGACTGCGCACTGACAGAGGGGGCCCGGGATGACTCCGAAGCCAAATACGCGCCGTAGGATCCCGTACCGTAGTACGTACCCTTCTGAAGACCGCCAACGGCGGTCATCCAGAGCTCGTCCGGCGATGGCTCTGCAGGCGGTTGGGAGGAAGTACCAGCCCCTCCCTCTGCTTGCGCACTAGCAGCAGCAGCATCAGCCGCCTCCTTCTGTAGCCGAACAAACTCGGCCTAGAACATGTTTGCTAACGTGTAAGTGTTTACTAAAGTCTATATTGATATCTATTTTCCTGTTTTCTAAATTATAGTCAGTTAATATTAGTTGAATAGAACTTACATATGCCTGCGTCGCCCTCTCGTCAATGAAGTCCCCAGCCCTCCGATGGGTGACCAGGAAGACGGTCACCATGTTCGGGTCCTCACCCTTCTTTACCTGTTAAAATATATTATCTATTATTAGTATTAAACATTATATCGAACTATATATAAATTAATGTCCGTCATAGGAAACGTACCAGACGACGAAAATGCTCCGTCATCGGAATAGAGCCGCCACACCACTTACCGGCGCTCGACCGCGCCACCTTGGCCTTCTCAGACCGCTCCTGGTACTGGCGCTCGCTGAATCTAGCCTTCATCGCAGTCCACTGCTCTGACGTAATCCAACCCTGGATCGGACGTCCGGCGCGATCACGACGCTTCTGGTCGTCGATCGCATCACGGATGAGCTTGGCTATGACGGCAGGAAATTGGCCCTCGATCCTCGCCGCCCGGTGTGGTGGATAGAAATAGGTCCTCTACAAGAAGTAAAATACAAAAGTTGTATAATATACACAAATAATTATTAAAATTTAAAAATAAACAAATTTTTTACCTTGAAGTGGGCGAACCAAAAGGCCTTCCTATCTGCGGGAGCATCTGAGTAGTTGAGCCAAGGCCCACCATAGTTCTGTCTCACAAATGTCCCCAGCTGTCTCTGTACTGCAGAAGGCCGATATCTATACAATAATAATTTTTTATGAATATATATGTACATATAATCATTTGAGAAATATATAATAATTAATTAACTTACTTCATAGGCCCATCCGTCCAAATCTCCATACGCGTCTCGCCCGGGGGAGCGCATGGAGGGTCGCTCTCACCTCCTGCATGGGCAGGATCAGTCTGATCGCCGTCCTCCATATGATCGGCGTGGGCTCCCTCCATAGAGCCGTCGACAGTAGGAATGCTGGACGGGGGATCAGGGATGCTGGACGCGGGATCAGGAAGGCTGGACGACGAGGGAGGAGTCGCCAACCTGCTAGAACTGCCCTGTCCCGGTAATGGACCGGGAACAGAACGGTACACTGGCGTACTCGGAGATGAGGATGAGGGTACGGAACTGCCCTCTCCATCCCTAGCCCGAGGCTGACGGGGCTGCCTAATATATAATCCTCCGCGTCGTCCAGATGGTCTAGTCATACCTGACAATAAAACATATGACAATAAAACAAAAAAAACATATTTATATGATAGACATCACAGATTTTTGAAAAATACCATAGTCAAAAAGTGTCACTGAAGTGTCAATAAAAGTGTCAATAAAGTGTCACTGAAGTGTCACAGATTTATATGATAGAAGTGTCACTAAAGTGTCAAATATGATTATAAAACAAACGTACAGATTTAATCCTCTTCTGAAAATTCATCTAGTTCGTTTAGCTCATCTACTTCTTCTTCTTCTTCTTCTTCTTCTTCTTCTTCTTCTTCTTCTTCTTCTTCCTCCTCTACATCTTCACTTTCATCTGCATCTTCCTCTTCAGATAATTCTACTTCTTCTACACAATTAGATGTGTAATAGGAAACTTCCGTCGTGTCCACTTCTATAATATTTGTTACAAGAGGTAGTTCATCCTGTTGATAAGCTATATCGTCAACCTCAAAGGTATTTCTAGCTTTGGTCTTGCATACTGCCCACCAGTCCGACCTTGTTGTTCCCCGTTTAGGATAACTTGTGAAGTATACGAGCTGAGCCTGACTTGATAGGACAAATGGTTCATAGGCTTGATATCGATGCCGATAGTTTATATCAACAAGACCGTGCTTGTCTACTTTCCAACCTTGACCTTCAATCGGATCGAACCAATCATACCTGAATAACACAATCTTAGCAGGCTCTATTCCATAACTATATGTCAGCTCCACAATCTCCCGTAACACGCCATAGAAATCGTTGCCCGCATCAACATCTTTGTAGTTCGAAGATCTGATACACAAACAGCTATTTTTGGTGGAATCGAGATCCACAAAGTTGTCTCTGATCGGGCAAGTTGTTGACTTGAACCTAAACCCATTAACACAGTAGCTTGGCCATATTTTTGCAGCATAAATTGGTCCCTTGGCTAGCGTTCTAATAGACTCATTCTCAAGTCTTGCGTATGGACGATCGACCTAAATACCACGAAAGAAGCAATTAAGCTCATTCTCAATCAAGTGCATATACAAAAAGGTAATTACAGAGTTCTCAAGTCTTACATATGCACTCAACCATGATGGAAAATAATGCCTCATTTCTTGTTCTAGTTCTTCTTCTGTTATGTGTGGCCTACCCGACCTCACATCATCATTAAATATGCTGAAAACAACATCGTTCAATTAATGTAATAGTATAATAATTAACACTATTAAAATAATATAGACGTATTAATTACTTACCCCTCCAGTTTCTCTACTTCCTCCTCGTCGCAGTTGAGTAATACATACACCTGAGCAGCCCTTAGCTCATCATCGTTCAGATATCTCTTTTTCATCTTACCCGATGGCTTTCCTGGAGCATTGAATACCTTCAGTATTGTATCATTACTTTCATGATCTCCCTCGTCGTTTCTGGAAGCTCTCGTTCTATTAGTTACAACATGAGGCTTGAAATACATCGAACAAAAGTTTGTAATCTCTTCGAGAACATAGGCTTCACAAATAGAACCCTCGACCCGTGCCTTATTTTTCACCTTTCTTTTTAGGTGATTCAAATGTCGCTCGAACGGGTACATCCATCGATATTCGACGGGTCCACCAACACGTGCCTCATAGGATAGATGAATCGGCAAATGCTCCATAGAGTCGAAGAATCCAGGAGGAAACACCCTCTCTAGCTTGCATAGTGTTACCGCAATGTCCTTCTCTTGCTTTTCTAGACGATCAACGAGCAATTTCTTAGAACAAAGATCCCTGAAGAATATGCTAAGCTCCGTCAATGGATCCCAAACTGCCTGCGGTAAGAATTCCCGAAATGCAATCGAAATTAACCTCTCCATGAATACGTGACAATCGTGGCTCTTCATACCCGTCAATTTGTTTTCCTTCGGATCGACACATCTTCTCAGATTTGACACATATCCGTCTGGAAATTTTAGGCCCTGGATCCACCGACAAAGTCTCATTTTATCCTCCTTGTCCAGCGAAAAAATTGACTTCGGAAGGAAATGTTTTCCATTCTGCTGTATCAAATGCAACGCAGGGCGTTTGCATATTTCTTTTAAGTCCAACCTGGCCTTGGAATTGTCTTTCGCTTTTCCCTTTACGTCCATCACAGTATTAATTATGTTATCAAACGCATTCTTCTCAATATGCATGACATCAAGATTATGTCTGATCAGATTGGTACTCCAGTATGGCAGATCCCAGAATATGCTCCTCTTTGTCCAGTTATGAACTCTACCAAATCCATCGCACTTGTACCCAGTTGTAGGATCTTCGATAGCACTTGGAAAATCTTTAACCTCCTCCCATATCGTGTCTCCGCACCACCTTGGCGGTGGATCACCCTTCTCTACAACGCCGGCACGGAAAGCATTCCTGTTCCTTCTGAACGGATGATCTTTTGGCAGAAATTGCCGATGACAATCAAAGAAGCACGGCTTTCCGCCGTGTTTCAAGCGGAAAGCCTTACTACGGTACATGCAATACGGACATGAGAGACGGCCATGAGTGCTCCATCCAGATAACATTCCATAGGCCGGAAAGTCGTTGATGGTCCACATAAGGGTTGCCTTCATCTGAAAATTCTGCTTCCTGGAAACATCGTACGTGTTAGCGCCTACTTCCCATAACTGATTCAACTCATCTATCAAAGGCTGTAAGTACACGTCAATGTTCCTCTTGGGATTGTTCGGACCAGGAATTATAACGGTTAGAAACATGTACTGAGTCTTCATGCACATCCAAGGCGGTAGGTTATACGGAGTAACAATCACAGGCCAGCACGAATACTGGGATCCCGAAAGACCAAAAGGAGTAAAACCGTCAGAAGATAGTCCCAACCTGACATTTCGCGGATCTGAAGCAAAATCTGGATACACTCGATCAAAGTGCTTCCACGCTTCTCCATCGGATGGGTGATCCAACACTCCTTCAATCTGTTCTCGCATGTGCCAACTTATATTTTCGGCCGTCTCTTTCACCATAAATAATCTTTGCAATCGCGGCGTTAAAGGCAAGTAGTGCATTGAATCGGTCGGTCTTCTTGCACCGGTAGACCTTCCTGTACTAGTTGTCTTATAGCGATCAGCACCACAAAATCTGCACACATCTGCGTCCTTGTCGTCTTTGTAGTACAGCATGCACCCATTGCGACAGGAATCGATTTTCTCGTATCCCATCCAGAGCGATCTCACCATCCTCTTAGACCGGTAGAAGTCTTTAGGCAACTTAGCACCCGCCGGCAAGATCTCTATAATCAACTCCAACACTCGGTTGTAGCATTCTTGCGACATGTTAAAATCTGACTTAATGCTCAACAGTCTTGTAACCACCTCCAACGGTGAATGATCCTCACAACCAGGATACAATGGAGTCCTTGCATTCTCCAGCAACTCCATGAACTGTGCAGCATCGGCGTTCGGTGCCTCCTCAGGTGCATCATGAACAAAACTAGGCCCCGCAGCGTCGAAAACCATGTTCACGCACCCGTCGTCGTATGCATGATTATCTGAAACAAAATTAGGTCCCGCATGCATATACGGCTCAACGTAAGGCTCCGGCTCTGATGCTAAAGACACAAGTTCTCCGTGTGCGGTCCACTGATAGTAATTAGGCGTGAAACCCCTCGAGTACAAATAATATGTCACTTCCACTTCTGGATAATATTTCACGTTATGACATTTCACACACGGACACTTAATTTTGGTGCCGTCCATGTACTGAGGGAACGCCTTAGCAAACTGCAGGAACTGCTCTACTCCCGCTATGTATTCATCCCGCACACCACACATATCATCAGGACGACGATTGTACATCCATGAACGATTCCGCAAGTAGTAATTCATATCCATTTGAAAATAATTCTGCAAAGATGGACACACATTATCCAACAGGCACAAATTCGTATATAATGTCTTATTATGGGACACACATTAGTAGCGGACAGTTACTAATAACAATGATATTGACCGATACCGATACGGTTTGGCATGTTCCGATCCGATACAGACCGATACCAAATATTGACCGATACCGACATTGGCATGTTCCGATACTATACAGACCGATACCGATACCGATACCAAATATTGACCGATACCGACATTGGCATGTTCCGATACCGATACTATACAGACCGATACCGACATTGGCATGTTCCGATACTATACCGACATTGGACAGTTACTAATAACAATGATATTATCCAACAGGCCGATACCGACATTGGCATGTTCCGATACTATACCGACATTGGACAGTTACTAGACTACACTTCACTTACACCTCTGGATGACTTTGGCTCAAACCAGCCAAAGCTAGTTCAACGAGAGCTCCAAGAAAAAAATGGCTCTCCTCCCACAAACCACAATGGAAACTATACTTGAATAATGCACTCTATTCATTTGGGACTATTCCAGGTGTCCAAATTATAAGCAACCCTATATACATGGTACGAATTTCCAACATGTGACATTCATCCATAGCTACTGTTTAATTGTTTCATTCGGGGTTCTATTATGTGTGAAATATGCAAGACGCAAGTTACATTCCGGATGGACTTTTATATCAAATTGGCGTTTCTAAAACACTAGTCCAAAACATGGAAATCTTTTATTTTCCTGTATCTCTGTTTGTTTGTCATGTATATTTAGAATCTGTCTAGGACTCTAGACTAATGACATTCTTCTTGATATTGGTTTCATGCACATTAAAAATACACTTTCTCAGCTACTATCTCTCCCCTCGTTTTAGGCATACTTTGATTCTTCACATCTTCCAGACCTAATTTAGAGCATATATATATAGTTTAAGAAAATTAAGAAAATAGCAGCTTAAGTCATTTATAATTCCAAGAAAAGGTGTGGTATTGTGATTGAAATGCATTTTTGCTAAGGTCCAGAGTTTCGATCACATTCTATCATTATGTTACGTTTCATATCTCAAGGATTTTTTCTATCTATACTACTATATAATAAGAAAAGTTGAGGCTTCACCGTAATTTTTTTTTTGTTCCAAACATATCCTTGTTTATGTTTACTGAGTAAAATTGTTCATTAAGTTTAAAATGGACAAGTAGGTAATTATATATAGGAAAAAAATTAAAGAGAGATTATTGTTTATTCTTTCCGAGTAGTATGAAATGCACATGGAAATCTTTTATTTTCTAAATGCAAGACGCAAGCTGTAAGAAAAAACCCAAAACATGTCCAAGGATCGTGTCAGTGTCCAAGGGTCGTGTCCGTGTCAGTGTCAGTGTCCAAAACACGCACACACAGTGTCAGTGTCCAAAATTTCGAGTTTGTGTGTGTGTGTGTGTGCGTGTGTGTGTGGGTGGGTGTGTGTGTGTGGGAGAGAAGGAGGAGGAGGAATTAGGTTAGGGTTTACCACCGGAGAGGAGGAGGAGCTCCAGGAGGAGGAGGAACTCGACGGGGGGGGGGGGGAGGGAGTCGACGGGGGGGGGGGGGGGGAGGGAGTCACCGCGGGGGAGGGAGTCGCCGGGGGGAGAGGGGGAAAAAAATTTCGAGTTTCGATTTTTCGAGTGAGGGGGAAAAGGGAGTCATGTGCCCTAAGTAAAAAAGTTAGCGACGTCCACTGTTGACGTCGCTAACCGTCGCAATAATTTTAATATAAGCGACATATTTTCTTAATATGTCGCTGAACGTCACTATTCAGCGACATACTTTATCTAGTGTCGCCGAACGTCGCTATTCAGCGACGTATTGCGACGTTAATAGGAAGGAGTCGCTATATTATATAGTTAGCGACGTAATTTCATTCCGTCGCTAAACGACGTCGCTAATAGAGCATATTTTAGTAGTGATATGTGATATGTGTATAGGTCTGTGATAGGCCATAGGCTTATATGTGATAGTATGATAGCCTATAGGGTTCTATAGGGTAGTTAAGCCTAGTATGACATTCCAATATGATATTGACACCATACACACATTCATAACCCTTTGCTATGTTGACACATATGACTGTCCATTGCCAAGTTCACATTACACTAAATATGTATATCACTCACCCTTTATATGCATGTATACATTAATTGTAAATTGCCTTGTACTATATATATATATATATATATATATATATATATATATATATATATATATATATATATATATATATATATATATATATATATTCAGCAAAACTCCATTTTATTAGGAAAGAAAAGGAGTTCCAACTCAGGATACATCTTACACAAAATGAAGATTAAAGTAAATCTAACAGTCCCTATTAGTGCTTGCATCTGATCGAAGCTTTGTCAATTTGCCTATGAATTTCGTTCACAAGCATCCCAGACGTGAACTTTCGCCCTTCATATCGCCATTTATTGCGATTTTTCCATAGAACCCATATCACCGCCCCTACACATATTTGTTTTTGATGAATTCTTTGCCCTCGCCACCATCTCCGCAGCCTGTGATCCAATGATCTGCTTCTGCATGAAATCTGAAACAATCCCTGCATAGCAACCCAGACCTCCCTAGCCAAATCCCCTGAATTGAGAATGTGGTCTGTTGTTTCAACCTCACTGTGGACACAACAATGACATTGAGAGGCCAAGCTAAACCCGAGCTTCATTATCTGTTCATCAGTAGGTAATTTGTTGTGTAACACTCTCCAAAGCAATATCGACCATTTATACGGAATGCAAGGCCCCCAGATATGATTGAATGAAGCAGCTAATGGCCATTGCCTTCTTGATATGTCCCAAGCCGAAGCCAGAGTGAATCACCCATTAAGTCTTCGCCAGTGCAACCCCAAATCATCCTGCATTATGTACTGCTCTGCCATATCCCTGCCTGCCAATAATCTCTTCCAAACGTGGGAGGAATTAGATGTGGTCCTGACTGCACTTGGATGCACCTGAGAGCAATATTTTGACATGAAAAACTTCACCCATAGGCTATCTTGAGATCTAAATTTCCACCATAGCTTAATTGAGAAAGCCTTCATTACGTCTTCTAGCCGCTTAACGCCCAAACCTCCTTCTGACTTCATTCTTGCTATGTAATCCCATCCTAGCCATCTGCGTTTAGGGGCCCCCTGGATCGAACCCCAAAAGAAATTACTGAAAATAGCTTCAATCTGCTTCAAAACCGAGCATGGTGGATTGCAAGCTGCAAGAGTATAAACCGGTATGGAAGTAAGAACCGATTTGATTTAAACTAACTTACCCCCAGGGGATAAGAGCTTGTTATGCCAACCCTCCACTTTTGATCGAATCTTCATAATAAGATCTGCATACATACTAGAATTTTGATACCCAGCTGCCATAGGACACCCCAAATATGTGAAAGGGGGCGAACTAACTTTAAAACCTGTACGATCCACCAATTCAGCCACACGCTCGGGGGGAGTCTTGTTCGATACATACAGAGTAGTCTTGGAAGCATTAATTTTCTGGCCAGATGCATCCTCATATCTGTTCAATGTGTCCTGGATCAGTGTTAATGATCTCAAATCCCCTGCTGAAAACAATAGAACGTCATCGGCATACGATAAATGAGTTAAGGGTGCACATCCCCTCGGAGAGATAAATGGAGTAAATCCATCGTTCGATGGCAATAGCTTCAAACTACGAGATAGTGTCTCCGCCACAAGGATGAACAGAGCGGGAGATAATGGGTCCCCTTGTCGAACACCTCTAAACGCTTGGAAATACCCCGCCGATTCTCCATTGATGAGAGGTGAGAACCAAACATTATTCTGAATTCTAAGCATCATGTCGACCCACTTGTTGTGAAACCCAAACTTACGTAGCACTTTCAGCATAAAACGCCAATCTAACCGATCATAGGTCTTCATCATATCTAATTTAATAGCAATATTACCTCCCCAATGCTTCTTGTTCATTTTAGCCACCATCTCCTGCGCAAGCACAATGTTGTCCACAATCTCACGGCCACGAACAAAACCACTCTGTTCGGGGGAGATGAGTC
>JANAVB010006799.1:844946-862446 GCA_029216955.1 Iris pallida | reverse complement strand
ATTTCGTAGCGGTACTCGAATTAGAGTGTCGCTACAGCTTGCAGTAGGATATATGATATAAGTTAAGGTACTCAATCACATTAGGAAAACTCTTATCTAATTCTTGCTGGTAATTGCCTTCTTTTGAAATGAATTTTCCTCCTTTGATTATATCGCTTCCTTCTCAGTACTTGATTTTTTGTTCTGATATGTCTTCAGGATGGTGGAGACACGATCGCAGCGCTCTGGTCTAAGGGATACCGCTGAGAGGTCTGCCACTTCTCACCCGACTCAGCAGGACCCGGGGACTACAATACCTCTTGTTCCAGCTCAGGTGGCACCATCTGCAACTTTTGAGGGTGCTCCTCCACCAGTTCCGATGACTACTCCAGGGGTTCAGGGGATGCAACCACCACCACCTCAGGGGACAGTTGATATGGGGCAATTCTTTGCCTTCATACAGCAGATTATAGAGACTCACCGACTCCAAGCAGAGGATGTGAGGCAGGGCATTGACAATGCCCATCAGCTAGCCATGGTGGCAGTAGAGAAGGTGACTGCCCAACCACAGGAAGGGCAGATACAGCCGTACCAGCTGAGGACTCCGGGCATTCAGGACTTTCAGAAGATGCGGCCGCAAGACTTCAAGGGTACCAAGGGTATCCTATATGTCGACGACTGGATCGAGCATATATATGAGATCTTTCATCTCGCAGAGATACCAGCTAGGCTTCAGATAGAAGCAGCGGGAAGCCAGATGCAGGACCTTGCCTGCACATAGTACCAGACCGACCCCAGGGTTGGTACACAGGGGCAGACTTGGGAGGATTTCAAGAAGCTCTTCAAGGAGAAGTTCTTCCCCGACACAGCACATAGCGCCTTGGAGACACAGTTCGAGAATCTGGTCCCGGAGAACCAGACAGTAGAGGAGTACGCCGGAGAGTTCTGCCGTCTGGGCAGATTTGTGGAAGGCCTTAGCGAGACAGCAAAGGCTAGGAGGTTCAGGAAGGGCTTGATTAAGGAAGTTAAGTCCTTGACCAAGAGCAGCAGAAATGCTACTTTCGAGGAGATTTTGACGGGAGCTATGGCAGCGGAGGACGACCTCGAACTGAAACTGAAATGTGGTCATGATTCACATGGAGCCAGCGGCAGTGAAGGCCCCATTATCAGCAGCAGCATCAGCAGAAGCTGTTCCAACAGCAGCAGTTCCAGAGTCAAGGTCGTGCGCCTTTTCAGCAGAAGCAGATACAACAGGTGCCTAGACAGCAGCAAGTCATCAGTTGTACTTTCTGTAAGAAGCTAGGACATGTGTAGAACGAGTGTAGGAAGAGGCTAGGCAAGTGCCTCCTTTGTGGTTCAGCGGAGCACCAGCTGAGGGACTGTCCTATGTCTTCGGGACGTACAGCTCAGGAAGCAGGAGCCAGGGCTCCGGTAGGACAGCAGAAGGCACCATTGTCGACCCAGCAGCAGATATTTACCCAGCACCAGCAGAAGACCAAAGGAGGTCAGCAGGGGCGAGCCTTCACCATGTCAGCCGAGGATGCAGAGGCAGTGGGAGATCTGATAGCAGGTTCTGTTCTTCTCGACTCCTTTCCTGCATTCGCTTTGTTTGATTCAGGGGCTTCCCATAGTTTTGTGTCTGTATCATTTGTTGTTAGACACCAGCTTTCTTCTGAACCATTGCCTAGGACTTACAAGATAACGACTGGGGGTGGTATCATCCTCTTCCGTGATGTTTGCAAGGATCAGAGAGTAGTTTTGGGAGGCCGAGAATTGGATGTGAGTCTGCTCGTAATGCCATTACCGAACTACGATATTGTACTCGGTATAGATTAGTTGAGCAAGCACCATGCCAATATAGATTGTTGCGGTGGTAGAGTTCTTTTTAGAGTGCCAGGAGAGCCAGAGTTCGAGTTCACCAGACGGGAGATGGACCTGAACAGCGGAGTCTTCTACAAAACTTCATTAGAGGTGCAGAGCGTGCCACATCCATTGATAGCTGAGTTCATGGATGTATTCCCGGAGGAGTTTCCAGGGTTACCTCCAGACAGAGATGTGGAGTTCCCTATAGATTTGGTGCCCGACACAAAGCTAATATCTCAGCACGTCTATAGAGTGAACAACAACGAGCTAGTAGAGTTGAAGAAGCAGGTAGATGAGTTACAGGACAAAGGCTTCATCCGATCGAGTTCTTCACCATGGGGTGCACCAATACTCTTTGTGCCGAAGAAGGATGGGTCGGTATGGATGTGTCTCGACTACAGGGCTCTCAACAGCCTCACGATCGAGAACAAGTACCCGCTGCCGTGGATTGATGATCTGTTTGATCAGTTGAGCGGAGCGAAGGTATTCTCCAAAATTGATCTGCGGTCGGGTTACCATCAAGTGAAGGTGAAGAATGAGGACATTTCGAAAATAGCATTCAGGACACGGTATAGCCAGTTTGAGTTCATGGTGATGCCGTTTGGATTAACTAACTCCCCGGCGGTATTCATAAACTTGAACAAAGTGTTCCACCAGTACATGGACAAGTTCATGGTGGTGTTCATCGACAACATCTTAGTATATTCGAAGACCCCAGAGGAGCACGAGGAGCATTTGAGAGTGGTTCTGGAGACTCTCAGGAAGGAGCAGCTTTACGACAAGCTTTCGAAGTGTGAGTTCTTTTTGGATCAAGTTGATTTCCTAAGTCATGTTGTGACCGAAGATGGGATCTCAGTATACCTGAAGAAGATCAGAGCAGTTGAGGCATGGACAACACCGAGTTCAGTTGCGGAGATCAGGAGCTTTCTGGGATTGGCAGGCTACTATAGGAGGTTCGTTCAGGATTTCTTCCAGATTACAGAGCCATTGACTAGGCTGACCCGGAAGGACGCATAGTTTATCTGGTCAGAGAAATGTCATATTGCTTTCGATGAGTTGAAGAACCGACTGACGATAGCTCCGATTTTCATATTGCCATCAGGAACAGGCGGGTTCACTATCTACAGTGACGCCTCAGGGAAGGTTCTGGGTTGTATCTTGCAGCAGCATGGGAAGGTGATTGCCTATGCATCTAGACAATTACGTCCGCATGAGAAGAACTACCTGTCACTACCACATTTCTAGTATGGAGGTATTTTGGTCATTTTGAATTTTTGGGATTTATTTGGAATTATTGTGAATTATTGAGATTT
The DNA here is from genome assembly GCA_029216955.1 of Iris pallida. Lineage (NCBI taxonomy): Eukaryota > Viridiplantae > Streptophyta > Magnoliopsida > Asparagales > Iridaceae > Iris > Iris pallida. The sequence goes on along the minus strand of JANAVB010006799.1, from coordinate 859,291 downwards.
ATTAGAATTTATATGATTTTTGGTATAATTGATTAGGGGTTATTCTAGACTTTGACTAGTGTTGACTTTGGAGCCTAACCTAGATGTTAACCCTAGTGGTGGTGACTTGATTAGGTCATGTGACCCTAACCTAACATTAAGTTAATTCCTAATAGGTCATTTAGAATTTAAGTTGGCATTAGAAGGCTTTAAGTCATAAGCCATGACTTATGGTTTTGGAAACAATTAATTAGCAACTTAGCCCATAGCTTGTGAATTTGGCCCAAGCCCATTAGCTAACCTAAAACCTAACCCTAACCCTAGCTTGGTTGGCCACATTGGGAACCCTACTCCTATTTATACTCTCTTCCATTTAGGGCTAGCCTCTTTTAGGAAAGATCACAAGTTGGAAAAAGAGGTAAATCCCATCTTTAGAAATTCATAGAAAATTTATTTTAATTCATTTTTAATCCAAACAAGTTGCATTAGATCCTAATTCACCTACTTGCTGTTATTTGAGGATTATTCCAGCTTGGGATCAATTTGGGAAAGTTTGCTAACAAGGAGGAAGATCTAGAAGAGGGGTTTTTCTTGAGAAGTGCATCAATAGGTATTTGATACTAAAACCTATTAATTTCCAGTTTTCTTTGCATATTTGGAAAGCCCTAGGAGTCCCCAAGCTGTAGGAATTAGTTTTGTGTCAAGGTGGACTCATTTCGTGTTCGTATCGGACACATCCAATAGGATACCTAAGTGTTTGTGGAATGCCACAAAGGATTTTAGTTTACTGTTTTCGAATTCTAATTGATAGGAATTGTAGATCTAGAGATGGGTTAGGCATTTCCATTCGACTAAGTCGATAATAGAGTCGTGTCGTGTTAGAATTTGGACACAAATACGCTGGTTTGGACATCGCACGCACTGTCCTGCTACTGGGGGTCAAATTCTCCCTGTGTAGGACACGTGGACACGTGACACTGGTTGGACATGTTGGGGAAGTGTATGAAACGACACTCCCCAAGTGGCACGACCTCTCGTGTCGTGTCGAGGGAGCACGAGGTCGGATACGGGTTTTACACTGACTGGTTCAGTCGATTTTTTGTGCACTGATACGCACTTCTGGACACGACACCGTGACACATGGACCCGTGTCAGGCTGTGTCAGACCTAGGGCTACACTAGGCGAATCCACATGTGTGATCACGAGATCTAATTCGTGTCGTGTCCTAGACTCTCTGGAACACGTACACGACATTGTGTTGTTTTGTGTCTGTGTGTGTGTGCTGATTTGGGTTTTCTTGATTTGACACGTTTGTGTCACTGTGTTGGACACGTATTGGACCCTGGGACACACTTACATCATATATTTGTTTACCAACCAATATTTTGACACTTTAGTTCGTTTTCATACATAATTTCTCATTGACCTAGTAATTTTCTGAAACCTAAGTATCAGTTCCTATTTCAGTTTAATTCCAGATTTTAAAAATGAAATTTGCCAACTGATTAATCCAATTTAATGCTTCTACTTATATGTTTTATATCCTAATATAGTTCTCCTATAATTAATCTACTTGTATGTCAGATTTGGGGAATTATGGTGATTGATTGGGTTTGTAATCTGGTTTTGAAAGATTGGACTGAATACTGAGTTTTGGGTTGACTGATTTGAACTGAGAATACAATATTTTGGTTTCCCTTTTTCTACTGAACATAGACTGAACTGATTTCCTTTCATTCTTTTTTCCATTTCTGCACTTAACTTGCTGAACATTCTACACTGCTGCCAGTTGGACTGATAGCTCACATGTATCACTCACTTGACACGCACTCTTGCCACATGCCTATCTCTCACCACACTTGCCTATGTTCACTCATACATTCACTCAAATTCCACACTGTTTAACTTTCCAGTATTGGACTTTACACCTCACTCACACACCCACATTTACATGTACATGTGACACTCTAGTATACATTTCACTTTTGATCTTGCCTTCACTCTACACACACACACACACACACACACTGTTGACTCTTCTTCATATATATAGTTAATGTAAAATGTGTATAATGTATATAATGTATAATGAGAATATGTTAGTATAACATGAATGATGCATGCCTATTTAGAATGCCAATATACATATACATGTGGTGATAGCCTATATGTATATATATATATATATATATATATATATATATATATATATATATATATATATATATATATATATATATATATATATATTTTATATATATATATATATATATATATATTTTATATATATATATATATATATATATATATATATATATATATATATATATATATATATATAATGTGATTTCCATGTATAGGCCTATTAGGTATGTAAATGTATGCTTATATATATATATATATATATATATATATATATATATATATATATATATATATATATATATATGCTAAGTAATGTGTGCCTATGGGTAATGTGTAATGACTTGGACAGTTTGTATAGGTTGTATGGACTTGGTAGACTAGTATAGGCAAGTTTAGCCTTGATTAGACTAATATAGACTTGATAGACTAGGTTTAGACCTAGAATGGCATAGTTGACCTAGTTTGACTTTCAGGGTTGACCAGAGTTGACCAATAGTTGATTTTGGTCTAGATTGACCTAGAATCATATAAAATGCATAATAGAACTTCATATTACCATTTTGGACTTGTTGTGACTTGTGCTGTTCTGATTAGGAGCCAGACACCTCTCCTGACATTACATTTCATCCGGACACTCAGATAGCAGGCGAGTACATTCTCTGATCATTTCATATCCTGTTAGAATTATTCTCTTGCTTTAAATTACTTTACTTGATACTATCACGTTGGTCACACGGATTAGTACTATATGGATCCCTTCTTGAGATGTTATCCCCTCGGGGAGCATGGGATACTACATGTTCTGTGCGTTTCACTTATATTGTGTATCACTATGCTTCATGGTTCATTGAATCACTTGTGACATGTACTCTCATGATCACAGAGTCTTCCTTGAATCACCCATTTATGGACTTTCCTAGAATCCTCATTTATGGAACTATCATGTATCACCCTTCGGGGCCACTACATGAATCATAACATAACCTGGCTGGATCCTTGTGTATTGATTGGGGGTACGGGGGAGTAGAAGTAGACATGTGAATAATACCCAAGTAGTATCTCATCTGATCACCTCCGTAGTGTCTCATCAGAATCTCCTATGCCATTCACATGTTTATATTGTACTCTGACTCACTAGCCACTGTTAGTTCTCCACTTATAGTAGATATTTCTATTACAGTTCTCTCTGTTTACATTCTGTACTTTTTTCGGTTTCCTATATCTTACTTTACTGCATGATTATATTTTCTAATCTGCTATGAACTGTTGAGATGTATTGTGCTCGGTCCATCCTGATTGGGCACCGTTGAATGTTTATAGAGTACGAGGATAAGGCTGGTGTTGACACCTTCTATGGGACAGCCCTAGACGACCCTTGTGAGCTGGACTCTCAGGAGGACCCAGCTCTAGCTGATGACATTACCCCTACTACCTAGACTAATTTAGTTAGGCTTTATCTTACTTATGTTGTCCTGGGACTAGTTTAGTTAGGCTTTATTACTGTCATTGAGATCTGGATTGTATATATTCTTTCATACTCTGTAGTTGAGACCTTGTATTCTGGATGTTTGCTGAGATGTTATCTTAGACACTTAGACTCTTCTGATCATCTGTATTTTATTTGAGTTCTATATCATATCGTGCTTCTTCTTCCTTAGTTGGGATTGAGTTTACATTCTGCTATGTCACCCCTATTCGGGGAGTATAAACTGCTTAGCATTATGTTGTTAGATGTTGTGACCTAGGACAGCGTTCTACCGTCGACACTTCGACGTAGGATGGACGTACCCACGCCTCGTGCCCTTACTCTAGGGTATGGGTCGTGACACATTTTTAATGGTGGCCCATACAGGTCTAGACTAGAAGTGAAGTGGTATTCGAACCAGAGTATCACTACAGCCTGCAGTAGGATATAGGACATTAGTTTTCAAGGTACTCAATCACATTAGGAAAAACTCTATTATTGCCATCTAAATCCTTACTGTCAATTGATTTCTTTTGAATTTTAACTGTCCGCCTTTGTTATATCGCTTCTTTCTCAGCAATTGATACCCTTGTTTGATCTGTCTTCAGGATGGTGGAGACGCGGTCACAGCGTACCATTCATGGGGATACTGTAGAGGGGACTGCTACCTCTCAGCCAGTTCAGCAGGGTCGGGAGGCTGCAGTTCGTGCCACCTCTGCTCGTATTGGGACTTCAGCAGCAGCAGCAGGAGGTATGCCTCCACCAGCTCGGAGGCAGGACCCAGTCATCCCAGAGATACCTTTCCAGTATCCGCCACCTACAGGATACGTGGACGCGGCACAGATGTTCGCCTACTTTCAGCAGTTTATGGAGGTACAGCAGACCCGGCAGGCCAGGAGCATGGAGTTGGACCTTACGACAGTCGCAGCTCGACCAACAGTCCAGCAGCCGAGGACACCTGGGATAGAGCAGTTCCAGAAGATGAGCCCAGAGACTTCCTGGGGACGGAGGGGATTTTATATGCTGACGAGTGGATCGAGAATATAGAGAAGATCTTCCGCATGGCCCGGATACTGGCAGATCTCCAGATAGAGGCATCAGCTAGCCAGATGCGAGATCTTGCTCGCACCTGGTATCAGTAAAACCCCAGGGTGGGGGTAGCTGGACAGACCTGGAAGGAGTTTAAGGGCTTATTCAAGAAGAAGTTCTTTCCAGATTCAGCGCTCCGAGCCTTGGAGTCGCAGTTTGAGAGCTTAGTTCAGGGGAGCCTGTCAATAAAGGAGTAGGCTGGGGAGTTCGGCCGCCTCGGTAGATTCGTAGAGGGCTTGAGCGAGACGGCGAAGGCCCAGAGGTTCCGAAAGGGTCTGGTCAAGGAAGTCAAGTCCTTGACCAAGGGCAACAGGGATGCCACTTTCGAGGAGATCTTGACGGAAGCTTTATTGGCTGAGGACGATCTTGAGCTGAGGCTCAAGTGGGGGCGAGACCCGGTTGGGGGTAGCAGTAGCGGAGGATCGGCCAAGAGGCCGCATTTCCAGTAGCACCACCACCAGCAGAGATTCCAGTCGCAATAATTTTAGCAGCCGAGGCATCAGCCAGTGCAGCATCAGCAGCAGAGGGTACAGTAGCAGGCACCGAGGCAGCAGGCCACCAGCTGTGCTTATTGCAAGAAGCCAGGGCACGGGTGGAACGAGTGTAGGAAGAGACTGGGCAAGTGCCTGATATGTGGTTTAGCAGACCACCAGATAAGGGAGTGTCTCGTAGCACGAGCAGCTCAGGGAGGAGGAGCCAGGGCTCCAGCAGGCCAGCAGAGGGGACCAGCCCTGCCGACACAGCAGCAAAGGTTCGTTCAGCACCAGCAGCAGGCTAGAGGAGGCCAGCAGGGGCGAGCTTTCGCCATGGCGGTCGAAGATACAGAGGTGATAGGAGAGCTCATCGCAGGTTCGGTTCTTCTCGACTCCAGTCCAGCTTTTGTATTATTCGATTTCGGTGCTTCGTATAGTTTCGTATCAGTATCATTTGCAGTTAGACACGGTATCATAGCTGAATCGTTGCCTAGGACTTACAATATCACGAACGGGGGTAGCATTATCCTCGTGAGTGATGTTTGTAAGGGTCGAAGTGTTGTTTTGGGAGGCCGTGAGTTGGAGGTGAGCCTGCTCATAATGCCATTACCAAACTACGATATAGTACTCGGTATGGATTGGTTGAACAGCCACCACGCCAGCATTGATTGCAGAGGTGGTAGGGTTCTTTTTAGAGTGCCGGAGGAGCCAGAGTTCGAGTACTCCAGACGTCAGGCAGAGCACAGCAGCGGAGTTCTCTGCGGAGTCTCGGTTGAGGAATAGACGATTCCACACCCCTTGATAGCAGAGTATATGAATGTTTTTCCAGAGGAATTGCATGGATTGCCACCAGACAGAGACATTGAGTTCTCGATAGACTTGGTTCCAGGAGCGGAACCCATCTCTCAGTACGTCTACCGAGTGAACAACAGTGAGTTGGTGGAGTTGAAGAAGCAGGTGGATGAGCTGCAGGACAAGGGCTTCATCCGTTCGAGTTCGTCGCCATGGGGTACACCAGTATTGTTTGTGCCGAAGAAGGATGGGTCAGTACGGATGTGTATTGACTACAGGGCACTCAACAACCTCACGATCAAGAACAGATACCCACTGCCGCGGATCGATGATCTCTTTGAACAGTTGAGCGGAGCTCGGGTGTTCTCCAAGATTGATTTGAGGTCAGGTTATCACCAGGTGAAGGTGAAGGGGAAGTATGTTCCCAAGACCGTTTTTAGGACGCGGTACAGGCAGTTTGAGTTTTTGATAATGCCGTTTGGGCTAACCAATGCACCAGCAGTATTTATAAACCTAATGAACAAGGTGTTCCACCAGTACTTGGACAAGTTTGTAGTGGTATTCATTGACGACATCTTGGTATATTCCAAGACTGAGGAGGAGCACGAGGAGCACTTGAGAGTAGTGCTAGAGACTCTCAGGAAGGAGCAGCTTTATGGGAAGCTCTCCAAGTGTGAGTTCTTCTTGGACCGGGTTGACTTTTTGGGGCATGTGGTGACTGGAGATGGGATATCAGTTGACCCCAAGAAGATCGTAGCAGTTAAGGCATGGGCAGCGCCGACTTCATTGGCAGAGATCAGGAGTTTCCTGGGGCTGGCAGGATATTATAGGAGATTTGTGCAGGATTTCTCCCAGGTTGCAGAGCCGTTGACTCGGTTGACCCGGAAGGATGCTGAGTATGTTTGGTTAGAGGAGTGTCAGGCAGATTTTGATGAGTTGAAGAAGCGGCTTACGACAGCTCCGATTCTGACATTGCCTTCAGGATCAGAGGGATTCACTATCTATAGTGACGCTTCAGGGAAGGGTCTGGGTTGTGTCTTGCAGCAGCATGGGAAGGTGATTGTCTATGCTTCCAGGCAACTACGTTCCCATGAGAAGAACTACCCTACCCACGACCTGGAGCTTGCCGCAGTGATTTTTGCTCTGAAGTTATGGAAGCACTATCTGTATGGAGAGATGGTGGAAATTTTTACAGATCACAAGAGCTTGAAGTATGTGTTTACACAGAAAGAGCTCAACATGAGGCTGCGTAGATGGCTAGAGTTGATGAAGGACTTTGACATCCTACTTCAGTATCATCCAGGAAAGGCTAACGTGGTTGCCGATGCCTTGAGTAGGTATCCGACAGCCATGTGTTTGAATTTGGATCGACACTTGCTTGCAGACTTGGAGAGCCTTGGGATTGAGGTGATCGTGCCCGGAGTGCAGATGCAGTTATGGGGCCTTCAGATATAGTCGAACTTGATGGAGAGGATCAAGGCGACACAGTTTGAGGACGTTGCTCTGCGGTGTCTCCGAAAGCAGGTTCGAGCAGGGCTGTTGGATGGCGAGTTTTCTCTTGCAGAGGATGGTGCCTTGCGGCATGGTTCCAGGTTATGTGTGCCCAGCGGAGATCTCAGGGAGCAGGTTATGCAGGAGGCCCACAGATCTCAATACTCTATACACCCTGGTGCCAACACGATGTACCGAGATCTAAGGGAGCATGTTTGGTGGTACGGGATGAAGCGGGAGGTAGCTCGCTTCATAGCTAGGTGCTTGGTATGTCAGCAGGTCAAGGCAGGGAGACAGAGGCCCGGTGGATTGTTGCAGCCATTGCCCATTTTCGAGTGAAAGTAGGAGCATGTCACTATGGATTTCGTATCTGGATTGTCGCGTACACCAGGAAGGAAAGACGCAATTTGGGTCATCATTGACAGGTTGACCAAATCGACCCACTTCTTGTATTCAAGGTGGGTACGTCTATAGAGAGGCTTGCGTAGATGTACATGCGACAGATAGTCAGGAGTCACGGGGTTCCGGTCAGCATCGTCTCGGATCGGGATAGTCGCTTTACTTCCCATTTCTGGAGGAGTCTGCAGACTAGTTTGGGCACTCAGCTCAGGTTTAGTACTACATACCACCCCAGACGGACGGACAGTCAGAGAGGACTATTCAGACGCTTGAGGATATGCTGCGGATGTGCGTCTTGGACTTTGGAGGTTCCTGGGAGGATCATCTACATTTGGTGGAGTTTGCATACAACAACAATTTTCAGGCCAGCATTGAGATGTCACCTTTCGAGGCTCTGTACGGGAGTAGGTGTCGTATACCTTTATCTTGGGATGATGTTAGTGAGTGAGCTTTACTGGGACCAGAGATGGTTGTTGACACAGCCAAGAAGGTGAAGCTCATCAGGGACAGACTTCGCGTGGCGCAGGACAGACATCGGCACTGGGCCGATAGCCACCGGAGGCCATTAGAGTTTGAGGTAGAGATTAGAGTAGGATTAGATTTAGGTTTGTTTGTTGTGTTTTGTTGATCATGTTTGTTTATCATAATTAAATTGAGACCTTGCTTGTGATTAGGTTGGAGACCAGTTTTCTTGAGGATATCTCCGACTCGTGGTACGATACGTTTTGGTGGAGGTGGAAAGCTTAGTCCGCGCTTCATCGGCCCTTTCGTTATCAGCGGGAGAGTCAGTGACGTGGCTTACAGGCTAGACTTGCCACCTGCACTAGTGGGTGTCTACAACGTATACTACGTATCACAATTGAGACGGTATGTCGCTGATCCTAGCCATGTACTCGACCATTCGGAGATTGAGGTTGGGCCTTCTCTCAGCTATCCAAAGCAGCCAGTGGAGATTCTGGATCGACGGAAGAAGGTACTGAAGAACCAGGTGATACCTTTGGTTCGCGTCGCATGGAGGCATCATTCTCTAGGAGAGTCTACCTGGGAGCAGGAGGATGAGATGCACGAGCGATACCCATATCTTTTTGGACCGTGAGGTATACTTTCTATCCTTCTCATCAGTTGCATTTCGTCTTTCAATTTCGAGGACGAAATTTTTTTAAGGAGGGTAGATTTGTCACTACCATATTTCTAGTATGGGGGTATTTTGGTCATTTTGAATTTTTGGGATTTATTTGGAATTATTGTGAATTATTGAGATTTATTAGAATTTATTTAATTTTTGGTATAATTGATTAGGGGTTATTCTAGACTTTAACTAGTGTTGACTTTGGAGCCTAACCTAGATGCTAACCCTAGTGGTGGTGACTTGATTAGGTCATGTGACCCTAACCTAACATTAAGTTAATTCCTAATAGGTCATTTAGAATTTAAGTTGGCATTAGAAGGCTTTAAGTCATAAGCCCTGACTTATGGTTTTGGAAACAGTTAATTAGCAACTTAGCCCATAGCTTATGAATTTGGCCCAAGACTATTAGCTAACCTAAAACCTAACCCTAACCTTAGCTTGGCCGACCACATTGGGAACCCCACACCTATTTATACTCTCTTCCATTTAGGGCTAGCCTCTTTTAGGAAAGATCACAAGTTGGAAAAAAGAGGTAAATCCCATCTTTAGAAATTCATAGAAAATCTATTTTAATTTTTTTTTAATCCAAACAAGTTGCATTAGATCCTAATTCACCTATACTTGCTGTTATTTAAGGATTATTCCAGCTTGGGTAAATTTGGAGAAGTTTGCTAACAAGGAGGAAGATCTAGAAGAGGGGTTTTTCTTGAGAAGTGCATCAATAGGTATTTGATACTAAAACCTATTAATTTCCAGTTTTATTTGCATATTTGGAAAGCCGTAGGAGTCCCCTACCTGTAAGAATTAGTTTCATGTCAAGGTGGACTCATTTCGTGTCCGTATCGGACACGTATCCAATAGGATACCTAAGTGTTTGTAGAATGCCAGAAAGGATTTTAATTTACTGTTTTGGAATTATAATTGATAGGAATTGTAGATCTAGAGATGGCTTAGGCATTTCCATTCGACTGAGTCGATATTAGAGTCGTGTCGTGTCAGAATTTGGACACGAACACGCGGTTTTGGACATCGCACACAATGTCCTGCTACTCGGGGTCAAATTCTTCCTGTGTAGGACACGTGGACACGTGACACTGGTTGGACATGTTGGGGCAGTGTCTGAAACGACACTCCCCAAGTGGCACGACCTCTCGTGTCGCGTCGAGGGAGCACGAGGTCGGACACGGGTTTATACTGACTGGTTCAGTCGATTTTTTGTGCACTGATACGCACTTCTGGACACGACACCGTGACACGTGGACCCGTGTCAGGCTGTGTCAGACCTAAGGATACACTAGGCGAACCCACATATGTGATCACGAGATCTAATTCGTGTCGTGTCGTGTCCTAGACTCTCTAGAACACGTGCACGATACTGTGTTGTTTTGTGTCTGTGTGTGCTGATTTGGGTTTTCTTGATTTGACACGTTTGTGTCACTGTGTTGGACCCTGGGACACACTTACATCATATATTTGTTTACCAACCAATATTTTGACACTTTAGTTCGTTTTCATACATAATTTCTTATTGACCTAGTAATTTTCTGAAACCTAAGTATCAGTTCCTATTTCAGTTTAATTCCAGATTTTAAAAATAAAATTTGCCAACTGATTAATCCAATTTAATGCTTCTACTTATATGTTTTATATCCTAATATAGTTCTCCTATAATTAATCTACTTGTATGTCAAATTTGGGGAATTATGGTGATTGATTGGGTTTGTAATCTGGTTTTGAAAGATTGGACTGAATACTGAGTTTTGGGTTGACTGATTTGAACTGAGAATACAATATTTTGGTTTCCCTTTTTCTACTGAACATAGACTGAATTGATTTCCTTTCATTCCTTTTTCCATTTCTGTACTTAACTTGCTGAACATTCTACACTGCTGCCAGTTGGACTGATAGCTCACATGTATCACTCACTTGACACGCACTCTTGCCACATGCCTATCTCTCACCATACTTGCCTATGTTCACTCATACATTCACTCACATTCCACACTGTTTAACTTTCCAGTATTGGACTGTACACCTCACTCACACACCCACATTTACATGTACATGTGACACTTTAGTATACACTTCACTTTTGATCTTGCTTTCACTCTATACACACACACACTGTTGACTCTTCTTCATATATATAGTTAATGTAAAATGTGTATAATGTATATAATGTATAATAAATATATGTAAGTATAATATGAATGATGCATGCCTATTTAGAATGCCTATATACATATACATGTGGTGATGGCCTATATATATATATATATATATATATATAAAGTGATTTCCATGTATAGGCCTATTAGGTATGTAAATGTATGCTTATATATATGTAGATATATATATATGCTAAGTAATGTGTGCCTATAGGTAATGTGTAATGACTTGGACAGTTTGTATAGGTTGTATGGACTTGGTAGACTAGTATAGGCTAGTTTAGCCTTGATTAGACTAATATAGACTTGATAGACTAGGTTTAGACCTAGAATGGCATAGTTGACCTAGTTTGACTTTCAGGGTTGACCAGAGTTGACTAAGAGTTGACTTTCGTCTAGATTGACCTAGAATCATGTAGAATGCATAGTAGAACTTCATATTACCATTTTGGACTTGTTGTGACTTGTGCTGTTCTGATTAGGAGCCAGACACCTCTCCTCAGACAGTACATTTCATCCGGACACTCAGATAGCAGGCGAGTAGATTCTCTGATCGTTTCATATCCTGTTAGAATTATTATCCTGCTTTAAATTACTTTACTTGATACTTTCACGTTGGTCACACGGATTAGTACTATATGGATTCCTTCTTGAGATATTATCCCCTCAGGGAGCATCAGATACTACATATTTTGTGCGTTTCACTTACAATGTGTATCACTATGCTTCATGGTTCATTGAATCACTTGTGACATGTACTCTCATGATCACAGAATCTTCCTTAAATCACCCATTTATGGGCTTTTCTAGAATCCCCATTTATGGGACTATCATGTATCACCCTTCGGGGGCCATTACATGAATCATAACATAACCTGGCTGGATCCTTGTGTATTGATTGGGGTATGGGGGAGTAGAAGTAGTCATGTACATAATACCCAAGTAGTATCTCATTTGATCACCTCCGTAGTGTCTCATCAGAATCTCCTATGCCATTCACATGTTTATATTGTACTCTGACTCACTAGCCACTGTTAGTTCTCTACTATAGTAGATATTTCTATTACAGTTCTCTCTCTGTTTACATTCTGTACTTTCCTTCAGTTTCCTGTATCTTACTTTACTGCATGATTATATTTTCTAACCTGCTATGAACTGTTGAGATGTATTGTGCTCGCTCCGTCCTGATTGGGCACCGTTGAATGTTTATAGACGACGAGGATGAGGCTGGTGTTAACACCTTCTATGGGACAGCCCTAGACAACACTTGTGAGCTGGACTCTCAGGAGGACCCAACTCTAGCTGATGACATTACCCCTACTGCCTAGACTAGTTTAGTTAGGCTTTATCTTACTTATGTTGTCTTGGGACTAGTTTAGTTAGGCTTTATTTCTGTCATTGAGATCTGGATTGTATATATTCTTTCATACTCTGTAGTTGAGACCTTGTATTCTGGATGTTTGCTGAGATGTTATCTTAGACACTTAGACTCTTCTGATCATCTGTATTTCATTTGAGTTCTATAACATATCGTGCTTCTTCTTCCTTAGTTGTGATTGAGTTTACATTCTGCTATTTTACCCCCATTCGGGGAGTATAAACTGCTTAGCATTATATTGTTAGATGTTGTGACCTAGGACAGCGTTCTACCGCTGACACTGCGGCGTAGGCTAGACGTACCCACGTCTCGTGCCCTTACTCTAGGGTGCGGGTCGTGACACTACCCTACCCATGATTTGGAGTTGGCGGCAGTTATCTTTGTTCTTAAGTTGTGGAAGCACTATCTATATGGAGAGCGTTTGAAGATCTTTACAGACCACAAAAGCTTGAAGTATGTGTTTACAGAGAAAGAGCTCAATATGAGGCATCGCAGATGGTTGGATTTGATGAAGAACTTCGACATTTCCTTGCAGTATCACCCAGGGAAGGCCAACATGGTTGCTGATGCCTTGAGTAGGTATTCGATAGCTATGTGTTTGACGATGGATCCTCACTTGTTAGCAGATTTAGAGAGCCTGGGGATCGAGGTGATTGTGCCAGGAGTTCAGATGCAGATGTGGGACCGTCAGATTCAGTCGGACTTGGTAGAGAGGATCAAGTCGACTCAGTTCGAGGATGTTACTCTGCAGTATATTCGAGAATAGGTTCGAGCAAGATTGGTGGATGATGAATTTATTCTTACAGAGGATGGCGCATTGAGGCACGGTTCCAGACTGTGTGTTCCTAGCGGAGAGCTTCGGGAGCAGGTTTTGCAGGAGGCCCATCGCTCTCAGTACGCTATGCATCCAGGTGCCAACAAGATGTATAGGGATCTGAAGGAGCATATATGGTGGTATGGGATTAAGCGGGAGGTAGCTCGCTTCGTAGCCAGATGCTTGGTCTATCAGCAGGTCAAGGCAGAGAGGCAGAGGCCAGGAGGACTGTTACAGCCATTGTCCATTCTGGAGTGGAAGTGGGAGCACATTACGATAGACTTTATTTCTGGATTGTCGCGTACACCAGGAGAAAAAGATACGATTTGGGTCATCGTAGACAGGTTGACCAAATCAGCCCACTTTTTGCCATTTAAGGTGGGTACGTCTACTGAGAGGCTAGCAGAAATATATATGCGGTAGATTGTTAGGATACACGGAGTTCCAATGAGCATTGTCTCGGATTGGGATAGTCACTTTACTTCCCGTTTCTGGCAGAGTCTGCAGACTAGTTTGGGCACTCAGCTTAAGTTCAGTACTGCATACCACCCTCAGACGGACGGACAGTAAGAGAGGACTATTCAGACACTCGAGGACATGCTGCGGACTTGTGTCTTGGATTTTGGAGGCTCCTGGGAGGATTATTTGCATTTAGTGGAGTTTGCATACAACAATAATTTCCAGGCCAGCATTGGGATGTCACCATTCGAGGTACTGTACAGGCGTAGATGTCGTACACCCTTGTCTTGGGACGACGTTGGTGAGCGAGCTTTATTGGGACCTGAGATGGTTGTTGACGCAGCCAAGAAGGTGAAGCTCATCAAAGGTCGAATTCGCGTGGCGCATGACAGACAGCGGCATTGGGCCGATAGTCACCGAAGACCTTTGTAGTTTGAGGTACAGCTTAGACTTATGATTAGGTTTTATTTGTTTTGTGATTTTTGTTTGATCATGTGATTGTTATAGTTAAGTTGAGACCATGTTTGTGCTAGGTTGGAGATATGGTGTTCCTGAGGATATCT
>JANAVB010006799.1:832446-839946 GCA_029216955.1 Iris pallida | reverse complement strand
AAATACGTAGGACTAGGATATCGTATACATGTCAGCTACGAATCGAGTGGAGTCTAGTCTGGCTCGAATACGTATAAACTGTCTTGGTGTTCTAGTTCTATCTATCAATCAACTATGAATATAACTAACTCAATCCATAGAATAAGAAAATCAGGAGTGAACAATATATATTATGATCTGCAGCCCAATAACATACATGTTCAATTAGACCCGACAACTAGATGGGTCTATAAAACTAGGCTAAGAGCAGAATATAAGTAAAGGAAATAATATGTAAGCATGATAAATACCTGAGTCAGTCCTAGAAATAGCTCCACGATCAGTAGACCAGCTCTACATGACTACTACTTGGAGAGATCACCAGGTCCTCAGGGGACTAGCAAGGTACAAAAAAAATATGCCAAGTAACAGTAATAGTAAAAAGATAAAAGTACAAAGGACATCTATTATACCATTCTAAGTGATATGTATGTGAGAACATGTACTAGATTATCAGAATTCCTCCACTGAAGCTCACAAGCACCTCAGCAGGATATTGTCCCCAGTACCGTATCTTGGGGCCAAGGACAATCAAACATGATAGTGATAGCCTCTAATCTGCTACAGAGCTAAAGGGTCACATAAACAACAGGCCACATGATAATAGGTCTGATACTGTAGTCAAGTTCTCCCTAACCCCATGTATAGTATTTATCATACTGTCAAGTCAATGTACTCACTACTATCACGATAGACCATTATGATGAACAATCTAGAATACTACTACGAGGTCAATACCACGAATAATCATATAAATTTTGCATCATGAATGTGTCGGTGTCCTGTAGTCATCTGTGTCAATAGACACAAATAATATGTAACGTCATCGGCACCCGAGTAATGAATGTGTTGATATCCGATATCTGTAAACTGACATAGGCACCCGAGTAACCCTCGGACGCTAAGTGCCAACTAATCATACGTCTATAAAAAGAAATAGAATACAAAAATAAAGAAAATAATAATAATAGTATATATACTAGAATATTGGCAAGGTACACTTGTCTGGAGGTTGCGCGATAACTAGACGACATCTTGCGACAAAACCATCAAATCAATAGAAACATCAAAAGTGAGTCGTTCGCAAACCACTCTGGATGCTGAAATAGACATCGTCGTCAGTCCCAAAATTTAAAAAAAGCTAATTTTTGCTACCCATAAGTCCAATTTTGGACTCAGGGACAAAACGGTAATTTCTGGTCAAAATGGTATTCATCGTTGGACCCGCTTTGCACCAAAAAATGTACCAAGACAAAGGTTGTCCAAATTTGAATTATATGTCAATCTTTGCCAAACGACACCACGAGTCCAATGGTGGTGTCAGATTTGGAATTCGATGTCCCGGGTTCAAATTAGAATTTTACATGTTGGAAATTATGATTTCGAACGACCAACTTTGGTGTCGATTTCAACCAGCCAAACAATATCATATTGAAGTAAAAAAAATTATGCCATAAAGTTTGTTACACCTGCTATGCATCGGAGTTAGTGGTTCATCAAACGAAGCTTCGAGAGGGAGGAAAAAATCTGCAAAGTTGGATCCACAAAACTGTCCAAAATAAACGTATTTTAAACAGTAAACTTGGTGGCTGGTTTTGATCTATCAAACGACCAAATTAACGGTTGAAATTTTAGGTGACAAAGAAGAATATATCGAGATTGAGATAGAAGAATCGGATCGACGAAACAACGGTCAAATTTTCCAGAAAATGTGGCCAATGTTGTTGCGACGAAACTCAATTCTGACTTCAAATTCGCACACGTCATGACGGATTTTGTACGAAATGCACGATTTTTCATTTTCGTGCGTCGGGGGATGGAGGCTATGTCAGGGGGTTCGCCGGGGTCACGCCAGGCCTCGTGGTCGAGCTACGGTGGTAGCGACAGTCGTCGATGTCGCTGCGAAGCGTTGTTTTGTGCTGCCGCCGTGCGTGGGTGGTTGTCGGCATTGGCAGTGGTACGGCAATGCAGGGGCGACGATGTGGTGGCTGGTGCTACAAACGTATCAGGTTGTCGGCAAGCGGTGGCTAGGTCGCGTAGCTATTAGCGGCTACTTCATGTGTGCTGTTGCGCTCGCATGCGTGCGTCGACAAGGGCTGGGCCCGACGACGTCAATTGCGGAGGCGAGTGGCCATGCTATGGTAGTCTTTCGTCGGTGGTCACCAGCCGGCGATGGCACGATGACCACTTCTACCGAGGTTGCTGCGGCGCAGCAAGGATCGGAGGGAAGTTTAGTTATTAGGTTTTTTATGGGTACATCTTTATATATATATATATATATATATATATATATATTTATATATATATATATATATATATATATTATATATATATATATATATAGATATATTTATATATATATATATAAGTATATATGTAAGTATATAACCTATACTAATTTACTGTTATACCCTAGAGATATAAGTACATAAAAGTATTCTAGGTGTATAAATATATATAGATTTTCGTATATTTATATATATATATATATATATATATATATATATATATATAATATATAGAGAGAGAGAGAGAGAGAGAGAGAGAGAGAAAGAGAGAGAGAGAGAGAATAAGGGAGGTGAGGTGCCACCTCTATCATCATGCACTTGCACACTTTTGGTGCATTAATATATATATATATATATAGATATATATATATATATATTATATAGATATATATAGAGAGAGAGAGAGAGAGAGAGAGAGAGAGAGAGAGAGAGAGAGAGGATAAGGGAGGTGATGTGCCACCTCACGGTGATGAGGCTATATGTCACCCCCATGCTATCATCTTGCACTTGCACATTTTTTGGTGCATGATGATAGCATGGGAGGTGACACATAGCCACCATCCATAAGGATGTTGTCACGACCCACACCCGCTTTTTGGGATATTAGTTCGTGTCCAAGCTAGCCTACGCCGCAGAGTCGGCGGTAGAACGCTGTCAAGCCCACAATAAATGCTCAAAGTAAACTTTGTTGCTAATTCACATTTATAATAGATCACAACATTTACGAGAATTATTTTGAAAGAAAATACTATGTTCTTTCATATTTGAAATGACTACAACATAGCTATATAATCTCTAGGTTTGACCTGTAAATACACCCGAATATCCCAATGCTAAAAAAGCCATGGCTAACCAGAAAAATGTTGATTTTCAGTCAGGAATGGAACAAGCACAAACCGACGGCAATGCGAAAACATAATAGAATTCACAAGACAAGAAAATAACATATGTGATTTGAAACAAGCAAGTAACTGATGTCATGGCATGTCTAGAAAGCAAGTAGGTAACTCCACAACAAGATGTATCAACTGGAGAAACATGTAACTAGGATGTCATGGCAAGTGGTAAAAAAAATAACTAAAAGACAACTATCTATGTGTTTTGAAATATCTTGTTCGACATGTGGACGGCTAAGGGGTAAATCCAGCACCCCGTACGTGAATTGTGCGACTGCTATCTGACAAGAATAGACATTTTGGAGATGCTTCTAGGTAGTCCATATGTGTACTAAGATATTTCCCTGCCCAGCTAATACTCATGGAATCCAGTCGCAAGCATGGTAAACATGTAAATGACAGTCAAAAGGTATAAATAAATCCATGATACTAATTCGTGTGACCACGTGTCATCAAGTGAGAGAGCATATGTATAAATATGAAATAGAAACTACTATGAATCGAAAGCAATCAGAAAGTGCACTTGCCTGAATCCTTGCACAAATCATAGTCACAAGTCGAGGACGAGGGGATTGCCAATCTAGAAGCTGTCAACCTATAACACATATCGTACCACGAACCAAGCTCAAAATCCACAAGTCAATTCTAATGTTCTAGTTCTAAATTCATGGAATAAGTGGCTAATGGGTTAACTAATCTATTAATAGTTAATTCTAGAATAATTCACTTAAAAAACTAATTTAACCCAATAATAATCTGAATATAATCTAAACATGCAAGTTTGGTCATCAAAAGTCATGTTTCCAATTTTGGAAACTATAACACGTAAATCAAGGCGTGCCGTTGACTATCTAGTCAAACATCATGAACTCTAGATTTTGAAAGTACACCTTGGTAGTTTTCAGCGCCACAAGTGCGCTGGAATCAACCGTGCCACAAATTCACGTTTTGGCCAAAAGATATCGCCGTTATGGCTAATCGTGACCAAAACGATGATTCACCGATCGATTCTGAGTTCAACAGAATAACTAAAATACTAGATGAACGAATTAATTTTTGGAAAAAAGTATATGTTGTAGACTCTGCGTTAGCTTTCCAAAACTTCAAGCGGTTCGTGATTTCGATTTTCTGTTCTCCCGAAATCTCGAAAACATTGAAACCATGTCAAGTTTCGGACAACTAATACTTTACGAATTTTACAGAAATTAACATTCAGACTTTATAAAAATAAATTAGATATTCAGAAAGTATACCTCAATATGCTTCCAATAAAAAAATGGCACGCAAAAAGCTCTTCTGGTTTGGCAGCATTCGATCCGCGAAGTTAAAGAACAATCTCTCTCTCTCTCTCTCTCTCCCCTCTGAATTTTCTAGATGCGGCAGAATAATATATAATATAGGGTTTACTATATTATATATATATATAGGGGTGAGCCGCTTGGGAGGCGGCTTGAGCTGCCACATGGAGGCCATCCAGCTGCCTCGTACTAGATCCAAAGGCCCACAGTATGGCCGGCTTGGCTCAGTCATAGCCAGACTCTGATTCTGAGTGGCTCGGTTCGAGTTTGACTCATGGACCCAATTATGAGTTCGCCCACATGAGTCACCAATGACAGTTGGGCCCCCCTGCTAGCCTTCTTTGACCGACAGGTAGGCCAGTCTTGGTTGACTGGGTAATTTAGTTAGGAAAACTGAATGATAATTAACAGAAAATAGTTTTTTTAATTAGTTTTAATTACAGTAACTCATAGTAAATACTAAAAATAGCCAAAAAAATATAGAAAAATTCTAGAAAATATAAAATAATATAATGAACCTTAAAAAAATATTTGGGGTCAATATTTACTAATATGCTAGCACAATAAATTCTAGAAGTCCTAGAAAATAGATTTTCTATATTAAAATTATCAAAATAATTCCAGAAAAATTATAGAAAATTACATAAAATATATTTAACCTTCTAGAATATAAATTAAATTACTTTACCTCAAATTTGCCCCAAATGGCCTCATAGAATAATGGAAGACTTTAAAATATATAAAACTAAATAAAATAATATCCAAAAATTATCTAAAATATCTAAAAATTATAGTAAGCTATAAAATAGCTAAACAATACTTTCTAAGGTCCAAATGACCATAATAGTAAATCATAATCAAATAAAAATAAAATCAAATAGGTTTTAAAGAAGATTGCTATGAGCCAAATAATGTTCCAAAAATAGAAGGATAAGATAGAAAGGTTCAAGAAATAACGAAAAAGAAATAAATCAATAGTTATATGCCAAAAGGATGTAGTATCTATAATATTCAAAAACCATATGTATAAAAGAAGTCACTTAACCGAAAATTTATGTCCCGCCAGTGTACATCTGGCTGCAGTAAACCCTTGGTATCATGACTCAAATATAATATGGTATCGAACACTCTATCAACTCTATCCAATATTAACACAATAAATCAAAGGATCAAATAATGCAACTAGTATATAGTTTTAGTAATATTTGACAACCTATGCTTACTTGAATTTTTTTCAACTTAGGGGCCATGCCACGCTAGTGCGCTGCTGGCTGCCGTGAGCTCGCTGTATCAATAATTCAAATAAAAGGGAACAGTGCGCATCTGCCTTGCCATTGTAAGTCATCGAAAAATCTTCCAACTATATCCATAAGAATATCCAAGGAGTTTCTAGAAATTCAAACAAGTTCCAAAGAAAAGTATAGGTATCTGTTCTATAAGTCTCAAGTCTTGAAAATATAATGATTGGTTAGGGAGAAAATATCTAAAGATAGGAGAATTATAAAAATTCTAATCTCTATCTCATGGTTATTCAAATAGTTGAAGGAAAAGTTAAATAAAACAATTAACGCGAGATTCATATATGGATAACAGAGGCAGAAACTATAAAAATATGCCAAAATGGAAATAAGTAAGTAATTCAGACCTTACGATATGAAGGTGATATCTAAAAGGGCAAAAAGAAAATTTGAACAATTTATCAGGATTAGAGCATGAATTCTAGGAAGACCTAACTTACCAAACGAATAGTCTACCCACCTTTGATCCTACCATCATGTCAAATCAAAATAACATATTCTCCTAGAAAATTCTTCGATTAATCCAATAGGGCCTAGAATTCAATAAATCATTGGCTAAATTACATGGCCTATTTAATGATCTTAACTACCCTAGGGTCAAATTAAATAAGGGACTCATAGTCCTAGTCATTCTCTAAAATTAAATCAGTCCTAATTGTGAATGAGCAATTTTATAGTCGCAGGCTTGCAGTAGTACGACTAACTTAAGTACTACCACAAGTTCACAATCTTTTGCGAAAATGACCTGCATGGGCCACCACAAAAATTTGTCACAACCCGTACCCGCTTTTCGAGATATAAGTGCGTGTCCAAGCCAGCCTACGCCACAGAGTTGGCGGTAGAATGCTGTCAAGGCTGCAATAAATGCTCAAAATAAATTTTGTTGCTCATTAACAGTTCTAATAGATCACAACATTTACGAGAATTATATTCAAAGAAAATATAATGTTCTTACATATTTGAAATGACTACAACATAGCTATCTAATCTCTAGGTTTGGCCTGCAAATACACCCGAATCTTCCAATGCTAAAGAAGCCACGGCTAACCTAAGAAAATATTGGTTTCCAGTCAGGAATGGAACAAGCACACAAACCGACGTCAATGCGAAAACATAATAGAATTCATAAGACATGAAAATAACATATGTGAGATAAAACTAGCAAGTAACTGATGTCATGGCATGTCTAGAAAGCAATGGGGTAACTCCACAACAAGATGTATCAACTGGAGAAACATGTAACTAGGATGTCATGGCAAGTGGTGAAGAAAACAAGAAAAACAAGTAAAAGACAACTCTCTATGTGTTTTAAAATATCTTGTTCGACATGTGGACGGCTAAGGGGTAAATCCGGCACCCCGCATGTGAATCGTACGACTGCTATCCGACAAGAATAGACATTTTAGGAATGTTTCTGGG
Source organism: Iris pallida (assembly GCA_029216955.1). Taxonomy (NCBI): domain Eukaryota; kingdom Viridiplantae; phylum Streptophyta; class Magnoliopsida; order Asparagales; family Iridaceae; genus Iris; species Iris pallida. Next base: position 832,708 of record JANAVB010006799.1, on the reverse strand, counting down.
TAGTCCACATGTGTACTAAGATGTTTCCCCGCCCAGCTAGTACTCATGAAATCCAGTCACAAGCATGGTAAACATGTAAATGCCAGTCAAGAGGTATAAACAAATCCATGATACTAATCCGTGTGACCACGGGTCATCAAGCAAGAGAGCATATGTATAAACATGAAATGGAAACTACTATGAATCGAAAGCAATCAGAAAGTGCACTTGCCTGAATCCTTGCACAAACCATAGTCACAAGTCGAGGACGAGGAGATTGCCA
>JANAVB010006799.1:407446-827446 GCA_029216955.1 Iris pallida | reverse complement strand
GTAAACGTAAATCGTGGTTTTTCATAATTTTTACCGGGAATTTTCCTAGTGAATTAGCGTATCTAAATTAAAAGTAATTAATGGAAGTCGAAGGTGGTTATATTAGGTTCATAACAGTGAAATCGATTCAAAAATTGATCGAGCAGAGAGGAAGAAATCCAGCCACGAAATGCCGTCCCCGACTGCCGCTCGCTGCTGTCGTTGCTGTTTTCGTGCACGCGTGCGCGCGGCTCCGCCTGCTCCCGGCGACGGTGCACGGCCCAAGGAGCACGCCCGTGGTCGGACTCCAGCCAGGGGTCGTTGGGAAGTTGCGACATGGTTTAGGGTTAGCGTTTTTCGATCTGTTTCTTCCCTCCCTCTCTCGATCTCGTGTATATATGTATACGCTGGGTCGAGGCTTTACTGATGGGGTCGAGTGAATCTCGGGCTTGGGGACCTTGACTGGGCTTGGATTGGCTTGCTGTGGGCTGGTCTGGGTGCTTAACATTGTTGTTGTGGTTGTTGTCACGACCCGGTCCTAATTTTTTGGGTCGAATCGGATCATGCCCTGCCTGCACCGTTGTTGAGACGGCAGCAGTAAGCTGTATCAAGCAGTGAAACACATGCAGTTAAAATCCTAACGAAATATAAAAAACATTTTATTCAATTTAAAAAGCATGAAACACAACAAACATTAATACAGCATTCAATTATTACACTTGTTTCCAAAAGAAAAATAAATACTAATCCAGCTCTTAAGATTCTGGGATTCCAAGTTCTGCGGGACCAGAGTTAGACATCAGATCCTTGACGACGCAATCACCTAAAAATGTTGGTCTCCAGTCAGGATGGAGCAAAGTACAATTCATGGTAATCCAACAATTGAAATAATAATAGAGTTATGCACTTTTAAACAATTTGAAGTAAATAGTTTTCCAGCAGTTAAAATATTGTGATGTGAATAGGCAATGAATATGATCGGATTGGGTTGTACAGTTGTATCCTATTGATATGATATGGCTTATCCCCGTGTGTATGAGGGGTAAGCTAACACAGTCAATATACTACTTTGGATGTGGTCATACTCATTACACTACTCCCCCAGTACCCAACCGTCAATCAATCAATGCTCTCAGAGAGAGTTCCGTGTTGCATCGTGGTTTAAACTTGCAATAAAACGATTACTAAATAATTGTAAACTAACACAAAATGTACTTGTCTTGATTATGACTGGATTGAGATGTCTGAACCGAAGAAGATGTCAAGTATGTTCTTGAAATCCTACAATTTGAGAATTCTATCTTAGAACCAATGTTGAACCATATCTAGGTGTGCTAGTTCAGATCTCTAGAACAGAACCCTAGTCAACTTTTAGTTTTATTTATTTAATCTACTGAAACACGATTATCGATGTGAGTTAAAACTATTAATGAACGAAGTAAAATCCAATTAACATTTATGTGGAAAATCGCATTTGCAGGTTATTTAGCAAAACTTTGTGAGTGTGTAATATATATAAAAATAGATTTCCTTCTTAACAAGAAAACGTGAATTTGCTAAATAATACAAACTTGTATTTCATTATTAATTTAATGTGAGAAAACTATTAATTTTTTCATATAAAATAAATACTCATTTAATATTCTACGCATTTATCAACAACTAAAAAAATACCAGAAAATGCCAAGACCACACTACACAAATACATTGCCATAGAAAAAAAATAGGAAAGCTGGTCTTATGCCCTTACAGACCTTTTTACATAAATTGAAATAAGACAAAAGGTTAGTTAGCTCTAAATAATATCCTGCACTTTAATTACAAAAACAAAATTAATAAAATAACTATTATTAAGAGTCTCAGACTTGGTCCAATCGTCACAAAATTAGCTAATGCCTCAACGTCCGGCATGACCGATTTCGTTTGCATTTCGCTAGGTCCACAGACCGGTACAGTCGTCGCCAAAAAATTCGATTTGAATATTTTTCGAAAACCGATTTAAAATTTATTTATAAAGTTTTATAAAAATTTGTGCAGCATTCCCTCTACATTTGGGACAACCCAAAACTGGGAAAATGTGCCAAAACACAAAAATATAAGTCCCAAACCAGGGAATAACCATTTTTATATAAAATATACTCACAGAACATTTTCGGAACTTAAGTTTCCAACAAACACTTAAGAAAAACTTCCCAAAACCAGAATAAGATAACCACAGAACCATAGAATGCAACTATCAACAAATAATTAGCTCTCAAGCCTTCAATGCTCAGAAAATCCGAAATCACAATCGGCATTCCGAAACAGAGAAGACAGAACCTATCCGGGATTACCTCAAAAATTTTGAGAACCCGAAAACCACAGAACTAACTCAGAATTTAGAGAAATCACCAAATGAAACCAACCAAAACTTATTTCGAAATGAGTCTCGGAAATACCGAGAACACAACCGAAAACTACAACCGAATCTCGTTGTGGGATCGGGGACCAAGAATCATCATCGACAATAACGAAAATGGAATGGGTCAAAGGAATTATACCTCATGTGCTCGGCTAGAGCTCTCAGATGTAAATAATAGAGAAATGGAACTCACGGATGGTGAATCGGCTCGAGACAACGCCTCGCTGGGGTACGGCTGCGCTGGACAGCGTGATCCAGGACCGCGGAAAGCACGGGAACCCCTGGGAACGAATCGGACAACGGATCGAACAGCAAAACCCAGACCACGGAAATGCTAAAACAGCAAATCGGACCCGCGGAGTGCTACGGAAAAGGGCCAAGCGGACGGGGACCACGCGCACGGGGCGCCGGCGGACAGGGACAACAGTGGCGGGGACAGGGGGCCGCCCGGGTCGACGTCGGAGGGACGCTGGCCGGGCACGGGACGACCGGGGGCGCACGGCCTGGGCTTGGCCGGAGGGGGGTCGGGGCTTGGGCGCCGGAGGAGGCGACGCTGGGGTCGAGGGAGGCCGACGTTGACGGCCGGAGGAAGCCAGGGGCGAGCGGGAGAGCATCGGGCGCCGGGGACGGGAACGGTTCGGTTAGGGCACAAGGGTTTGGAGATGATGGAGAAGGAGATGGGTTTAAATAGAAGTGAGCACCTGGAGTTACGGAAGCCAAGGGGCTCGGGAGGAGCGGAGACGGCCGTTGGCCGTTCGGGAAGAAAGAGGGAGGGTTCGGCCATGCATTTTGGTCGAAAAGGAAAAAAAAGGAGTTTTTCCTTTGCCTCTGGATCAAATGAGAGTGAGAGAGAGAATAAGAGAGTTAAATGAGATTAATAAGGTTTTAAAGAGAAAGAATTCTTTTGTTTTATAATATATGAATATATCCTATAATAATTAAGAATGGTTTCGAAAAACCGGAATTGGGTTCGGTTTCAAAAATAGTTCGAAATGGGTTCGGGACAGGTCTGGTCCAACTCAAAATTCCAGGAAAAATAATTTTTCTAAATATGATTTTTTTTCATAAAAATGGTAATAATTAATTGGCAACAATTTATAAAATACAGGTTTTGACTAAACTCTAAAATTTCAAAAATAATAATTTTTCTAAAATACAATTTTTCCAAATTAACAACTAATAATGATTTATAATAATAATTGGCTAATTAAAATTTACAGATTTGACCAAAAATAATAATTTTAATCTAATTATATAAAAAATCTAACACTAAATTAATTAATTTAAAAATTACGGGTTTCACAACCTTCCCTCCTTAGAAAATTTCGTCCTCGAAATTAAAGGATAGGGTTAAGGGTACAATCATGCAATCATGCCTCAACCAGTCTAAGTATTCTTTCTCAGTAGCCTCATGCCTAACTGGGCTACTATCTCATAGCAGATCAATCTAGTGCAATGTGTCCATCAATTTTTATCCACTCTTCCGAAATAATTTTCTTCCCTCCTTAGGAACATAGTCACTAACCACAATTATGAATTTCTTTTTTCATTCCTGAATTGTCAATTACCGTCACGAACTTGAAAATTTGGTCTTCCACATTTTTCATACTAAACACATATAATATTTCCTCCAATATATACTATACTTTCTTCAGCTTGCTAATATATACAAAATTTAACTCTATGATTTTATACACTTCGTTTTTTTCTTAATACTTCAGTATCAAGCCTCGGTAACCCAATATCATATTTTAGAATTCAACATCATACTCCAATTTGTCGTGATTAGAAAAATTTATTATTCCATACGTGATCACTCTGTAATTTATTTAGATGTCCATTATAATCAACATGTGTATATCTTGATTCTAAATCCTCATTTTCCATATTTGATCCCGAAATCTCAACAAAATTTAATTATCATGCTTAAGCTCGAATCCTTCATATTGATTTTACTGTATCATTTGACTAAACATTTCTCTATAAAAAATCTTATTAAAATCTTCCCACCTTGTATTATTTACAACTTTTCTATATATGGTTTCTGATTTGTAACCTTTTGCATCCTTCAATTCATACGTTTACAACCTTAATTAGTTACATCTTAACTCCATAGTTTCTTGTTTCTATTGTCCCTTTCCTGATTCATCATGCATCTTCCAATAGTGCATCTCCATACTTATCATTTAACTACCTCTAATCCACACTGTCCATTTGCTTAACATTCACATCATTAATTTATCCTTTCCTCGATTTAAGTTCAATCACGAGTATTTCATATTTATCTCATAATTCATGTACTCCATAAGTTCCTTCAATAGATCGTTCCAATTTAATTCATCAGGCATAATCAAATTCGAGGCATGATTGCTAAATATAAAGATAAAAAGCAAACATGTTTAGAATCTTCTAGATAGGGCTTAAAATATTTTGTTGTGATCAAAATCATGAGTAAACATCGAGGTATAATTTAAATAACCATAACGAGTTTAAAGTTTTTTAAAATGAGATCAAATGAAATAGAAAGGTCATAAAATACGACATCAATTTATTTGAGAAACAAATGATAATGTAATTTTCCGAAATGAGGGACAATTTTCAATTCAAACTGGTATGAGGTATAGGAGTTTGTGACTTAGAAAGAATCAACAAGTTGTACGATTTTAAGATGGTGAGGGTGATTAAAAATAGCCATGACAAGAATATAATCCGATAGAATATTTTTGGAAGTGGGAGTTAGTGCTAGGATAACCATGATATGAATATAGCCTTATTAATATTCGAAAACCACTATTTTCAAGTCACTTTGTTTCAAATTCATGCCTCGCCAGTGTGCACCTGACTGCAATGAATTTTTGACTCCATAACTTGAATAATTTAGTTTACCGAGTAATCTTCCAACTTTATCCATTTCTTGGCTAAGCAAACATGGAACAAAGTCTCAATAATATTTGGAAACCTAACGATTACCTGTCATTATTTGAACTTAGAGTTTATGCCTCGCCAGTGCACAACTAGCTGCAGTAAACTTGCAGTTTTCCATAATTTAGATAAATGACTATCACGTAAATGTGCGAAGTCATGTTAGGTTGCTAAATATTTCCTCAACTTTGTCCATGTGAATTTCAGAGGAATTTCAAAAATTCAAACGAGTTTAAATTTATAAACAGGATAAAAAATGTAGATGACTGTTCTTCTGAGATTGAGGAATTTATCAAAATATGTGTTTGAGATTCAAGAGACTGGGGCTAAAATCAAGAGGAGTATCTGTTCTCCGATTTTCTTTTTCAAAGATGAAACGATCAACCTTAATTTGAATAATTGAGTCAAACACTAGATAAGATAGAAGCATCACAGGTTCGGATTAAGTAAGAAAAACCAATGAAAATATTCCTGACAAATTACTCAGGGAATACAGAAAATTATTTTGAGAAGAATAATTCCATAACTAAGGAAAGATGGAAATTTGAGAGAAGGTAAGTTTCATTGATTCAAGGAAATCAAATTAAAATTGTCTAGTAACGCCAAGAAATTAAATAGCTTTGGGACAGCTAAAAATCTCCTTGACTAAAGGAAATTGAACAATAGAATGGATTAAAAAATGTGATCAATTTTCTGACCGTTCTTGCTTTATGATCATAGAAGCTTTCTAGGCCTTGATTTGATCAAGAAATTGCATAGAGAGAGTAGGGTTTTAAGATGAATAGAGGAAGTCAACAGATGAGAATATTCTCGGTCTTTGGAATAACTCAGGAGATAACAATCAATATTGAAATTGAAAATAACCCCTTTAAGAGAATCATGAACTAAACTAATTCTTCTGGTGATAATTGACCTTGAGGTTTAAATGATCCCAGAAGAATTTTGATTCAGGATTGATTTCGAGAAAGTTAGTCAATTGGAAAGGAGATCAAGGCAAAAGGTTGGATAATGGTTGTAGATATATATTGGGTAGATAAGAATTTATCAGGGTTGCCAAGAGAATTCGGAAATCTACATAGCGAACGAATCAAGATTTCAATTAAAGGTAGAAAAGTAATGAAGAATTCGAAATTTAGGTTTGATAAAGAAGAAGAAGACCAAAGAATTCAATCTTATTCCAAAAAAGAATATGAATCCTAAGGTATACTAGAACCTGAAAATTATGATAGGAAAATAATCTCGAAAGTCATGGGAGACTCAAAGGTACAATCAGCCTAATCTAGATAAGGTTTAGGTACAAACACAAACAAGGTATCCTACGAATCTATAAGCAGGCAAAAATAGATTTTTAAATAAATAATTTTCGGCACTATAATGTAACATGGTGTATATCATCTAAGTGTTCTAGTTGTTTCTAAAGTATGTTTTTCCTAAAGTCTCAACTATCCTTAGGTCAAGTTTCAGAACTGCGCAATGGTCTAGACTAAATTGACTAGACCAATTTACAGATCTGACCTGCATGGGCCACCATTAAAAACATGTCACGACCCGGTCCCAATTTTTTGGGTCGAATCGGATCATGTCCAGCCTGCACCGTTGTTGAGACGGCAGCAGTAAGCTGTATCAAGCAGTAAAACACATGCAGATAAAATTCTAACAAAATATAAAAAACATTTTATTCAATTTGAAAAGCCTGAAATACAACAAACATTAATACAGCATTCAATTATTACACTTGTTTCCAAAAAAAAAATAAATACTAATCCAGCTCTTAAGATTCTGGGGTTCCAAGTTCTGCGGGACCAGAATTAGACATCAGATCCTTGACGATGCAATCACCAAAAAATGTTGGTCTCCAGTCAGGAGGGAGCAACGTACAATTCATGATAATCCAACAATTGAAATAATAATAGAGTTATGCACTTTTAAACAATTTGAAGTAAATAGTTTTCCAGCAGTTAAAACATTGTGATGTGAATAGGCAATGAATATGACCGGATTGGGTTGTACAGTTGTATCATATTGATACGATATGGCTTATCCCCGTGAGTATGAGGGGTAAGCTAACACAGTCAGTATACTACTTTGGATGTGGTCATACTCATTACACTACTCCCCAAGTACCCAACAATCAATCAGTCAATGCTCTCAGAGAGAGTTCCGTGTTGCATCGTGGTTTAAACTTGCAATAAAACGATTACTAAATAATTGTAAACTAACACAAAATGTACTTGCCTTGATTATGACTGGATTGAGATGTCTGAACCGAAGAAGATGTCAAGTATGTTCTTGAAATCCTACAATTTGAGAATTCTATCTTAGAACCAATGTTGAACCATATCTAGGTGTATTAGTTGAAATCTCTAGAATAGAACCCTAGTCAACTTTTAGTTTTATTTATTTAATCTACTGAAACACGATTATCGATGTGAGTTAAAACTATTAATGAACGATGTAAAATCCAATTAACATTTATGTAGAAAATCGCATTTGCAGGTTATTTAGCAAAACTTTGTGAGTTTGTAATATATATAAAAATAGATTTCCTTCTTAACGAGAAAACGTGAATTTGCTAAATAATACAAACTTGTATTTCATTATTAATTTAATGTGAGAAAACTATTATTTTTTTTCATATAAAATAAATACTCATTTAATATTCTACGCGTTTATCAACAACTAAAAAATTACAGAAAATGCCAAGACCACACTACACAAATACATTGCCATAGAGAAAAATAGGAAAGCTGGGCTTATGCCCTTACAGACCTTTTTACATAAATTGAAATAAGAGAAAAGGTTAGTTAGCTCTAAATAATATCCTGCACTTTAATTATTAAAACAAAATTAATAAAATAACTATTATTAAGAGTCTCAGACTTGGTCCAATCGTCACAAAATTAGTTAATGCCTCAACGTCCGGCATGACCGGTTTCGTTTGCATTTCGCTAGGTCCACAGACCGGTACAGTCGTCGTCCAAAAATCCGATTTGAATATTTTTCGAAAACCGATTTAAAATTCATTTATAAAGTTTTATAAAAATTTGGGCAGCATTCTCTCTATATTTGGGACAACCCAAAACTGAAAAAATATGCCAAAACACCAAACTATAAGTCCTATACCAGGGAATAACCATTTTTATATAAAGTATACTCACGGAACATTTTCGGAACTTAAGTTTCCAACCAACACTCAAGAAAAACTTTCCAAAACCAGAATAAGATAACCACAGAACCATAGAATGCAACTATCAACAAATAATTAGCTCTCAAGCCATCAATGCTCAGAAAATCCGAAATCACAATCGGCATTCCGAAACAGGGAAGACAAAACCTATCCGGAATTACCTCGGAAATTTCGAGAACCCGAAAACCACAGAACTAACTCGGAATCGAAAAATCACCAAATGAAACCAACCAAAACTTATTCCGAAATGAGTCTCGAAAATACCGAGAACACAACCGAAAACTACAATCGAATCCTATTATGGGATCGGGGACCAAGAATCATCATCGACAATAACGAAAATGGAATGGGTCAAAGGAATTATACCTCAGGTGCTCGGCTAGAGCTCTCAGATGTAAATAATAGAGAAATGGAACTCACGGACGGTAAATCGGCTCGAGACAGTGCCTCGCCGGGGTACGGCTGTGCTGGACAGCGGGATCCAGGACCGCGAAAAGCACGGGAACCCCTGGGAACGAATCGAACAGCGGATCGAACAGTAAAATCCAGATCACGGAAACGCTGAAACAGCAAATCGGACCCGCGGAGTACTGCGAAAAGGGCCGAGTGGACGGGGACCACGCGCAAGGGGTACCGGCGGACAGGGACAGCAGTGGCGGAGACAGGGGGCCGCCCGGGTCGACGTCGGAGGGGCGCTGACCGGGCACGGGACGGCCAGGGGTGCGCGGCCTGGGCTTGGCCGGTCCGGGGTCGGGGCTTGGGCGCCGGAGGAGGCGGCACTGGGATCGAGGGCGGCCGACGTGGACGGCCGGAGGAAGCCGGGGGCGAGCGGGAAAGCATCGTGCGCCGGGGATGGGAACGGCTCGGTTAGGGCACAGGGGTTTGGAGAGGATGGAGAAGGAGATGGGTTTAAATAGAAGTGAGCACCTGGAGTTACGGAAGCCAAGGGGCGCGGGAGGAGAGGAGACGGCCGTTGGCCGTTCGGGAAGGAAGAGGGAGGGTTCGGCCATGCGTTTTGGTCGGAAAGGAAAAAAGGAAAGGAGTTTTTCCTTTGCCTTTGGATCAAATGAGAGTGAGAGAGAGAATAAGAGAGTTAAATGAGATTAATAAGGTTTTAAAGAGAAAGAATGCTTTTATTTTATAATATATGAGTATATCCTATAATAATTAAGAATGGTTTCGAAAAACCGGAATTGGGTTCGGTTTCAAAAATAGTTCGAAATGGGTTCGGGACAGGTCTGGTCCAACTCAAAATTCCAGGAAAAATAATTTTTCTAAAATATGATTTTTTTTCATAAAAATGGTAATAATTAATTAGCAACAATTTATAAAATACGGGTTTTGACTAAACTCTAAAATTCCAAAAATTATAATTTTTTAAAAAAATACAATTTTCCCAAATTAACAACTAATAATGATTTATAATAATAATTGGCTAATTAAAATTTACGGGTTTGACCAGAAATAATAATTTTTAATCTAATTATATAAAAAATATAACACTAAATTAATTAATTTAAAAATTACGGGTTTCACAGTTGTTGTTATTGTTTTGTTTTATTTTCTATTTCGTTCTTTCTCTTTATTTACTATTTCTTTTATCTTTGTACATATTGATTTATATCTATATATACACATACTTCCTATATATGTATAAATACATCCAAAAGTCTAAACATATTCCTGGCAACTATTTTCCATGTCAAATAAAATATTACTATAATTATCAATAAAATAATATATTACTATACAAAACAATAAAATATATTTACTAACATTATAATTAATAATGAAAGTATATATATATATATTTACAATTATTTAATAGGCATCCATACATCTATATATAAGCACTTATGTAGTCGAATACCCCAAAATGCATGAGGATATATATAAGAAAATTATTTGTCACCTTTCCCGAGGTAATTATAAATTAAGATAGCAAAATGCATATATTTAAATTAGTATTCAATTTGTAGGAAATTACTTATTAGATTGTAAAATAAACTACCAATATATATACATATTTATACATCTACATGGATGGTGTTGGTCCCATTACATGACTACATGGGCTTGTGCTTGGTTTGGGTTCAGTCTGGGCCAACTTGGTACAACCAGGCCTCCTAAAATTATATTAATAAATAACTAATTAAAATTATTTATAGAGGTTAACCCGTAACTTGTCCTGGTTTTCCTAGTTGGGACACACTTATGGCTGGGTCTTTCTTGGCATGGCTAATATACTAGTCAAGGCACGACACCGCACTATCCGTGCCATGATTCCTAGTCGTCTGATCTTCAAAACTCAACCATGGCTAAAGTCATCTACCGTAATAATTAACTAAATAATTATTTATAAAATTCTAAAAATTACCATTTAAATCAAATAAATAATATAAAGATGTTTCAAAAATTTTTGGGTAGGGGAACAACAAGTCTACCCATCTTAAAAATAAATTCGTCCTCGAATTTAAGGACTACTAGGATATTCAGACTTGGTAGATTGGTGATTGGTAGTAGAAATTTATGACAAAAGAAATTGATCGAATAAAATAAATAAAATAGAAAGAAAGTGTTTGAAACTCTAAAAGCCTTAAAATTCTCTCAACTTTAATTTTGAAAAATAATCATAAACAAAGTATCGACGAAATCTGTCTTCCACCTCAACAAATATAATATGTGAATGAATAAATAAATAAATAATTCGATAATCCGGCATGGGGATTTAGGGTTAGGGATTTGGATGATTGGGGATTTTGGGAATTAGGGATAGGGATTTGACCCGATCATACCCCAAATCAATCATAAAATATTGTCTAAAATAATACATATTACTTTAATTAATCCTTGTAATAAAATCAATCGTCAAAATATTGTTAAGAATAATTCAGATATTTATAGTTGTATATTTTTCACAAATACAATATCTTCTAAAATAATATAGTAGTAATTTGAATTTAATATAACTCTTAATAAAATAGTAATTCAAATAATCCTAGGATAAAATCTCTTCTAAAATTTTGCAAATCTCTCATCTTTATTTTTTCTAAAATATCTAAATAGAAATAGAATAAAATTTATTTTCCGATTTAGAAAAATAATTAAACTTAAATAAACTAAATAGAAAATGTAAGAAAACAGAAAGTGGGCTTACGACCTACCCACCTCAGAATGATTTATCCTAGAAATTTTAAAGGACACGATTAGGCACGACTGTAAAAAATAATCAAGAAACCAAATTTTTAATTGATATGAATAAAACAACGAATGGTATAATCAAGGGAGTGATATGATTCGTGATCTAATTAGTCACGCGTAATCATGGATATGATCAAAATGGTAAAGATAATAGACAAAAGGAGAGCGTGATTTGGTACGATCAATATTCGATCGAATGATCTAGTTGACAACCAAATGTTTAAGAATAATTAAAATTGAAATGATTTGGCATGATCTAATTACAGTCAACATGGTCTAGTTACGACCGAATTTCTAAAGAATGATCAAGGTTCTAGATGCAATTTAAACAAGGCTATAGCCCATAGATATAAGTTAAGACACAGTCACGATCAAGGTTAATCATGCAAGTCATCCATGCATGATAAAATTAGAAAGTTGGCACATGCATAAACAAGGTCAAGATAGTCATGATCAAAATGGGATAAAAAATATAACATTAGCAATAATTGATTTGAAATATATGCACGATTATGATTATAGTCAAGAGAGTTTAGCCGTGATCAATTTTTTTTTAGGAATAATTAATTAGTTAAGCAAAACTGTTCAGGCATGATTATAGAATCAAACCTAGGAAAGGATACGAATTGACTCGATCGAAATATAATAAAAGGAGTCTAGACATGATTGAAATTGTTCAAGGATGATCAAATCTAAAATTGTTTCGATATGCTTAAAATATTTATCCATAATTATTTAGGCACGATTTGGAATCAAAATCTAGATAAGTTTAGGAATCCAGTCGAAATTACATTAAAAGATGACAATCTGGAAAATAGAAGGATAAGAAAGGAATGGAGAATTACCGGTTTATTGAGAAGATTGTGACGAGGAATAAGCACAAATCAATTAAAAAACTTAATAGTTATATGCCAATAAGACGTAGTCTCTATGGTATTCAAAACTCGTAGACATAATCGAAGTCATTTTACCAAGAATTTATGCCTCGCCAGTGTACAGCTAGTTGCATTAAACCCTTGGTTCCACAACTCAAGCTATGTTGCGATAACGAATACCCTATCAACTCTATCTAGTCTTGACATAACAACTCAAGGATGAAATAAGACGACCAAGACATAATTTTAATAATGTTCGATTACCCATGTTTACTTAAAATTATTTCAACTTAGGGGTCATGCCACGCCAGTGCGCTGCTGGCTGCAGTGAACCCGCAGTCTCGATAATTCAGATAAGTGACGACAGTGCGCTGCTGTCTTGTCATCGCAATTCATCAAAATTATTCCAACTATATCCCCAAGAATATCAAAGGAGTTTAAAATCTCATACAAGTTGATAAAGATAGAAAAAGTGTAAGTATCTGTTCTTAAAGTATAAGATCAGCTTCTTGAAGAGAAAAACAATTGGTTAGGAAGGTTAATGATCGAAGTCAAAATAAGAAAAAATCTTATAATCCTTATATCGCAGATATTCAATATTCAACGATTGAGAGAAAACTTTTGAATCCAAAAATAGACAATTGAGTGAGAAGTTATTTAAAAATAATTCCTTAGGTCCAAGAAAAAGAATATAAGTGATACGAACTTATGATATGGCGATGTTTAGAAAAGACATAAGATAAAGTTGTACAAATGATCATGATTAGGAAAAAAATAACCGAAGGCAAAAGAAATATAAGCTTAAATTTATATTTCTCTAATATTCAAGATCGAGGGAAAATATGTATAAAATACTATGTCTACCTATTATGAATATGTTTATAAACAAGTATATATGTATAGGCTAAGTAAATTACTAAATATCAATCTAAGAGAAGGTTATCCTATTTCCAAGTAAAATATAAATTTAAATAGCAATAATACAAATATTATATTCAATATATAATTTATGGAAATTATTCACAATACTAGAAATGGACTACCAATATATACACATCTATATATCTACATGGACGACGTTGGTTGCACTACATGACCACCAGGACTTGGGTTGGATTCGGGCTAGTTTAGGATAACAAGGTCTTCTAAAAGCCAATAATCTTAATAATACGTAATTAAATTATTCCTAGGGTCATGTCACAACTTGGCCTGGTTTTTCTAGTTAGAATACATCTATGACTCGGCCTTCTCTATTATAGCTAATACGCTAGTCAAAGCATGCCATTGCACTATCCGTGCCATCACTTCTAGTCATTTGGTGCTCCAAAATTTAACAGTGACTAAGGCCTTCTATATATATTTATAAAATTCTAAAAGTCATATTTTAATTCAAATGAATAAATAAAATGACATTTTCCAAACTTTCGGAAAGAGGGGGTTACAAATCTACCCACTTTAGAAATTCTATCGAATCAGAATACAATAGCGCATCCTTCTATGAAAATTATCTAATAGGATTTAGAATTCGATGAGGCCTATGTAGCAACCTTAACTGCCCAACTGTCAAATTAAACTAGGGACTCCTAGTCCTAACCATTCTCCTAAAATTGACTTACTCCTAGTTGTGAATGAGCATTTCCTAGTCGCAGGCTTGTAGTAGTGCGAATAATATGGTACTACCACGAGTTCGCACAATTTGCGAAAACTGACCTGTATGGGCCACCACAAAAACTTGTCACGACCCGCACCCGCTTTTTCGGATGCGAGACGTGTCCAAGCCAGCCTACGCTGCAGAGTCAGCGGTAGAACGCTGTCACGACCAAGATGCTCAAAATCATAAAATATAACATTTATTGCTCATTCACGTCATTAAATCAATTCTATAAATTATTACAAGATTTACATTTAAAGAAAAGTACAAAGTTCTTACAAGTAATAAAAATGGTATCACATCTATCTACTTTCTAGGTTTTGGTCTGAAAGTACACCCGTATCTCCCATGCTAAGTGAAGCCACAGCTAACCTGAAAAATATTGGTTTTCAGTCAGAAATAAAACAAGCACACAAACTGACGGCAATGCAAAAACATAATAGAATTCACAAGACATAAAAATAACATATGTGAGATGAAGACTAGAAAGTAACTGATGTCATGGCAAGCGGTGAAGAAAACAAGGAAACAAATAAAAGACAACTATCTATGTGTTTTTAAATATCAGTTTCGATATGTGAATGACTAGGGGGTAAATTCGGCACCCTGCACGTGTCGTGTGCAGCTGCTATTCTCTACGAAAGTCACGGAGGATAGTTCTGGGTAGTCCACATGTCTACTAAGATATTTCTCCTTCCGACTAGTACTCATGGACTCGAATAAGTCACGAAACACGAAAATATGATAATCACGAAACATAGTAAATAGAGATCCATGATACTAATTTTCGTGTGACGAGCGTGTCAACCAGAAGTAAGAAATATATATAAATATGAAATATATAAACTACTATGAATCAAAAAGCAATCAGAAAGTGCACTTGCCTGTGGTCCTTTGCTGGTGAAACCGATAATACTTTACTACTCAGTGAGCCACAACAACCAAACTCGTACAACGGTCTCCAAATGCTGAAATAGACATTACCAATGTTCTTAGAATAGTCAAATTAGCTAGAATTGCATGTCCTTAAGTCCAATTCTGGACACAGGGGTAAAACAGCAATTTTAGGTCAAAACGACGTCCGCCGTTGGACCCGCTTTGCACCGAAAAGTGTACCAGAGTCAATGGTCTCTAAATTTGTCAAACTATATGTCTATAGATTTGTTTGGATGATACGAACCCAACCGTATGTCCAATTTTGGATTTCGGTGGGCCGTTCACGAAATCGCCCATTGAGACGGACCGTAGGGCCCACAAAACGGCGATCCGATCAACTGTCTCAGAATCGGACCAAACATGGTATACAAGACCAAAAAAAATGATACGGTCCTGTTGGCATAAGTTTCATCTCGATCTGACAAACATGCACAAAGTAATTGGAAAATTTGCAAAGTGGCCGATACGATAAATTTCGACGGATACGCATCAAATTCGTCGCGCACACGCAACCAATTTAAATTCTGTCAAAGCCCACACGTCTGCGAAGTCGATACGCACCTTTCGATGCTTTCGGTTCGCGACCACGTCGTCCGGTTTGGCGGGACGCACGTCGTATCGGAAGAATTTTATGTTTTGAAAACAGTTTTAATATGGTTTATCTCGATTTTCAAACTAGTTTATTTTACTATCTACATCTCAAAAATTAAAAGTTACAAAAGAATTTTAGTCCTGGATATGTAGTCTATAAATCCATTAAAATAGATTTTAAAGACTCGTTGTGGTTTGGTAGCAAATCGACTTCCAAACTAGGTCCCTGGATCTTAAAACTGTCAACGTAAATTATGGTTTTTCACGATTTTTACTGAGGATTTTCCTAGTGAATTAGCATATCTAAATTAAAAGTAATTAATGGAAGTCGAAGGTGGTTATATTAGGTTCGTAAGAGTAAAATCGATCGAGCAGGAAGGAAGAAATCCAGCCACGAAATGCCGTCCCCGACTGCCGCTCGCTGCTGTCGTTGTTGTTTTCGTGCACGCGCGCGCGCGGTTCCGCCTGCTCCTGGCGATGGTGCACGGCCGAAGGAGCACGCCCGTGGTCGGACTCCAGCTAGGGGTCGTTGGGAAGTTGCAACGTGGTTTAGGATTAGCATTTTTTGATCTGTTTCTTCCTTCCCTCTCTCGGTCTCGTACGTATATTCATACGCTGGGTTGAGGCTTTGCTGATGGGGTCGGGTGAGGCTCAGGCTTGGGGGCCTTGACTGGGCTTGGATTGGCTTGCTGTGGGCTGGGCTGGGTGCTTAACATTGTTGTTGTGGTTGGTGTTGTTGTTTTGTTTTATTTTCTATTTCGTTATTTCTCTTTATTTACTATTTTTTTTATCTTTATACATATTGATTTATATCTACATATACACATACTTCCTATATATGTATAAATACATCCAAAAGTCTAAACATATTCCTGGCAACTATTTTCCATGTCAAATAAAATATTACTATAATTATCAATAAAATAATATATTACTATACATAACAATAAAATATATTTACTAAATTTATAATTAATAATGAAAGTATATATATTTACAATTATTTAATAGGCACACATACATCTATATATAAGCACTTATGTAGTCTAATACCCCAAAATGCCCAAGGATATATATAAGAAAATTATTTGTCACCTTTCCCGAGGTAATTATAAATTAAGATAGCAAAATGCATATATTAAAATTAGTATTCAATTTGTAGGAAATTACTTACTAGATTGTAAAATAAACTACCAATATATATACATATTTATACATCTACAGGGATGGTGTTGATCCCATTACATTACTACATGGGCTTGTGCTTGGTTTAGGATCAGTCTCGGCCAACTTGGTACAATCGGGCCTCCTAAAATAATTTATATTAATAAATAACTAATTAAAATTATTTATAGAGGTTAACCCGTAACTTGGCCTGGTTTTCCTAGTTGGGACACACTTATGGCTGGGTCTTCCTTGGCATGGCTAATATACTA
Source organism: Iris pallida (assembly GCA_029216955.1). NCBI lineage: Eukaryota > Viridiplantae > Streptophyta > Magnoliopsida > Asparagales > Iridaceae > Iris > Iris pallida. The sequence goes on along the minus strand of JANAVB010006799.1, from coordinate 810,267 downwards.
GTCAAGGCATGCCACCGCACTATACGTGCCATGATTCCTAGTCGTCTGATACTTCAAAACTCAACCATGGCTAAATTATCTACCGTAATAAGTAACTGAATAATTATTTATAAAATTCTAAAAATTACCATTTAAATCAAATAAATAATATAAAGATATTTTAAAAAAATTTGGGAAGGGGAGCTACATCCGCCCTTTCCCCCTCCCCCTCCCCCTGCCGTCCATTCCTTTTTCCCCTCGCTTTTCCTCCACTCCTCGTTTCCATTTCAAATTCAAACTCACCCTCTTTCCGTCTGACCCACCCCTCCATCCTGCGGGCACAGACGCTCGCGAGCGATGCGCCAGGCTATACCCCCCTTCCGCCAGCATGCGCCCCCCCTCTTCCCTCCCCCGGCTATGCACCCCCCTTCTCGCATACGCCCCCTCCTTGCCACCCCCCGGGGTGAAAATGCCCTCGTGCGTTGTGCCCAGCCATGCGCCTCCCTTTTGCGCATGTGCTCCCTCTCTCTTTGCTGCCACCCGGCGATGCGACCCCCTCCCGCTTTTTTGCTCATGTTTGCCATTGATTGTAAAAGTGCAGAACAATTTTATAGGAGGACTGAACTTAGACTCATAATACAAACTCGCTCGTACAAAGAAAGCCTAGGAATGAAAACCTAGGTACAATAATCTAAGTACGATTGTTTATTTTTGATTCTGGGGGTGACGGTAGAGGCTCGGAAAAGCGACGGCAGCTCTGCCTTACTCCTTGGACGACCGGACGTAGCCTTGGCTCCGATGAAGAAATGCCCTCGGAATGTGTGGGGAGACTTTTCTGTGTGTGCCTTTGTTTCTCTGTGTATTCTGCCCGGGGTCCTCTCTTTTGCAAGGGAATGGCACCTTGCTATTTATAAGAGTGGGGTGTGATCATTAGGGTTTACAATGATTGCCCCTTAAAAAGTCGACGGTTTGGGGATTACCATTTTCCTTGATCATGTTTTGTTGGCAATTAATCTGGGCCATTAATCTTGATTGCAACAAATCTGGGCAGTTAATGTCGATTGCGCCAAAATTTGTATGGGCAATTAATGTTAATTGCCACGAATCTTCATGATTTATTATGACAAGTTCGGATCTTCTGACACGTGTTCAATCTGCTTGATTGCAATAGATCTTATTTGATCTGTGTAATTATGATGATTGCACTAAATATGGTTGTTGGGACTTGTTGATAAATCTTGATTGATTTGGTGCCACGTGTCCAGCCATCATTATGCTGCGAGCCGTAGGGACACGAGAGAAACTGATCTTCTGCCACATGTCCTAACCGCGAGCCACAAGGACAGGATGTCTTGACAGAGCCGCATGAGGGTGGCTTCTCAAGATTTAAACTGCATGAAGGTGGCAGCCGCATAGGTGTTGCCTCCGAAATCTGATCTGCATGAGGGTGGTTTCCAACTGAACCACATAAGGCTGGCCACGTGTCAAGGCTGCATGGGCGTGGACTCTCAGCATTTGGGCCGCATGGAGATGGTCCCCATGATCCGAGCCGTATGAGCATAACGGCCGCATGGGGGTAGCTTCTCAGGATTTGAGCCACATGAAGATGGCCCCCATGATCCGAGCCGCATGAGAGTAGCGGCCGCATGGGGGTGGCCTCCACATGAACCGCATACGGCTGGCCACGTGTCAAAGCTGCATGGAATACTTTGGGATTTGATGGATCGTGCCAGCTATAGAGATTTTCTTCGTTTTCCTAGGAGCACGCCATTATGTCAGAGTCATCATTGCAGCTTTATGTCAGAGCTGTCAGTTCACCTTTTTGTCAAAGCCGCCTTGTTGTGTCAGAGCATTAAATGAGGCCGCTGCTTAATAGCCAGCTATAGAGGCGAGCCGCATGAGGCTACGTGGCTTTTACTCGAGCCGTATGGCTATGTTGGTGACTTTTGAGCCGCATAAAACTCTTGAGTTGCATGAAGCTCTGAGAGCTTCTTTGAACCGCATGAGACTCCATATGTTTTGAGCCGCATGGATTTTCCTGTTCTTTTCCATGCTTCTATAAGACCCCATTCAAAGTTTTCAATTTGTAAAATTGAAATACTTTGAATAAGAAGCATGGCTATGTCCACATAAGCTCTTCTGGCCGCATAGGATGTTCTGGCGGCATGGACTTCTTAGCCGCATGGCCTTCCTGGCCGCATGGACTGCCTGGCCGCATCGATGTCCTTCCTAGCCGCATGGATCGCTCTGACCGTATACACCGCTCTGGCCGTATGGACCGCTCCGGCCGCACACTGTCTTTTCTGTCACGTAGGCGTCATTAATTGCCCTTGATTCTTTTTTTTATTTAGAGCCATCTTTTGGAGGAATCCCAAGAGTCGGTTCATTAAATATTTGGATTTTGTGCTTTAATGAATCTTCTTTATGAGAGGGGACGAAATCCTAGGAGTCGGTTTTGCTTGCAGCACACGACCCGAAGAGTTCATCGGTCCACGTGTCCCCCCTTTGTCCTCCTATAAATAAGAGTAATTTGGAGAAAGAAACTCTTTACTCTCTTTCTCAATCTAAGCTCTTCTTGCCATAACCGTCGTCTCTTCTTCTTCTTCTTCTTCTTCTTCGATCATTCGATGGCCCCCAAGACTTCCAAGACTGCGGCGAAGGGTAAGGGAGCGGCTTCGACGTCGACTGCGGCCCCTGAAGTTCATTCCGACGTTCATCCCACTATTGCTGGTAAGGATTTGGGAGGATTGTATGCTTCAAAAACCCTTACCAATATGGCTCTGTTGCATGCTTTATGCACAATCCTTTAATGCGTCCTTCATCTTCATCGAACTGTTCAAATTGTATGAGCCGCATGTATGTCCCATGTCCGAGCCGCATGGAGGGTATACCCCATGTTCGACCCGCATGGGAGTTGTCTAGTGGCCGCGTAAAAATTTCGTAAATTGAACCGCATAATGACCCGTCGAACAGAGCCGCATAAGCCCCTCTGAATGGAGCCACATGAAGCCCCATCAAACAGGACCGCATAAGCCCCGAAACACTAAGTTAGTTTCACCTGGCCATCTTCTAACTTTGATTCTTGCAGCATCCCTGCCGAAGGCTGAGATCATCGTGAAGGAGGAGCTGCTGCCTCCTTTCATCAACCCAGAGTCATCGCTCGTTAAGGAAGAGGTGATACCAAAAAAAGAGGAACAACAAGAAGGGCTGGCGCCTATAGGGAAGGGAACCACTCCCAACATAGAAGTAGATGTAAAAGAGGAGTTCCAGCCTGAAGGGGATAGTATTGGGAGTTCTGATCCTCCTGCTCCGGACGAGGATCTTGCTCAAGTAGATCCTTTATATGAAAAATGGTTGAGGGATTGGTATATGTGCCCCCGCAACTAGGATTCATGGGCTCTCATAAATGTCCGTCTTTTGTCTTGATATTTCTGTCTGTCTTTAGCTCTAGTTTGTGTTCTGCTTCTTTTGGACATCAATTTAATCTTTTTTCTTCTTGTCTGAATGCAATGATAGAGAACTCTTCTGGCTTGCTCATGAGATATAGTCATGTGAATGTAACTGATTTTGAATAAACAGAATACATTCGCTCTATTCTTTGCTTGCAGTAGTTGCCCTAATGGGAGACTTTTGGTGGACCTATTATCCTTGGCGTACCCTGGTTCTGGATATGGATAATAAGACGAGAGAGGACCAACATACTTACTCAGAGGTAATAAGGACATGGTAAATATGAGGGTTTCTTCAATGGAGCCTTCCCACTCAAAGGTAATAAGGACATGGCAGGAGTGGGCTCCATGAAGGGTGCATAGAACAACTCAGAGGTAATGAGGACGTGGAAGTTCTATGTGAGGGGCGATTTGTTTTTGATGGAAGGGAAACAACTCAGAAGTAACATCGACGTGGTTGTTTCAGAGAATTTGTAGATCTGTTACCCTTTTTGTGCACCGAAAGTGCGGGTATTAGATCATAAGGAGGGAGATCTTTTAGGAAGAAAGTTCAGAGGTATAATCATACATGACTTACTACCTAAAAGACGCGATATAGATTCATCTGTATTGACCAGAGTGTAAGTTCAGCGGTACTTGCGGGTATATAACTCAACAATATAGGAGATTTAGGATTGGAATGTAAGTTCAACGGTACCAGAGGGTACATGACTCAACATGCTGGGGGATTTAGAGTTAGAAAGTAAGTTCAGCGGTACCGGAGGGTACATAACTTGTCATTTTGGGAAATTTGGAGTCGGAATGTGAGTTCAGCAGTACCGGAGGGTACATAACCCAATAATCCGGAAGACTCGGAGTCAGAATGCAAGTTCAGTGGTACCAGGGGGTACATAACTCAACACCCTGGGAGATTTGGAGGATGTCATTTCAGACGTAATACTTCTTCAGGAACTTGTCGTTGATGGGCAACATGAGCAAGTCTCCATTTTGTTTTGCGAGGCGGTAAGCTCTATTGGAGAATACAGCATCGATGATGAACGGGCCTTCCCACTTTGGCTGGAACTTGTCGGCAGTTTTGTGAGTCAGAACCATCGGCCTCCGAACTTCCAGAATGAGATCGCCTACTTGGAATGTTCTGATTTTAACCTTCTTGTTGAATGCTCTGGAGATACGGGCTTGGTACAGCTCGATTCATTGTTGAGCTAACAAGCGTTTTTCATCTAGGGCCTCCAACTCTTGTAGTCGGCGATGGTGATTATCATCTGTCGTCAATAGATAGGTGAGAGCCAGTTGGAGTGAGGGGATTTGAGTCTCCAACGGAAGAACTGCCTCACTCCCATATACCAGAGAGAATGGTGTGTTCCCGGTGGCCGTCCGTATTGTAGTACAGTACGCCCATAAGCATTCGCTAAGCTTTTCATTCCAGTCGCGTTTGTTTGATGACACGAACTTCTTGAGCAGTTTGATGATTATTTTGTTAAACGCTTCAGCCAGACCATTAGCCGCCGGGTTATACGGTATTGAAGCAATATTCTGGATTTGGTGTTTGTCGCAAAACCGATGGAAGGCGTGGCTTGCGAACTGTGGACCATTATCGTGGATGATCCTTCGGGGCAGTCCAAAGCGGTAGATAACGTGATACATGAGGAAGTTGATCACGTTTGAAGTCTTCACTTCTGCCAGCGGAATAGTCACCGCCCATTTAGAAAAATAATCTGTGATTGCGAGTATGAAATGATATCCTCGGGATGAAGGCGGAGTGATTGGACCAATGATGTCCATTCCCCATGCTTCAAATGGCCAGGATGCCACCATCGAATGTAGAAACTCGGATGGCTGATGGATGAAATCTGCGTGGACTTGACATGCTTTGCACTTTCTTGTATAGTCTATTGCATCGGCAACTATCGTGGGCCACTAGTAGCCCATTCGGCGAAGGCGGTCTTGTAGTTTTGGGCTAGGCTGATGGGCTCACAGATGCCATCATGAGCTTCACGTACGACTTCTTTGGCTTCTGTATTTGACAGACATCGAAACAGTAATCCATCGTATGATCGTTGATATAGCATTTTCGTCTCCGTATCATAGAAGAATCTGAAGGAACGCCTTCTGATAGAAGTGGCTTCCTTCGAATTTTATGGTAGGATGTCGTAGACTACAAAGTCAATGAATGGTTGTCTCTAGTCTGGTTAGCACAGAGTAGCTCTCAACACATTGAACATTATTCCTGGGACAGACCAACTCACGTCCTATGATGTCAACCAGATGATAAACATAATTCGGTACTGCTAGGGAAGCGGCTAGGCCTGCTAGGGCATCTGCTTCAATGTTCTGGAGTCTGGGAACGTATTCTATGAAGAACCCTTCCAAGGATGAGATGATGTTGATCGCTATTTGTTTATAGGGGATCATGTCTTCATGACGCACTTCTTATGAGCCCCGGATATGGTTAACGATTAGCTGCAAATTGCCGTATGCTTCAAGGTGCTCCACCCCCATCTTCTTCGCAAGTCGGAAGGAAGTTGCCGAATTATACTGACACCATATTGGCTGCTATGGTCACCTCTTCGAAATCAATGGCCAAGGCCTTAGAGTCGATGAGATGCTGGATGTATCCCTTCAGTTGGTAGCAGTCTTGTGTAGAATGGTGGACATAGCGATGGTAGTGGCAGTACTTGAGGCTCTCTATTTCTGCAGGACGAGGTTCACGCCTTGGAGGAGGGAGTTGAATTCGACCTCCTTGTATGAGCATGTCCAAGATGGGCTTGACATGGCCGTACTCGAAGGAATAGGTCATCTGAGGCCACTGCTTCTCTGCTGGCTTCGGCTCAGGCTTCGGGGCTGTGTCGGCCACCATAGCTTGTTTGTCCTTGTTGTCTCGATTGTTGGAGGGGTTACCACCAAGGTTGTTGTTGGTATTAGGGCGTTTGCCCTTGTCCTCTCCTTCCGATACGTGCAACCCCAGTTGGCGAGCTTTCTTCAACTTGCCTTCTGCGCTAGTGGCGCTGATAATAAAAGTCTTCCAATCCTTAAACTGACTTTTGCCCATCCAGAGGCTGAACGTGGGAAGCAGCCTCTTTTGGCAAATTTTAATTAAGGAGGAATCTGGGTTACCGGAAGGCAACTTTATTGCGGTTTGGCAAAAGCGCTCGATATAGTTTCTTGTCAGCTCCTTTTCTCCCTAGACAACATCCATGATGGTGGACATTGTCACGTCTTGTCCTACTTTGTAGCACCTCTCCAGGAACATACGTTTAAAGCCAACGAAGGAATGGATGCAGTTGTCCGGCAAGTTGCGGTACCAGTCGAAGACAACCCCTTCCAATGCTCCAATGAACAACAGCGTAAGGATAGCATCGTCATGAGGCAGATGGTCGGTTGTGACTTCGAAGTAGGTGATGTACCTGATTGCAGATGTCTTCTCATCATATGGATTGATGTTAAATGGTTTATATCTTGGTAGGAAGGGAACATCTCTCCACACAGCAGGATACGGCTGTCGTATCCTGAGGTCTTGGCAGTTTTTTCGAGCGTGGAACATAGCCCGGAGCTTCTGGACCTCACTTCTTGCCTCCCTAGCCTCGTCTGCAGCGATGGAAGCCGATATTTCAGGAGGATTATCACCCGGGTTTGGTGCAGCTGAGTTCGAGTCCATATTGACCATGGGACCTAAGCTTGTTTGGCCAGGCATCCTTTCTTGTAGAGTTGGAAGGGCCGCTTTGATCTCGTCCACGGACTTGACCAAGGCATAAAGTATGGCTTCCAGGGTGTCGATGTGTTGGCGAACACTGGGACCATCTTGGTTGCTATCCGTTATGAACACCGTCCTCACATGAGGAGAGATAGAAGGAACGGTGGAGGATGTGCCCTCTGAGTCATACCCTTGTATAGAAAAGTCGTCAGGGTATGTAGGAATATTCTTCTTTGGTTCGGACTTAGAGGGAGTGGTACCTCCAGCTTCAGAGCTTACCTCATCTTGAGAGTTGTAGACGTCCTCGGAGACGTCGGGATCTGTTGTATCTGTTGGGTAAACTATTTCCCCTGGATTATCTTCTTGGAACACCGGGTTGTCGTAGATATTTGGGGGAGTGCTACCCCCGGCTCCAGTGCCTCCAAGAGATGTGGACGACGAATCTCCAAGTGTGGCAGATTTTATCTTTGAGCGAGTACCTTGGAAAACTCCTCCTGCAGCGGTCGTGGACAACCGCTTGGTTGAGATTTTTGGGCCGGTGACGTTTGTTTTCTTTCCTCTCCCGCTGCCAGGAATCTTGTGAGCAGAATTGTAGGAGGCGACGAGAAGCGCCTCGTCTTCTGAGCTTGGGTATTGCAGCCGTTGGAGGACGGACCGTCGGTCTTCATGTACTGTCGCCTTGCTGCAGCAACAGTTGATAATGATTTGGGTGCATTGATATCCCTGATAGGACTCTTTGCATACCAAATCTTCGTCTCTTTCCTTGCGTTTGTGAAGAATCACGTTGCACAAGTCATCCATTTTGTGGGCCCGGGAGTTCTGAGCACATGAGTGTTTTGGCATCCTGCCTGCTCCTTGATGCGGAGGTAGTATGAGTACTTGCCCCTGATCATTGTTGAGAGATTCTTGATAACTATCCCATTCGTTGGCCACCAGGGACTGGACACGAATTTGTTTATTCAACTTTCCATCGGGGGCCCGCGTAATAGTCAGCGGGACGCCCTGATAGTCAGAAGTTAGGACAGCTGTCTGAGCTCGACGAGCCCGCGCTGCCCGAGACTTTTTTCTTCTAGCACCTAAGAGTGCATAGTAGGAAGAGTCCACAAAGATTGGCAAATGAGAGCATCTGGGGTCAGGATCGCCTGAGAGGCGGTCGAAGACTGACCGTGAGCCGAATGGAGCAGATGGTATGCGGCTGGGGTTGGTGGCCGTACAGGCTGTCTGCATGCGGCTGGTATGTATGGCCGCATGACCCTTCTGTATGTGACTAGGAGCGGTGGCCGCATAAGCAGTCTGCATGCGGCTGGCAGTCGTGGCCGCATGAGCCTCCTGTATGCGGCTGGCTGTCGTAGCCGCATGAGCCTTCTTCATGCGGCTGGACGTTCTGGCCGCATGAGCCTCCTGCATGCGGCTGGCTTCTGTGGTCGTATGAGTTTTCATGTGGCTGGTGTCCTTATGTGACTTCTTTTTGGACCGCACAGAGTTCCTTTTTGCCTCTGCAAGTCCAGCATCGTAGTATTTTCCTCTGTTGGACTTGGGGACAACAGAGTCCTCTGTGGCCTGGAGTGGGGCCGCATGAGAGTCTTCCCCGCTATCTTGGGCGACAGAGAGTACTTCTTCGAGAGCTTGGAGAGGAGCAAATGATTTTGGCCTCCACTCCCTACGGGCCTTCTTCGTGCGGTCTAGCCGCTGGACCGGGCCAGCGCCCCCGTCGGAGAGCATTTCTTCAAACGCCTGCTGGTCGAACCGGGTGACCAACATTTGTTGAGTGGAGCCAAGTTTGGCTGCGTCCGATTGCGTCACCAACTCCTCAGCCGTGGAGAAGTTAGTCTCCAGCAGAGTCGTCATCGTGTTTGCCATTGATTGTAAAAGTGCAGAACAATTTTATAGGAGGACTGAACTTAGACTCACAATACAAACTCGCTCGTACAAAGAAAGCCTAGGAATGAAAACCTAGGTACATCAATCTAAGTACGATTGTTTATTTTTGATTCTGAGGGGTGACGGTAGAGGCTCGGGAAAGCGACGGCAGCTCTGCCTTACTCCTTGACCGATCGGACGTAGCCTTGGCTCCGATGAAGAAATGCTCTCCGAATGTGTGGGGAGACGTTTCTGTGCATGCCTTTGTTTCTCTGTGTAGTCCGCCCGGTGTCCTCTCTTTTGCAAGGAAATGGCACCTTGCTATTTATAGGAGTGGGGTATGATCATTAGGGTTTGCAATGATTGCCCTTTAAAAAGTCGACGGTTTGGGGATTACCATTTTTCTTTATCCTGTTTTGTTGGCAATTAATCCGGGCCATTAATCTTGATTGCAACAAATCTGGGCAGTTAATGTTGATTGTGCCAAAATCTGTATGGGCAATTAATATTGATTGCCATGAATCTTCATGATTTTTCATGACAAGCTCGGATCTTCTGCCACGTGTTCAATCTTCTTGATTGTAATAAATCTGATTTGATCTGGATAATTATGATGATTTTACTAAATCTGGTTGTTGGGATTTGTTGATAAATCTTGATTGATTTGGTGCCACGTGTCCAACCATCATTATGCTGCGAGCCGTAAGGACACGAGGGAAACTGATCTTCTGCCATGTGTCCTAACCGCGAGCCACAGGGACAGGATGTCGTGACAGAGCCGCATGAGAGTGGCTTCTCAAGATTTGAACCGCATGAAGGTGGCAGCCGCATAGGTGTTGCCTCCGAAATTTGAGCTGCATGAGGGTGGTTTCCAACTGAACCGCATAAGGTTGGCCACGTGTCAAGGCTGCATGGGTGTGGCCTCTCAGCATTTGAGCCGCATGGAGATGGTCCCCATGATCCGAGCCGCATGAGCGTAGCGGCCGCATGGGGGTGGCTTCTCAGGATTTGAGCCGCATGAAGATGGCTCCCATGATCCGAGCTGCATGAGAGTAGCGGCCGCATGGGGGTGGCCTCCACATGAACCGCATGTGGCCGGCCACGTGTCAAAGCCGTATGGAAGACTTTGGGATTTGATGGATCGTGCTAGATATAGAGATTTTCTTCGTTTCCCTAGGAGCACGCCATTATGTCAGAGTCATCATTGCAGCTTTATGTCAGAGCTGTCAGTTCACCTTTATGTCAGAGCCTCCTTGTTGTGTCAGAGCATTAAATGAGGCCGCTGCTTAATGGCCAGCTGTAGAGGCGAGCCGCATGAGGCCACGTGGCTTTTACTCGAGCCGCGTGGCTATGTTGGCGACTTTTGAGCCGCATAAAACTCTTGAGCCACATCAAGCTCTGAGAGCTTCTTTGAACCGTATGAGACTCCATCTGTTTTGAGCCGCATGGATTTTTCTGTTCTTTTCCATGCTTCTACAGCCCCCGCCTTGCCCCCTCCCTCCTGCCCCCTATTCTGTCCCCTTATGCGCATGTGTCCCCCTGCTCTCCACTTGATCGCCTCCTATAGTATCCTCCCTTGCTGGCCCCCCTATGCGCCTTCTGCATGTCTCTTGTGGAGCCTCCCCGATCGCCTCTGGCGCACACTATGCGCCTCCACCTCCCTCTCCTACTCTCAAGCGCTCTGGCAGACCAGTCCCCGCAGCAGCCGCTCTCCGCTGGCCTCCTCATGAGGAGCCCCCACTGTCTGTAGCCAGTGTCCCCCGTGCCGCAGGGGTCCCCACCTTATCTCTCGACGCTTTGACGAGCCACATATCTTTCGCGGACAAGGTCCACACGGATCGGCAGGCCCAAAAAAAACCAATTCTTCCAGACGTTCCTCTACCCGAGATCGAATACCCTACCCCATTGGAAGGGCAGGCATTATCGAACCCATTCTCCTCCTCGGACCTGGCATCACTGTATGAGCGGTTCTCCTCCACGTTTGTGTTACGGTTCCCCTCGGGATGTCCTATGCTCGCCAGAGTGCAAGAAGAAATTGCCAAATGGAATCTTACTCTCGACTACAGAGTCGCACCCCTGGATCCCAACAACAACCAACCTCATTTGTCCTTGGCGACAGACCAAAAGTTAGTTCAGATGCATGATTCAACCAAGATAGACTCTAAAACCATGACAGCTGTGAGATGGGCCCAAGACCTTCCCAAAGAGGACTCACCCATCGTGGCTGCTTGGGTCACCCTTCCTAATCCCCCGCTGATATGCTTTATCCCTGCAGCGCTGAAACGGATTGTTAACTCTTTCGGCACGTTCGTTGACATGGCGGAGGAAATAAGGAATCTTACCGGAACCAACTACGCCAAAGTCTGCATAGAACTAGATTTATCCAAAGAACTCCCCAAATCCATCAACATCGAGCTAGGCTATAAGATCCACATGCAACCATTATTATACGACAACAACATCATTTATTGTAATCATTGCAAAAAGAGAGGACACCTAATCAAGTACTGCTTCAGAGCACACCCCGAATTAAAACAAAAGGTGGACTCGAAGGCACACAAGCCAAGGAAGAACCAGGAACAGAGATCTCCCATCCTACCTTCCTCGAAATCGTATATCAGATTTGAAGATAGTCCACAACCGACACAGACACCCAACAAACCCACCGAGTCGGATAGAAACCCTAGCACACCAAAAAGCATCACCGTATACACCCACAACAGTTTTGACGTCCTGGCATCGGAAGAAAACACCCTTACCGAAGAAGACCACAATTGCTCTCCTACCACTCGCAGGGAAAGCAATCCGACACCTCCAGACAATGACAACCAGAACACCAAAAAAGTAAACAACCATCTCCCCAACAGCCCACAAAGAAACGAAGACCGCCATGAGCACACCAGACCAGCAGCAGGCAGTAGCAACACGGAGGGAACCGAGATTCAGGAAAGCCAATTTCTGGCAGAAGACCTGGCAATTTTAGGCCCAGAGCAAGTCATCAGCTGTCAGCAAGACATCGACTCAGGAGCATTCAACCCGACCACTCATTTTGGAGCTCCTTCCAGCCCCGACAAAGAAATAGAGACCCTCACTACAAAAGAAGCCTCATCGGCCTTACATCCGACTCAGAACCCTGACAAGCTATCAGCACACAAAAATTACAAGAACACTGGAGCCCATGATCCACGGCTATGACAATAAGATCAGCCGTGAAACTCTCAAAAAACTAACCTCATAACAAGACTAATGCCTAACATCCTATCCTGGAATGTTAGAGGTCTGGCCAACAAACCAACCTTGAGGAGATTACTTAGCCTCAAGAGAATTCACAAAATAGACATAATTATCATCTTAGAACCCAAAATCACCCCTCACATGATTAAATCGATTCAGCTGCAGTTGGGATTCCACTCTGCCATTGCAAGCACTCATGACATTTGGCTCTTGTATTCCTCCAATGTAAATATCAGTATCGTGCTCGATACTATGCAGGTTCTCTCGTGTTGGGTGGAGGAACCCACCCTCCCAGAACGGGCCCTGCTATTAGCTGTCCACGGGAGCTGTAATATCACAAAACGCAAATAGCTTTGAATAGACATCCAGGACACTATCTCCATGTCACGACCTGCACCCAGTGTAAGGGCACGAGAAGTGGGTACGTCCAGCCTACGCTGTAGTGTCGGCGGTAGAACATTGTCCTAGGTCACTAACACAAACTAAATACAATATGATATACTCTTCGAACGGAGGACAAATCACGTAAAGTACAACTCAATCACAAATCTAGAGATGGAAATAGCACGATATGATAAATATGAAATCCTCAAACTGAGGTACAACAGAAGAGAAAGTTTAAGTGTCTAAACGACACAACATCACAAACATCCAGAAAATAATACAACTCTGAAGTCAATGCAAATGACATAAAAAATAAGAAAAAGTCTAGCTAATCTAGTCTTAGCAGTAGGGATGATGTCCTCAGCTAGAGCTAGATCCTCCTGTGGGTCCAACTCACAGGTGTCGTCTAGATAGGCTCCATAGTAGGTTGGGCAGAAGTCCTTGGTATCATCTGTAACATTTTTAACAGGTCCGGTCAGGACGGGAGCGAGCACAGTACATCTCATGCAGTTCATATCATGGCAAGAAATATAAAACAATAGAGTAAGATACATGAAACGCTGTAAGAAGATGTACATGAAAACATAAGAGATATTTGATAACTGGAAATATATACATGATAAGTAAGACCTGTAAGTGACTAGTGATTTAGAGTACGAGATAGCCTGTAACTGGCTTGGGTTGAACATGATATACATGGGTGAACATGAGTGACACCAGCCACAAGGGCTGTGTTGTACATGATAACACATAAAAAGTAACAGAGTGAACATGATGGGTAAATCACATGACCATTTATACTCACCCCTACCCACAACAATACACAAGGATCCAGTCAAGTTACGTTACGACCATGATATTTTGGTTACACACGAAGCACATGAGGAAACATGAACGTACATGAGGGCACATAAAAGTACATGAGCGTACATAAAAGCACATGAGAGAACATGAGTGTACATGAATAACGCAAGAGCAAGGAATACATGATGTACATGAAACACACGACATGAAGTATCCGATGCGCCCGCTAAGGGGGATAACATCCCAAGAAGAGATCCATATAGTACCAATCCGTGATTATAAGTGTCAGCATCAAGTAAAGTAATCTAGAGCAAAAATATAAGTCGTGACAAGTATGAAACGATCAGAGAATGTACTCGCCTGTGATCTGAATGTCTGTGAGAATACACTGTCCGGAACGAGGTATTTGAGTCCTATTTAAAGCAACACAAGTCATGATGTATACAAGGGGATTATAATCTGAAGAGTACAATGCATCTACATGTTTCTAGGTCAATCTGGACCAAAGTCAACTCTGGTCAACTCTAAAAGTCAACTAAGTCATCTCTAGTCAAACTATCTAGGGTTTGGTCGAACTCTAGTCAACTCTAACAGATGTAATCACAAGTATCAAATCGGTATCAAGCTACACATATATATACTCAACCCTATGGCTTTAGACATACAATCCAAAAATATATACACATTCAATATATATAATAATACCTAAACCATATAACACAGCCCACATATAAGCATACAAATAGGAATTACTAAGCTACCATATATCTATATAGTGTATTACACTACCATTTCTATCTAACTCATAATCCTCATATATGAACCCACATGTAAACAACCCACCTATATATATATATATATATATATATATATATATATTTATATATATATATATATATTTTATATATATATATATATATATATATATATATATATATTTTATATATATATATATATATATATATATATATATATATATATATATATATATATATATATATATATATATATATATATATATATATATATATATATATGATCATCAATTTATATATATATGATCATCAATTTATATATATATATATATATGATCATCAATTTATATATAGATATAAATATAAATATAAATATATATATATATATATATATATTTTTTTTTATATATATATATATATATATATATATATATATATATATATATATATATATATATATATATATATATATATATATATATATATATATATGAAAAAAAAAATATATATATATATATATATGATCATCAATTTATATATAGATATATAATAGCATACATTACTACATACATGCTTGCATCATTCATATATATATTGATACATGTATGCATACATTGCATACATATATTCAGTTTTGCATACATTATACTAATCTCAAAAAATTTATTTCAGTCATATCATGCATATTGCCCACATACATATGTACATTCATATATGCATACATAAAATATCTACATACATACATACATACATACATACATACATACATACATACATACATACATACATACATATATACATACATACATACATACATGGAGAGATAGAGAGAGGGTTAAGGGGGTATACATGTGTGTGTGTAGGATATGGGTTTAACAGGAATGAGTATGAGGGGTTTCATTTCAGTTTTCAAAATCAAACCAAAACTCAGTTTGATATTTGCCTAAGTCTCAGTTTTCATATTTGAAACCATTCAAGCTCAGGTTATACATGAACCTATTAACCCAATTAAAATCAACAAAACCCATTTGAATCCTAAAACTCAGTTTCACAAATCCGGTATCCAAAGTATCAATTCACAGCCCAATTCAACCCACATCTCGGTTTACCTATAACAGTCTCACATATAGTGTAAAACTCAATTTCAGTAAAGTCAATTTCAGTTTCAACATAGGGAGATTAATTCTCAGGTTTAAGTCTAAATGTTCTGTAGACATTTTCTAGTACAATTTGAATATACCCATCTCAATTGAATCCCCCAGTCAACTACACAGGTTTTGAAAATCATAAATCTCAGGTTTTACATAAGGAGTTAATTCTCAGTGTACAGGTTTCATGGATCATTCATCTCAGTTAACATTTATAACCCAAAACTCAGTTTACTGTAAACTTAGTTAACATGGGATGCACTGTATTTTATTCTCAGAAACATGGAATGCACTATTGTTACATGAATTGAAATCTAACACACATTTATTGTAACATGAATTGAAACATGGAATGCACTATTTATTCTCAGAATAGAAATTTAACACACATATAGGCATTCATTCATTTAGCATTGCATTAAATTTCAGTTAATCATTTTAAAATCAATTCTCAGTTATCATTTCAAATCCCTATTTCAGTTTTAACATACATTCCAAAATCTCAGTCACAGGTTTTGTAATCAGGGAATTCTCAGTTTGCACTCTATGTGTCTAGTTTTCTAAATGATGAAATTTGAAACAACATCCAACCATTTACACCCCAGTTATCTAAACATCCTATCAGTGCATTTATAACATGTACAATATGTATTTAAACAAATTTAAATTCAGTTAAAACACATAAAAACCCCAACTTAAAACATAGTATTAGTAAAACTACTGTACACCCCTGAAATCCCCATTTCAAAAATCAAATCAATATAAAAACCTAAATCAGTCGTGTACAGTGGTATCAGGCATGGGTGTATACATGTGGAGGGTGTCCACGTGTCCGAAAATTGGACACAAAGTGTCCAAACTCAAATAGAACATAGTTCAAAATAGTCAGTGAGGACTGTCTCTTACAGTGAGGACTCGGCCTCGTGGACACGACACGAGCCACGACACATCTCATACTCGTGTCTACACGTAGCCCAGCACTAGGGCTACACATTCAACACGTCACGAGGGTCTCACGGCACGTGTTCGCGCGACACGAAACACGTATCAGTGGTCGAAACCAACGCATGCATAATCAGTGTAAACCCAGTGCGCGATAGATTTTATGTTCGACATGACACGAGAGTCTATAAAACTTGAGGGGATCTGTCAGTGATGGCCCCCACCTCTGTGCCAAGTGGCACGTGTCCACATGGCGTGCACAGGAAAAAATTGGGCTCAGGTAGCAGGGGATGTGCACGGGTCTGTGCTGCGTATGTGTGTCCAATTTCGACATGAAAATGACACAATCTTCAACTCAGTCGAATAGATTTGGAATCTGCACACCAAGGGCTACACAACCATGTATTTAGTTTTCAAAAATACTAAAATAATTTCCTATATGGCATTTCATCGAACACTCTTTTAAAAGCACTGATACATGTCCGATACGGACAAGAAATGGACTCGAGATCCTACCAAACTTGGGCTACACCTAGGGGGACCCTAAATGAATGTATCTATGGAAAGAAACTGAATTTTAAATAGGTTTTATGGCAATTACCTATCGAGGGTGAAACCTCAATGAAAAATAAACAAGGGAAGGTGTTCTTCTCCAATTGAGTGGTTAATTCGCTTCGAAATCTTACTGGCTAGCCTCCCTTAGTACCCTCTACTGTTGGGGATGATGATGCAATTGATTAGGATCAAATTGGACTTAATTTGGATATTAGGGGAAGAATTTTAGGGAGGAACTATTAGGGTTCTAAGTAAATGTAAAAAGAGACAAAGGCTTTCTTAAGATGCTTTATAGGAAGGGGGGCACTTGATGGCTGCCATTAGATGAATTAGGGTTAGGTTTTAGATCTAGATCAGTAGCTAGGAGTTGTCCACCCAATTCTAAGCCTTCCTATTGGTTCAACTAGTCATAAGGCTTCTTTTTCACAAATATCCTGAGAGATAAATATCCTACTATGAAATATCTAGATATTGTTAATCTTGTCATTACTAGGTTACCCTAATCAATACTCTAAGCTCAAGGCTAATCTAGATTAGGCTAAGTTTCTAGGTCAAGTCTTAACCTAACAAATAACACATATTTAATTAATAAAATTCATTTTCATTTAAAAATCAAAACTGACCAAAATATCCTTAGTCTAAAAAAATAGTAATATGACATTCTAATCACATGACTAGGATCCCTTGGTCACGGTTAGTCTCTAGGCTTAGCAATTCTAGGGTTACACTAGCTAACCATCAAAATCACAATTCAATATTTTAAATAGTTTTAAATTAATTAAAAATCACTAAAAATTATAATTTAATTTAGATATCATTATTAAATGATTATAATTACAAAATTTCAAAATTACCCTCATTTTAGAAAATTGGGTGTTACAAGTCTACCCCCCTTAGAAGAATTTCGTCCTCGAAATTAAGATGGTCGTACTCCTTCTAGGTCAACTACCCCAACAATCAAAGTCTCAAACATACAGTTCGGTAATCATATGCGTCTGTCCAAAATTATGATACTCAGAATCTTTGTCATGCTAGTGAGCAAGGCTACGATAATCACAGAGTCCTTGACTAAGATACATACCTCTAGAATCATGGTATTTAAAATTTTTGCATTACCGCATGCTTGGCAGCAAAAACCTTAAATTCCCACACCTGAGAAATATATCTAAATCTGACTATATGTCCTCACTATGCCAGGTAACACGACTATCGAAGATTCTAGATCCCATAACTGAGGCGACCTAGACATACGACTTATCTCAAAAAAAAATTAAATCATAATAAAACACCAGATCAAAACTTATCAACAACAAGGAACAGATGGAATCGAATTTCAAGACAGTTATAAGGAGGCAAATGCGGAAATAGAATCGAGAAGAATGGAACCTGCAATAAGCTCTCCTAATGCCTGAGCATCCTCAACTGTCATGGCGTAAGCTCGCACCTGCTGGTCTCCTCTAGCCTACTGCTGGCCTACTGGAGCCCTAGCTCCTGCACCCTGAGCTGTCCGTCCTTTAGACTTGGGACACTCTCTGAACTGATGATCCGATGATCCGCAGAGTAGGCACCTGCCTAGCCTCATCCGTCATTCGCCCCAATCATGCCCTGATTTCTTACAGAAAGGACAATGGATAACATTCTGGTGTCTAGGGGCCTACTGCTGTCTCTGTTGCTGTAACACCCTGTTTTCTGAAATTGGGGTATTTTTGAAAATTTATTATTTTTATTATTTATTAATGGTGTTTTAGTCATGATATGATTTTTGGTGATTATTAGTGTAATTAAAACTATTTCTAAGTCATGACTTATGACTTTGTAATTTTACTAGTATAACCCTAGTGTAAACCCTAGTTATTCCTTAACCTAGAAGTTGCCATGACCATGTGAGCCTAGCCATAGGCATAGAACATCAAATTAGTGATTTTAGCCTAAAAGGGTATTTTGGTAATTTACTAGATTTTATTGAGATTGTGTTTTTAATATTATTTAATTGTTGTTAAGTACCATGATTAGTCCCTAACCTATCTTACCCTAATCTAGAGGTTAGCTACTAACCTAGAAGCTTGAGGATGGATAATTAGTCAAGGGTTAAAGTAATGTAAATATCTAGATATTTACATAATTGATATTTTGCTTAAAACCCTCAAAATATCTCAACTTTGGCACCAATGTCTTTGCCTTCACCTTGAAGGAAGGCCAAGGACACCTCCCTTGCCATGGTCGGCCATAGGGCACCCCCTAGCACTACACCATTCTATATAATCCCATTATATTCATTCATGATCAATTTACATGAATTTTAAGCCTACAAAATTCCATTTCCTTCAAACCTCCATAACTTGATCATTTTTGATCCAAATCACCTCTAGTCTTTTGCATTGGGACCCTACAACATCAAGGGTGCTAAAGGAGGCTAGTAATCCAGAATTTACAAGCTTTGGACATCACCAAGTTGAAGGACAAACACCCCCCCTCTCTTTGATTTTCCATTGAAATTGCACAAATAGGTAAATACCCATAAACCTTGCTAATATTCTGTTTTTTCTTCATAAATGCATGCATATAGGTCTACCCTAACTGCGGGTCAAGTTTGGTGAAATTTAGGGTTGGTTTGGTGTCCGTATCGGACACGTATCCTAGGTTATAAAACCATGTTTGATGAAATGCCTCAAAGAAATGGATTTTGTTATTTTGCAAAACAAATTACATATTCATGTAGCCATAGACTTGTTGATTACAACTACACTTGACTGAGCACGACACTGTGTCATTTTCGTGTCGAAAAATCGACACGAACACGCTGCACACACTGCACTGCACAGTGTGGCAGTGCCCTGCTACCCCATTGTTCGTGCACACTGCACAGGGCACTTCGGCACGCCAAAATTGGCATGGACACGGGGGCAATGTCTGCGAACATGCCCCCAAAGTTTCACGAGGTGTCATTTTGTATCGGACACGCAATCACCCACGCACTGGACATCTACACGCACCTTCAGTCGAATTTTCGACTAGGACACGAGCCTTGTGTCCCACGCACACGAGTCGTGGACACGTATCAGGCTGACACGTATGTAGCCCATCATTGGGCGAACACCAGGACACAAGCACGTGGTGTGTCGTGTCCTGGGTTGTGAGCACGAGACACTCGACCGCGTGCACGACGCGGTCTGAAATGTACTGTTTCGACCTCTGATACGCGCACGTAGCTCGAACACGACACGATGATGACACGTAATAGTGTGTCGATCGTGTAGCCCTATATGTGGGCTACACGTGTGCATGACCACGAGACGTGTCGTGTCTCGTGGTGTGTCCACGAGAGCGAGGAACGCGTGCACGACGCAGTGTAAAGCGTGGCCTGTGTCAGTTTACCCGATTAGGTTTTTGTGAGAGTTGACACATCAAATTGTGTCGTGGTGTCGTGTCAGGAACCTAAGACACTAGAGGATACTAGGGGCTAGTGTTACCAACCCTTGGGTTCGAGCCTTAGCTCGGTTTGGGTCGTATTTTGGGTTTACCCATTTTTCCTGTGCACAGTGCACATTTCCAGAAATTTGGAATGTTTTCCAGTTTTCCAAATCGAATTTCAAAACAATTTTTGTTATGTTTTATACATATAATTCCATGTTTTCAGTGTATGTATACGTAGTGTATATAGGTGTGTGTGTGTAGGTGGATTTTTGGGGTATATACATGTGTGTACATGTGTATATACATATATGTATATATAGGTGTGTGTGTGTATTTGTGTGTGTGTGTGGGTCTGATTTCTGGTTTCCAGAAATCTGGAACCCCCCTCCTGTGTCCAGTATTCTCTTTCTCTCTTTCACTCTCTCTCATTATTCCCTCTCTCACTATCTATATGTATATATGTTATTATATATAGGTGTCATTATGTATATATATGTGTGTGTGATTTGTATTATATATATAGTGTATACATATATTGATATATGTGTAGTAGATAGACTTGTGTATATCTATATATATAGATATGTATATATTGTGACTTTCTAGATATAGGTTTATATGGAAACCTATAGGAATTTAGCCTATGGTCTAAGTTACTAGCCTATGGCCATTAGGGGCTACCCTAATTGACCTAATGACCCATGACCTAACTAGTTGACCCTTGTTTGACTAGAGTTGACCAAAGTCAACCTTAGGTCAAACTTGACCTAATTAACCTAGAATTGACTAGGATTAACCTAAAATGACTAGTTTAACAAGATTGACTAAAACCCTAACTAGTTTGACTATAGTTGACCTAACTTTGACTAGTTTGACTTTAGAGTTGACTTTTGACCAGATTGACCTAGAATCATGTAGTATGCATAGTAAACCTTATTTTTACTATTTAGTGACTTGTGTTGCTCTGATCAGGAGCCAGACACCTCTCCTCAGACAGCATTTTCTCTATAGACATTCATACAGCAGGCGAGTACATTCTCTGACCGTTTCACACTTGTTCAGGCTTTACTTTCTCGCTTTAGATTACTTTACTTGATGCTGTCACATTGGTAACACGGATTGGTACTATATGGATCTTTACATGAGATGTTATCCCCCTCGGGAGCATCGGGTACTTCATGTTACTTGTGTTTCACTTTCATCATGTACTCCTATGCTTCCATCATGCATGTGTACTCATGTGATCATGTACTCTCATGTTCACTGAGCCCTCATGTATCACTTCACGTATACTCATTTATGAGCCTCATGTGAAGTAATGTATAATAACGTAACTTGTCTCGATCCTTGTGTATTGATTGAGGAAAACGGGGGAGTAGAAGTGGACATGTGAATAATTCCAAAGTAGGGTAATCATGTGCAAACTCAGTAGTGTAATCATGTATAAATTCTAGCCATTCACATGCCTATCTTGTACTCTACATCACTAGTCACTTACAGTTCTCTATATACAGTAGATATTTCCTTACAGCTATCTCTTTTACAGCGTATATTTCCTTTCAGCATTTCCTGTATTTTACTCTATTGTATGTATCGTATTTCCTAACATGATATGAACTGTGTGAGATATATTGTGCTCGTTCCTGTCCTGACTGGACCTGTTGAAAATATTACAGAGGATGAGGATGAGGCATGGGTGACTACATATTATGGAGCAGGACTAGATGACACTTGTGTTGAGGACCCTCAGCAGGATCCACCACCAGCTGAGGATGTTGCTCCAGTAGTCTAGACCAGTTTAGCTAGACAGTCTTTTCTACATTATTATTTTGTCTCACATTCTGAGTTGTATTTTGAGATGTTGAGATGTATAGACCCTTAGACTTATTGTATTATGAGTTGGCATTCTGGATGTTATCTATCTGTCTTTCATTCTTCTACCTTAGATGTGATTGAGACTGTATATTGTGATGTCCCCTCCATCCCCCTGGCTTTGTGTGGGAGACTTTAACGCGATATCGCGGAGAAAAAAGAAAACATGAGGCAGGCCACCACCTTCGGCGGCCATGCAAGACTTCAACAATTTCATCTTCAACGCTCGTCTAACTCCCCTTCAGTTCACAGGCAGTGCGTTCATCTGGTGTAACATGCAGGAAGGCAACCGTAGACAATACTCAAGACTGGACCAAGCCCTCATCAATGCTCAATGGAAAGACCTGAACATCATTTCCAACCTCACTCACCTCAACGCCACTAAGTCCGATCACACCCCCTCCTCATCGAAATCAATCGTAACTTAAACCAGATCAAAAGAAGCTTCAGTTTCCTGGACTTTTAGTACCATCACCCCCAATTCCTGAGGATCGTGGAAGACGCGTGGTCCGGATCTGACCCCCTCGACCCCCTTATTCGTGTGGCCAACAAACTCAAGAACACTAAAAAAGCCCTCTCAGCGTGAAGCAAACAGGCTTTCGGAGACATTTTTCAAGCAGTCCGTACTGCCAAGATGATGTGACTAGAACCGAAGCACTATATTTGGCAGACAACTCGCAAGCAACTCGGTCAGCCCTGAACCTTTCTAAAGCCATCCTCAAATTCTGAGTTAAGGTCAAAACTGAGTTCTGAAAGCAAAAAGCCAGGCTCAATTGGGACAACGAAGGGGACAAAAATACCGGTTACTTTCATGCTTGCATCAAGGGACGCAGACAGAAGCTTAACATTCACCAAATGGTAGATGACAACGGGAACATTATAAAAGACCAGCAAGGCATCCAACAGGCAGCGGCTAACTTCTACTCGTAGCTGTTCTCTAAAGAAACCGTCACGAGGGACCCGGACTTGCTTTCTGAGATCCCCCTCCGCATCAACGACACGGACAACAACCACCTGGAATGCTTCCCTTCCGAGTAAGAGGTCAAAGAGGTTGTTTGGGGGCTAGAGGCCTACAACACCCCCGGAACGGACGGGTTAAGCGACATATTTTTTCGTACGTGTTGGGACATCATCAAGACTGACATACACGAAGCGACGATCACCTTTTTCCAAGGAGCCAGGTACCCTGGATCAATTTTTTGTGCTAAACTAATCTTTATCCCTAAGCAGGACAATCCAAAAACTTTTCAAGATTTTAGACCCATCAGTTTATGCACCTTCACCAACAAAATCATCTCCAAGATCATCGCCACCCGCATGACCGACCTTCTCCCAAAAGTCGTATCTGAGGAACAGAGTGGCTTTGTCAAGGGCAGAAACATCCAAGACAACATTATGCTTATAAAACCCCTAAATTTCTACTGTATTTTAAAAAGAAATTTGGTACTGATTTAAAATTTTGTATTATATGTCGCATAGTCGTATTGTACGTCACGCGCGAAATTTCGATTTTCGAAATTGCTCGACGAGTGAGAATATGTGCGAGCGTACATATTTTTTTTAAAAAAATATTTTTCTATTTGTATCGTTTCAAAATAATATATATAATAATTATTTTAGCTATCGTATCAAAATTTTCAAGTTTATAAATTTATTTATAAAAAGCCTTTGGTTTATACAGTTATTAATAGTAAATAATATTCTTTGTACATACATATATATTTCATAAATATTTTATTAGTTTATTTTTTATAATATTTATTATTTTTGAAATTAATATTATAGGTATTTTTGGAAAATATTTTTTTGAATTATTATGGCGATTTAAATCTTGATTTGATTCTATGGATTTATTTAAATAGTTAAAATAATATCTATATTTTGAAATTTGATTTACCTTATCTAATTTTAAGCTAAAGGTTGGAATTTAATTGGATTCAAATTGTATTTGGATTTGGATTGGATTTGGATTTGAATTTGGATTTAAATTTATTAGTAGCTAATTATCTAAATTGGGTTAAATTACTCATAATCCTTATCCAATTGGAAATTCCCACATCCTAAAAATAGGCAGGTACTCATCCATAAATTTCTATTTTCCCATAATTTCTCTACCATCACAACTAGAATACGTGCACCGTGTCTGTTCCCATCCAGATTCTTATTCCAAATTCTACATATACATGACATCCCCTCGTGTCGATAATCCCGACATAACAGTCAACCTAACCTATCCCTAGCAACCGCCGCCATCACAGACTCAGCGACCACCACCTCCTTCTTCCCGACCCAACCCCACTGCTACTCATTCCAGCACCAAGCCGCCATGACCACCGACCAGCCACCATCCCCGTACTTCTTTACCATTACGGCCAACCCGCTGCCACCACCACCGAGTTGCCACCACCACCGACGAACTCCCGACCAGCCGCTGTCCAACCACCAACCCGTCTCCACCGACGACCCCACATCACAGCCCTGGCCCCCTCACCCGGCCACCTTCAACTCTGGAGCCCATCTCCCTGTCACGGCCATCCTCGGTCGCAATAGCAACTACCTCCACATCGTCACCATCACCACCGCCATAATCCAATACCAACTACCACCCAAAATCCCCCAACACAACCGTCACCACCACCAAATCACAGATTTAACCAAAAATACCACCATCTGTACTTACCTTCATCGTGCCACGTTGTTCGATCCCGGCGATAGAGCGCCTCCTCCACGACCTTCGACCCCGCACCACCGTGGCTCCCGCGCGACCTCCGGATCTGGCGCCTCCAGATCCGCTCAGCACCATCGAACGGCTGAGCTTCGTGAGCATCGCCGAACAACTGTTCGACCACCGCCTGGCCTCCTTCTCGATAAGCCGCGGAGATTCGACGACGTCGAGCCTCCGAACACCTCTGTCGACGACCATCGGGGCCACACGAGTACCTTCCCAGTAAAGCTCTGCCCCAGCTCCCCTTCCTTGTCATCGTCCGCCGAACACTCTCCGCCGCCACCTTCCCAGGCCGGCGCGCCACCGCTCCTCTCTGCCTCCCTGTGCGCGCCCGGCCGGCCATCAACGTCTGCCATACGCCGTGTTCACCACCCGATCGAAACCCTCACCGATCCGTCGAGCCCGACTTAGCGTCCAGCCGCGCTGCCGGAGACTCCGCCCAGCCTCGTCGCCGCCCGATCCTGGTTCCTCCGTCTCTCCCCGTCGGTGCCCGACCAGCACGGCGGCAGCCCCCGCCGACTTCCCCAAACCCTCTTCGCCTCTCCCAACTCCTCTCTCCGCTCGCCCGCGCCAACGTCAGCCACCGGCCGCCCGCTTCGCTCCGATCGTCGCTCCGCTCACCTCCTTCCCCTTCTTCTCACCGCTGCCGCCCTTTCGTCGTACCCCTCTCCCGATCGGCCGCACCCTCTCTTCCCTTTTCCTTTTTCTTTCTTTGTCTCACTCTCTCCCCCCTCTCTCCATTCCTTTAAATCCCTCTTCTCCATGGAACGATGGAATGGCACATTGGCACAGCAGTCCTGTGTTGGGGTGTTATGTTTTATCCTAACATTTGATTTTTTTTGTATACAAAAGACTAAAGAATATGGATGGTAATAATTAGGATTATTATTATTATTATTTTCTTTTATTATTATTTGTATTATTTTTGTTATCTAATTAATTTATAAATAACAGTATATATGTATTAGATATATGTAGGTAGCGTTATTATTATTATAGTTATTTCAAATAAAGTATATACTAAGTATTTTTAAAAGTTATATGTGTAACAAGATATATATTAGGCTAGTCATATATTTATTTTCAAATCTGATTTCAAAATACTAAAAAAATATTGCTATATTATTTTTATGGAATTTTAATTATGATTTTGAACAAAAACTATAGTTTGACAAAACTTATGTTTTTAAGCCCTAAACAAATTTTTGGGGTTTACCAAGTATTTGTCTAAATATATTTTGATTAAAGTAGAATTTTTCAAATATATCTATATATATAGATATTTTCTAAAAGTTATTAAATATTTATTTATACCAATTATCTTCGATTATCAATCTTGTCCCTGGCTAGTCGTATTCCTATCTTCTTGCAACTCTCGAATTACTTTATATCGTCCCTAGCTAATTTGGCTATTCCGGACTCAATGACACGATCCGTCCCATCGATGGAGATCATCTTGCGTACTTTTGGCATCTACGACTATTTTGTGCCAACACATTCATACGCGTATTAACTGCAACCAACTCAATTCCATGCTATCATCCGAGGCCGTCATGCATAGTTGCAACATCGTAGTCAATTTCGTGCCACCTTGATCATCGCAGCACACCAGATGATCCAACAGGCAAGTATACCTTGCTAATTTACTGTCAAATTATTTATTTTCTGTATTATTTATTTTGTTTCATATTGTTAGTTTCCTTTGTTATAAACTGCGTGTCCAAGCCATACTTGGTGCAAGCGACTCTATTAGTTATTTTACTTTACTATATGCATGTTAACTTAGTGTTAGCAGACTACCTTCTTGTTGGGGGACATCCTTATATCTTCCTTGGCTATGACACACACACTACACAGTTGGAGACATGTTCTAGGGGCATAACTTATGGAGTGGCCCTCTATAAAGTCGTGTGACGGATGGATGATCGTAACTGCTATGACTAGGGTTTTAGAGACTCAAGTAGTTATAAAACTGGACGAGCCATGGACATGACTTAAATAGTGTGAGAAATGTTGGGGGAGGACAGTCGCTAGTACGTACGGGAATCCTAACAGGTAAACTACAGTCTCCGGATAGAACTATGGTAATTTATTTGTAGATGTCCTCTGACTTTTTGGACGTTACGGACGGATACAGATGACTGGATGCCAGTTACGTACACATAGCCTAAAATCCCACCCATGTGCATGAAAGTTGTCCTCTAAATTGCACATTAGGCAGTTGGAATCTTCTTTACATATTTGTGTCTAGGATAGTCTTTTATATATTATTTTATTATTCTGACAGTTCATATTAGCTTGTTCTTCCTGTATCTTGCTACGTCCGTCTGAGGACCTGGTTTTTCCCTAGGTGTGTGTTCATGTCTTCCACAGGTATCCTAGCCGGGATCGTGGTCTTCTTCATTTATTCGAAGATGACGTGACTTGGTTCCTCCTTGCTATTTCCACATAGCTCTTTTATATATCATGTACTTCTTCCTTTTATTTTGGTTGGTAGTGGACTTTGTCTCCGCCCAACGATTGTACCATAAATATTCAAGTTGATTTTATATTATTATTTTTTTCATTGTGGATGAGATTTAGTTTGTCTTGGAATACTGCATATTACAGCTTATATATACATACAAGGCCCTGTACTTCGTATGTATATAGCTGGCATATTTACGTACTTGGTCCTACGTATTTTGGGACTGGGACATTACATGTTTTTGTGGTGGCCCATGCAGGTCGAGATAAATTATTTGGTTACTTTACCGTACCAAGCAAGCCTGCGAATAGGACTAGAAGTCTAGGATCTCATCCATATACTTGACCTCTTTCCTCGATTCCATATTCGAACTATCGTTCGACTTATCGACTGCATCTTGCTTGATTCCTTCTATCAAAATTTTTATCTTCCCATCGTGCTTGCTAGAGATTGACCGTACTAGTTAAATGTCCCAAACACCCTTAGCTTAATTTTTTAAGTTGGGTAGAATACCCCACAACCTAACAACACCCTTAACTATTAAGAGAATACAAATAGTACTATCTAGACTATAGAGACTAGAAGAGTTTAACCCATTTGGTCAACCAAACCGTAGAATGATAGTATAGGAATAAACAAGACTTAGATTCTCATGACTCTTAGACTATTCATATTGGTTCTTATTTCATCTACCCTCGTGCCTATGTTTTACTATCTAGACTAATGATGCGAATATAGCTTAGTATTTGCAAGCTAATTTTTTATCGAGCTTGATCAAGGCATATGCTTTGGAGTGGCCACTCACTAACATATTGTCTAATCATAACCGGTGCATGATGGCCTGATCAACCGAGTGCACTTTGGTTCGCCTTTTTCATATTTCAATCTATGTGGATGGGATGTAGTTAAAATTTTCCCTTAGAATTCTATCCACGACTACCTTGAAAATTCTTTTGAAATTATACGGTCGTCTTTAAATCACGTATTCGTATTCGATAAAATCGTCATTTAACACCTTCTAGGTATTTAAAACAATTCTCTCTAACCTTTATTGCATATTCTAACTTTAACCCCCACTTATTTTTCCTTCTTGTGTTAACCCATGATTACCCTTGTCGATATTGAAATCGAGATTTCCTAATGCATCTTTCGTTGACCATTGTAAATTGTTTTGTGCCCTCTCACCCTCCTGCGAATTCTTAATTTCGAGGACGAAATTCTTATAAGTTGGATACTATGTAAAATCCCTAAATTTCTACTGTATTTTAAAAAAAATTTGGTACTGATTTAAAATTTTGTATTATACGTCGCATAGTCGAATTGTACGTCACGCGCGAAATTTCGATTTTCGAAATTGCTCGACGAGTGCGAATATGTGCGAGCGTACATATTTTTTTAAAAAATATTTTTCTATTTGTATCGTTTCAAAATAATATATATAATAATTATTTTAGCTATCGTGTCAAAATTTTCAAGTTTATAAATTTATTTATAAAAAGCCTTTGGTTTATACAGTTATTAATAGTAAATAATATTCTTTGTACATACATATATATTTCATAAATATTTTATTAGTTTATTTTTTTATAATATTTATTATTTTCGAAATTAATATTGTAGGTATTTTTGGAAAATATATTTTTGAATTATTATGGCGATTTAAATCTTGATTTGATTCTATGGATTTATCTAAATAGTTAAAATAATATCTATATTTTGAAATTTGATTTACCTTATCTAATTTAAGCTAAAGGTTGGAATTTAATTGGATTTAAATTGGATTTGGATTTGGATTGGATTTGAATTTGGATTTAAATTTATTAGTAGCTAATTATCTAAATTGGGTTAAATTACTCATAATCCTTATCCAATTGGGAATTCTCACATCCTATAAATAGGCAGGTACTCATCCATAAATTTCTATTTTGCCACAATTTCTCAACCATCACAACTAGAATACGTGCACCGTGTCTGTGCCCATCCAGATTCTTATTCCAAATTCTACATATACATGACATTTCCTCGTGTCGACAATCCCGACACAACAGTCAACCTAACCTATCCCTAGCCACCGTCGCCATCACAGACTTCGCGACCACCACCTCCTTCTTTCCGACCCAACCCCTCTGCTACTCATCCCAGCACCAAGCCGCCGTGACCACCGACCAGCCACCATCCTCGCACTTCTTCACCATTACGGCCAACCTGCTGCCACCACCACCGACGAACTCCCGACCACCCGCTGTCCAACCACCAACCCGTCTCCACCGGCGACCCCACATCACAGCCCTGGCCCCCTCACCCGGCCACCTTCAACTCTGGAGCCCATCTCCCCGTCACGGCCATCCTCGGCCGCAACAGCAACCACCTCCACATCGTCACCAACACCACCGCCATAATCCAACGCCGGCTACCACCCAAAATCCTCCAACACAACCGTCACCATCACCAAATCATAGATTTAACCAAAAATACCACCATCCGTACTTACCTTTGCCACGCCACGTCGTTCGATCCCGGCGAAAGAGCGCCTCCTCCACGAACTTCGACCCCGCATCGCCGTGGCTCCCGCGCGACCTCTGGATTTGGCGTCTCCAGATCCGCTCAGCGGCATCGAACGACTGAGCTTCGTGAGCACCACCGAACCACTGTTCGACCGCCGCCGTGGCCTCCTTCTCGATCAGCCACGGAGACTCGACGACGTCGAGCCTCCGAACACCTCTGTCGGCGACCACCGGGGCCACACAAGTACCTTTCCAGTAAAGCTCTGCCCCAGGTCCCCTTCCTTGTCGCCGTCCGTCTTACCCTCTCCGCTGCCTCCTTCCCAGGACGGCGCGCCACCGCTCCTCTCCGCCTCCCTGTGCGCGCTCGGCCGGCCATCAACGTCCGCCGTGCGCCGTGTTCACCACCCGACCGAAATCGTCACCGATCCGTGGAGCCTGACCTAGCGTCCAGCCGTGCTGCCGGAGACTCTGCCCAGCCTCATCGCCGCCCGATCCCGCTTCCTCCGCCACTTCCAGTCGGCGCCCGACCAGCGCCGCGGCAGCCCCCGCCGACTTCCCTAAACCCTCTCCGCCTCTCCCAACTCCTCTCTCCGCTCGCCCGCGTCGGCGTCAGCCACCGGTCGCCCGCTCCGCTCTGATCGCCGCTCCACTCTCCTCCTTCCCCTTCTTCTCACCGCTGCCGCCCTTTCGCCGAACCCCACTCCCGATCGGCCGTACCCTCTCTTCCCTTTTCCTTTTTCTTTTTTTGTCTCCCTCTCTCCTCCCTCTCTCCATTCCTTTAAATCCCTTTTCTCCGTGGAACGATGGAATGGCACATTGGCACATCAGCGCTGTGTTGAGGTGTTATGTTTTATCCTAACATTTGATTATTTTTTTGTATACAGAAGACTAAAGAATATGGATGGTAATAATTAGGATTATTTATTATTATTTTCTTTTATTATTATTTGTATTATTTTTGTTATCTTATTAATTTATAAATAACTGTATATATGTATTAGATGTATGTAGGTAGTGTTATTATTATTATAGTTATTTCAAATAAAGTATATAATAAGTATTTTTAAAAGTTATATGTGTAACAAGATATATATTAGGCTAGTCATATATTTATTTTCAAATCTGATTTCAAAATACTAAAAGAATATTGCTATATTATTTTTATGGAATTTTAATTATGATTTTGAACAAAATCTATAGTTTGACAAAACTTATGTTTTTAAGCCCTAAACAAATTTTTGGGGTTTACCAAGTATTTGTCTAAATATATTTTGACTAAAGTAGAATTTTCAAATATGTCTATATGTATATATGTTTTCTAAAAGTTATTAAAAATTTATTTATACCAATTATCTTCGATTATCAATCTTGTCCCTGGCTAGTCGTATTCCTATCTTCTTGCAACTCTCGAATTACTTTATATCGTCCCTAGCTAATTTGGCTATTCCGGACTCAATGACACGGTCCGTCCCATCGATGGAGATCATCTTGCGTACTTTTGGCATCTACGACTATTTTATGCCAACACATTCATACGCGCATCAACTGCAACCAACTCAAGTCCATGCTATCATCCGAGGCCGTCATGCATAGTTGCAACATCGTAGTCAATTTCGTGCGACCTTGATCATCGCAGCACACCAGACGATCCCAACATACAAGTATACCTTGCTAATTTACTGTCAAATTATTTATTTTCTGCATTATTTATTTTGTTTCATATTGTTAGTTTCCTTTGTTATAAACTGTGCGTCCAAGGTGCAAGTGACTCTATTAGTCGTTTTACTTTACTATATGCATGTTAACTTAGTGTTAGCAGACTACCTTCTTGTTGGAGGATATCCTTATATCTTCCTTGGCCATGACACACACACTACACGGTTGGAGACATGTTGCTAGGAGCACGACTTATGGACTGGCCCTCTCTAAAGTCGTGTGACGGATAGATGATCGTAACTGCTATGACTAGAGTTTTAGAGACTCAAGCAGTTAGAAAACTGGACGAGCCATGGACATGACTTGAACAGTATGGGAAATATTAGGGGAGGACAGTCGCTAGTGCATATGGGAATCCTAAGAGGTAAACCACAGTCTTCGGATGGAACTGTGACAATTTATTTGCAGATGCCCTCTGACGTTTTAGACGTTACGAACGGATACAGATGACTGGATGCCAGTTACGTACACATAGCCTATGTAACCCCTCTTCCCGAAATTTTGAATTATATTTATTGAATTAAATGGTGATTTTTAGAGTTTTTATAAATAATTATTTAGTTAATTATTACGGTAGATGATTTTAGCAGTTTTAGAGTACACAGTGACTGGAAATCATGGTACGGATAGTGCAATAGCGTGCTTAGGCTAGTGTATTAGCCCTGAAAGGGAAGGCCGTTGCATAGTGATGTCCTAACTAGGAAAATCAGGCCAAGTTGCGACTTAACCCTTGTCGAAGTTTTAATTATTTATTAAATTATATTATTGAGTTTAGAGAAACCGATTATATCATTTTAGTCCGGACTGGACCCAAACTGAGCCCAAGCCCATGTAGTAATGCGGGACGTTCAATGACAGTCGTATTGATGGAATCTGGTATG
This sequence comes from Iris pallida, assembly GCA_029216955.1. Lineage (NCBI taxonomy): Eukaryota > Viridiplantae > Streptophyta > Magnoliopsida > Asparagales > Iridaceae > Iris > Iris pallida. Next base: position 777,887 of record JANAVB010006799.1, on the reverse strand, counting down.
AGGGTGTTGTAATTCGTTTTAATGGTTTAATGAATATTTTCTGAGTATTAGTAATTAAATATTATAAATATCATTATTAGTTGATATTCTATGATATTGGTATAAAGTAGGTTATTATGCATTTTGGGATTATTAGACTGTGTAAAATGGTACATACACCATTATCGGTTTATTTAATTTCGTTATTATATTATTATTATTATTATTATTATTATTTTGTTATTGAGGTTTATGTAGAATTTAATAATGTATATAAATAGGTGTGTACGTATATATATATATATATATATATATATATACATATATATATATAAAATATATATATATATATATATATATATATATATAGGTGTATATATAAAAATATATTATATACGTATATGTATATATAAATAAATATATAGATGTATGTATACGTATATAGGATTTCTAAAAATATATAGTGTGTATATATATGTGTGTGGAAATACATATATATATATTTAAATGAAAAAAAGAAAAAAAAAGAAAAAAAAGAAAGGAAAAGAAAAAAATAGGACATAGTCGTTCGGGTACTATTCAGAGAACAATACCCATCACCACCCGAGCTCAATGGACCACCGCCCAAATCCTGTTGAGAACCCGAGCGCTGACATGTATAAATCGTGATATGTACGCAAAAAGGGTTAGAGTCTTCGATCGAATATTAAACCCTAATCCTACGTGCGCCACCCCAATCCCGAAGTCGACGCGCAATCTGGACTGCCACGCGTGGGCCATCGGAGGCCGACCACGGCCGGGCGCGCGAGGCAGATGTCGAAAATGACAGCAGCAGAGTGCAGGCCGCGAGAGCGACTTCGTCGCGGGTTCTCGTCGTACACACTCGATGATTTTACGATCTTCTTTCTCTGGTATGAAGTCCACTTATATGTCTTTAATTCTCTTCAAACGCTTCGTGTCTAGACGCACCATACTGTCCAAGAAATCGATGCAAAGTCGAAGAAAAATCACCCTGCAACAGGACAGCAAATAGCAGTCTACACACTCTGTTGGAAGGCAAATTCTCGTATTTTCCTTGACTGTCTCAAAATTCTATTTGAAGTCACTTATAGACAATATATAGGAGACAAAAACCCTTCTTTTTGTTTCTGTATTCGTGCAATGTGTGCCGAATGAACAGTCTCCAAAGATTACGAAAAATCTGTTTTAAAATATTAAAAATTAGGAAAAACTTTTCGATACAACGTGCGTCCTGCCAATCCGGGTGACGTGGTCGCGAACCGAAAGTATCAGAAGGTGCGTAACGGCTTTGTGGTCGTGTGGGCTTTGACGGTATTCAAATTGGTCGCGTGTGCGCGACGAATTTGATGCGTATCCGTCGAAATTTACCGTATCGGCCTCTGTGCAAATTTCCTAATTACTTTGTGCACGCTCATCAGATCGAGACGAAACTTATGCCAACAGGACCGTATCATTTTTCTGGTCCTGTATGCCAAGTTTGGTCCGATTCTGAGACAGTTGATTGGATCGCCGTTTTGCGGGTCCCACGGTCCAAATCAACGGGCGATTTTGTGCACAGCCCGTCAGAATCCAACTATGGACATATGGTTGGGTTCATATTCAAAAACTGGATCCATAGACATGTAGTTTGATGACTTTAGAGACCGTTGACTCGGGCACGCTCTTCGGTGCAAAGCGGGTCCAACGGCGGACACCATTTTGGCCCGAAATTACCGTTTTGCCTCTGTGTCCAGAATTGGACTTAAGGACAGGCGATCCTAGCTATTTTGACTATTCTAAGAACATTGGTAACATTTATTTCAGCTTTTGGGGACTGTTATACGGGTTTTGGCTATAGTGGCGCATTGAGTAGTTCAGATTGTCGGTTTCACCAGCACAGGACCACATGCGAGTACAGTTTATTGTCTGCATTTTAATATTGATCTTTACTCTATTTCATTGATTAGTCATTGGTTATGTGATTTTTATACTCTATTATAAATTATTGAGTCGGGAATGAGAAGTACCAAGGATGTGTGATCCGACCGTAGACCGTGTTTATTTTCATGCAGTTGACCTTGTAGACCGTATTTATTTTCATGCAGTAGACCTTGTAGACCGTGTTTATTTTTATGCAGTAGACCTTGTAGACCATGTTTATTTTTCTGCAAGTAGACATTGTAGACCGTGTTTATTTTTTCTGCAAGTAGACATTGTAGACCGTGTTTATTTTTCTGCAAGTAGACATTGTAGACCGTGTTTATTTTTCTGCAAGTAGACATTGTAGACCGTGTTTATTTTTCTGCAAGTAGACCTCGTAGACCGTGCGGTGTAGTATCCCAGACTGATCACATATCAAAGGTACTTCTAACAGTTGGAAAAAGTATTTTGTGTCTATTTATTTGCGATTGGTTTTCTGTATTTCCTGTTTATTATCAAAACTCATGATTGATGTCTAACCTTTGTTTTATAGTCATTTTCTTTATTTGAAATTGCACTCAGTGAATTGTGCTCGTTCCATTCCTGACTAGAAACCAATATTTTTCAGGTTAGCCGTGGATTTACTTAGCATGGGAGATACGGGGGAACTTGCAGACGAAAAGCCTAGAGACTAGCTAGATTGATGAGTTGTAGTCATTCCAATATTATACAAGTTTATATTTTCTGCAAATGTAAAACTTTTGATCTTTGTAAATTAAATTAATCATGTGAATGAGTATTATTTGTGATTTTGATCTTCATGGCCGTGACAGCGTTCTACTGCCGACACTGCGGCGTAGGCTGGCTTGGACACGTCTCGTATCCGTTTAAAAAAAATGGGTGCGGATCGTGACAAGTTTTTTGGTGGCCCATGCAGGTCAGGTTTCACAAATCATGCGAACTCATGATGGTAAGTTAGTTGTACTATTGCGAGCCTGCGACTAGAACATGCTCATTCATGAACAAGAATTAATTTAATTTAAGAGGATGACTAGGACTAGGAGTCCCTTATACAAATTGACCGATGGGTAGTCTAGGCCATACAACTTAGATAAGGAGTTATTAATGTTGATAGTTTATCAGATCCCCATATGTACACTATTACCTCTTGGTATGGCGATATGATCTAAAGTGGATAGATGATTCACTCGGTGAGACAGAGCTTCCTAGAATTAATGATCTAATCCAGATGAATTATTCAATTCCTTCTCCTTGCCTCTTTAGATATCATCCTCACATCTTAGTCCAAATGGCCAATTAGTTCGTATTTTTCCCTAAGAATTATTATTTTATATATATTTGATTATGTTACCCATATATGAACCTCGAGTTAGTTTCGATCCAAAGTTTTTTCCCTCAATGGTTTGGATATACATGAAGTAGATACTAGAATATTTGTAATTCTTTTGTCCTCGGTTGGTTGTGACTGATAGGACAAATACTTATGCTTTATGTCATAGCCACTTGTTTGAATCTCTAGAAGCTTATGATTTTTTTTACAGATATAGCTAAAGGAATGTTAGTTGACTCATAATGGCAGGACAGCAGCGCACTGTCACCATTTACTTAAATTTTGGAGGCTATAAATTCACTGCAGCCAGCAGCGCACTGGCGAGGCACGACCCCTAGAGTTGAAATTGGTTTAAGAAAATATAGGTTATAGAATATTACTATGGTTAGTGGTCCTCTTGATCGTAGATACCCTTGAGCCAATATTGGATAGAGTTAAGAAGTGTTCGATTTTGTATCATGTTGAGTTACGAAACCAAGGGTGTACCACAGCTAGAGTATACGGGCGTGGCGTAATCCGCGGTGAAACGACTTCAAACATGATTACAAGTTTGGGATACCATAGAGGATAGGACAGTGCCCTGTATGTTCTATAAGATCCGAAGCCAATATTAGTGGATGTTTATAAGTTGGGTAGCACGTCTCCCGACCTAGCACTCTGTATTCCTTGTGACTTAGTGACGAGGAAATTGATTGACACTAATAGGTTTACCTAGAATACAGAAGTTAGAGGTCATGACCCATTAGTCGACCGAGTCCTTGTGGATAAGAAGATAGTAGGAAGACCGTATAAGCAAGAACGTCGGGTAAGGTTTGATTCTCACAAAACTCGAACTACTTGTGCCTTCTTTCAAAAATCTCGCATAATTGTATTCAACTATCTTAACAAACATTGTTATTACAGCTTAGTTTTGCAAGCTCACTCTGTTCTCGAGCTTGATTTGAGGCATATGTTTAGTGGGGACGCCTACTAACATATTGTCTAATCAGAATCGATGTATTACGGTCTGATCAACCGTAGTGCACTTGGTTCGCTCTCTCTGTGATTAACCTACGTGGATTGAGATATCAAGGTATCTATGATCTCATCCGCGACTGCTTTGACAATTCCTTTTGAATTATATGTTCGTCTTTGAATCACGAAATTGTATTCAGTAACATCCCCCTTGAACTTTTTATTGCTTTTATCTTTCACCGATCTGAAAAGACGAAAGTTCGTGATGGTAGAAAGACACAGAGTATCCCCATGGCTATGATAGTGGTATACACAAGTGTAGCTACCATCGGCCAGCCATGTGGTTGAGTTATTCGTTCTCTTTTCGACCCTCAAACTTTTTTGGAACCCTCTAGTCATCTGAATTTGAGAATGATTAGGATTTTACCCTTAGCCAAATGCCAACTTAGGAGACTATCTATTCTCAAGAAACCAAAAGTTGTGAGCCTCTAATTATTTGTCGAAGCTTGCTTTAACTAGAGCCTTGGGACAATAGTCTAGCAGGTTTGACCCCAATAGAAATGCACGACTCAGTTGTTAGAATTCTTTTCATATGATGTGCCTTAGAGTTGGTCACCCGTCGATAACTCTTGTATGCTGTGGATGAGTGAGTCATTCTATTTTATAGACCATGTGTAATTGTACACACTCGTTCTCCATTTATTGAAGAACGATCTTTCACATGATTTATATATCTACCATATTCTGTTACGCAGTGCCTTATCCTTTATTAACAAGAGTCGAGGTACAGTATCCGGACTTGGAATCCTTCTAACCTCGTTATTCCTAAAACCATGTCTTAGCTTCTAAGATGGGTAGACTGTAAGCCTTCTAAAATTTTACGATAAACAAGGATTATCGATTGACTAGAATAAATTTCCATCGGGATGATAATTAGTGCCCTATGGACTCCCACTTTCCATTTAGATCACTTTGTGTTTCCGGTCGTGTCATTAATATTCGGAGCACGAGACCAGCTGTTACCTTCCAACAAATTTCATAAGCAAAATCTAGACGAATCCACCTTCATCTAGGTATATCATGTCCCACTCAAACCCGTCCCCTTGTACTCTATTTTTATGGTACGACTTTCAGGACAGAAGGACTAGCTATAGCCTTACCATAATACCCGTAAACTTCCCGACTACAATTAGATACTCTAACTCGACCCGAACCTTTCGACCCAATATATGGTTGTGATTTACTCGAAGCCCACTATGCACATATCACTAGTGTGCCATTTCAATTGTGTCTTCTCGTGCTACTTAAACACAAAAGTCACGGAAGGTGCATCGTCAGGGCTTACAAAACCCATCTAACCAATCCGACTGCCCAACTAGCTCAACCACTTGGGTGGAGACCTATTCTAGATTACCCTAACCTAGTAGAAATAATTTTATCATTTGGGATCTTGTCCAGTCCATATAGATTGAAATCCAAGGTTTATCCAACCAATGAGTGATGTCCAAATAGGGAAACCATTAAAACCCATCCATTCGTACCACCATTTTTAGAATATATAAAATCGAATTTATTTGAAATAGGTCCCTATACCTATTATGTAGTCTCCCCTCTTAAAACGTGAAATAAATCCGTAACCATTATTCTATTTACCGGGAAGTCGCGATAAGAACTTGTATTGTATTTTATCCCTTGCTCGTGTGTTTAAATAACCACGAAAAAGATCACGATCTTGATTTCTCAAATTCCGTTCTATATGGAATCTGTTCAGAATTTCGAGAACAGAACTTCTATATTGCACGGATTGTATGCCCCTCCAAGAAATAAAGGATTCTTGATTTAGCAAGTGACTGGACTAGAGTAGCCAATATAGCAGAATAGGTCAATGGCTCATAAACTTTCTTCCTATCTGTATCATTGGATATTGTCTACTGCTCTTGAAAATTCATAAATGCTCTCAATTTTTCTTTCCTATATTCCTGTCCTTCCTGTTTCAGAGTGACGAATGGTCACGCTTATTAGAATTCAACAATATTTCCTAGCTACTTCTGTAAATTTGTTGCATATTAGATTTTAGATTGTTTGATAGATAGGAGAGGATTATAGAGGCCAAGGGCAGTAGATATCTATTTATAGCAAAAAAAATTTGTAAATAGTTGGAAGAGTATAAGTTCTAGTGACATAGCTTTGAAGGAGTAGTATGTCCAAAGGTGGGTAGAAGTCCTTGGAGTTTCGTAGTTACAAAATGGCTAGGAGGAGGATATAAACTGTTTTCGAAGAATTAAAATTCGAGGAGATTAAGGTTATGGCAGATTCCCTTGTTGAATTTAAGGAATAGTTATGAATTAGAATTTCGAGGACAAAATTATTTTAAGGTGGGTAGATTTGTAACCCCTCTTCTCGGGATTTTGAATTATATTTATTGAATTAAATGGTGATTTTTAGAGTTTTATAAATAATTATTTAGTTAATTATTATTATGGTAGATGATTTTAGCCATGATTGAGATTTAGAGTACATGGTGACTGGAAATTGTGGTACGGATAGTGCAATAGCGTGCTTAGGCTAGTGTATTAGCCCTGAAAGGGAAGGCCGAGACATAGTGATGTCCTAACTGGGAAAACTAGGCCAAGTTGTGACTTAACCCTTGTCGAAGTTTTAATTATTTATTAAATTATATTATTGAGTTTAGAGAAACCGATTATATCATTTTAGTCCGGACTGGACCCGAACCGAGTCCAAGGCCATGTAGTCATGCGGGACGTTCAATGACAGTCGTATTGATGGAATCTGGTATGAGGGTGTTGTAATTCGTTTTAATGGTTTAATGAATATTTTCTGAGTATTAGTAATTAAATATTATAAATATCATTATTAGTTGATATTCTATGATATTGGTATAAAGTAGGTCATTATGCATTTTAGGATTATTAGACTGTGTAAAATGGTACATACACCATTATCGGTTTATTTAATTTCATTATTATTATTATTATTATATTATTATTTTGTTATTGAGGTTTATGTAGAATTTAATAATGTATATAAATAGGTGTGTACGTATATATATATGTGTAGGTGTATATATAAAAATATATTATATACGTATATGTATATATAAATAAATATATAGATGTATGTGTACATATATAGGATTTCTAAAAATATATAGTATGTATATATATGTGTGTGTGGAAATACATATATATTTAAATGAAAAGAAGAAAAAAAAAGAAAAAAAAAAGAAAGAAAAAGAAAAAGAAAATAGGACATAGTGGTTCGGGTACTATTCAGAGAACAGTACCCATCACCACCCGAGCTCAATGGACCACCGCCCAAATCCGGTTGAGAACCCGAGCGCTAACATGTATAAATCGCGATATATACGCGAGAAGGGTTGGTGTATTCGATCGAATATTAAACCCTAATCCTACGCGCGCCACCCCAATCCCGACGTCGGCGCGCAATCCGGACTACCGCGCGCGGGCCGTCGGAGGCCGACCACGGTCGGGCGCGCGAGGCAGATGTCAAAAACGACAACAGCGGAGTGCAGGCCGCGAGAGCGACTTCGTCGCGGGTTCTCGTCGTACATACTCGATGATTTTACGATCTTCTTTCTCTGGTATGAAGTCCACTTATATGTCTTTAATTCTCTTCAAACGCTTCGTGTCTAGACGCTCCATACTGTCCAAGAAATTGACGCAAAGTCGAAGAAAAATCACCCTGAAACAGGACAGCAAGTAGCAGTCCACACACTCTGTTGGAAGGCGAATTCTCGTATTTTCCTTGACTGTCTCAAAATTCTATTTGAAGACACTTATAGACAATATATAGGAGACGGAAACCCTTATTTTCATTTCTGTATTCGTGCAATGTGTGCTGAATGAACAGTCTCCAAAGATTACGAAAAATCTGTTTTAAAATATTAAAAATTAGGAAAAACTTTTCGATACGACGTGCGTCCCGCCAATCCGGGCGACGTGGTCATGAACCGAAAGCATCGAAAGGTGCGTAACGGCTTTGTGGTCGTGTGGGATTTGACGGAATTCAAATTAGTCGCGTGTGCGCGACGAATTTGATGCGTATCCGTCGAAATTCACCGTACCGGCCTCTGTGCAAATTTCCCAATTACTTTGTGCACGCTCATCAGATCGAGACGAAACTTACACCAACAGGACCGTATCATTTTTCTGGTCCTGTATGCCAAGTTTGGTCCGATTCTGAGACAGTTGATTGGATCGTCGTTTTGTGGGTCCCACGGTCCAACTCAACGGACGATTTTGTGCACGGCCCGCCGGAATCCAACTCTGGACATATGGTTGGGTTTGTATCAGAAAACTAGATCCATAGACATATAGTTTGATGACTTTAGAGACCGTTGACTCTGGCACGCTTTTCGGTGCAAAGCGGGTCCAACGGTGGACACCGTTTTGGCCCAAAATTACCGTTTTGCCCCTGTGTCCAGAATTGGACTTAAGGACAGGCGATCCTAGCTATTTTGACTATTCTAAGAATATTGGTAACATTTATTTTAGCTTTTGGGGACTGTTGTATGGGTTTTGACTATTGTGGCGCATTGAGTTGTTCAGATTGTCGGTTTCACCAACACAGGACCACAGACGAGTACAGTTTATTGTCTGCATTTCAATATTGGTCTTTACTATATTTTATTGATTAGTCATTGGTTATGTGATTTTTATACTCTATTATAAATTGTTGAGTCGAAAATGAGAAGTACCAAGGATGTGTGATCCGACCGTAGACCGTGTTTATTTTCATGCAATAGACCTTGTAGACCGTGTTTATTTTCATGCAGTAGACCTTGTAGACCGTGTTTATTTTTATGCAGTAGACCTTGTAGACCGTGTTAATTTTTCTGCAAGTAGACATTGTAGACCGTTTTTATTTTTGTTCAAGTAGACATTGTAGACCATGTTTATTTTTCTGCAAGTAGACATTGTAGACCGTGTTTATTTTTCTGCAAGTAGACCTCGTAGACCGTGCGGTGTAGTATCCCAGACTGATCACATATCAAAGGTACTTCTAACAGTTGGGAAAAGTATTTTGTGTCTATTTATTTGCTATTGGTTTTCTGTATTTCCTGTTTATTATCAAAACTCATGATTGATGTCTAACCTTTGTTTTATAGTCATTTTCTTTATTTGAAATTGCATTCAGTAAATTGTGCTCGTTCCACTCCTGACTGGAAACCAATATTTTTCAGGTTAGCCGTGGATTTACTTAGCATGGGAGATACGGGGTAACTTGCAGACGAAAAGCCTAGAGACTAGCTAGATAGATGAGTTGTAGTTATTCCAATATTGTACAAGTTTATATTTTCTGCAAATATAAAACTTTTGATCTTTGTAAATTAAATTAATCATGTGAATGAGTATTATTTGTGATTTTGATCTTCATGGCCGTGACAGCATTCTACCGTCGACACTGCGGCGTAGGCTGGCTTGGACACGTCTCGTATCCGTTAAAAAAAATGGGTGCGGGTCGTGACAACCTAAAATCCCACCCATGCGCATGAAAGTTGTCCTCTAAATTGCACATTAGGCGGTTAGAATCTCCTTTGCATATTTGTGTCTAGGATAGTCTTTTATATATTATTTTATTATTCTGACAGTTCATATTAGCTTTTTCTTCCTGTATCTTGCTACGTCCGTCTGAGGACCTGGTTTTCCCCCAGGTGTGTGTTCATGTCTTCCACAGGTATCCTAGCCGGGATCGTGGTCTTCTTCATTTATTCGAAGATGACGTGACTTGGTTCCTCCTTGCTACTTCCACTTAGCTCTTTTATATATCATGTACTTCTTCCTTTTATTTTGGTTGGTAGTAGACTTTGTCTCCTCCTAACGATTGTATCATAAAAAATCAAAGTTAATTTTTATATTAATATTCTTTTCATTGTGGATGAGATTTAGTTTGTCTTGGAATACTGCATATTACAGCTCATGTATACATACAAGGCCCTGTAATTCGTATGTATACAGCTGGCATATTTACGTACTTGGTCCTACGTATTTTGGGACTGGGGTATTACAATGCTGGCGCAGGAAATTATTACATGCATGAAATTACCGTCCAGGGGCGGGAACATCGATATCAAATCGGACATGGAGAAGGCTTACGACAGACTAGACTGGCAGTTCATGATATGGGTCTTCAAAGCCTTCGATTTCTCTGAAACCTAGATCAGCGTGGTGTGGAGATCGATCAATCCACAGTTGTCAATGGTCAAGAGGACGGATTCTTCAAATCTAGTCGGGGCGTTAAGCAAGGAGACCCGCTGTCGTCAAATATTTTCATCATTGAAGTGGAAGACTTAAGCAAAAATCTTAACAAGATGCCGAGGACCCCTCACTTCAAGCACTTCCATATAGTCAGCGGCTGCCCGATCATCACACACCTTGCTTACGCGGACGATATCCTCATCTTCTCATCAGGAGACATCGGTTCCGTCGAAGCAGTGCACAATGTGCTCCAAAGATACACTAACTGCTCAGGTCAACGAGTCAACCCCAGAAAAAGTATCATATATGTCCACCATAATACAAACAGGGAGCACACTGCCACTCTCACCAACATTACCTCCTTTGACGCTGCTTATCCTCCTTTCTCCTACCTCGGCTGCCCGTTAGTTTACGGCAAATCGAGTGTTGGTATTTTTGAAGGTCTTATTGGCAAAATTAGGAAAAAACTTGCAGGATGGCATAATGCAACCTTATCGCCAGGCGGCAAAATCGTCTTCATTAATTACGTGCTTTCATCCATCCTGATTTACACCCTCGCGGCATGCTCACCCCCAAAGAAGGTCCTCACATCCATCGAGAATCTATTCACAAACTTCCTATGGGTTCCATAGCCAAACCTACTAATAAAGGTAGTTTGGGTTTCTCCAGACTGCACCACATTGTTGATGCCTTCTCCATGAAACTGTGGTGGGAGCTCCGTGTGAGCTGCTCCTATTGGGCCCGCTTCATGAAGTCCAGGTATTTAAAACAAATCCACCCGGCTAGCGCAATCAGCAATAGCAGATCGTCGACGGCTTGGCAACGTATTCTGACCGGCCGTTCCCTCGTCGAACCAAAGATCCGCCTTCATCTAGGTGCCGGCAATGCTGAGATATTCCTCGAACGGTGGTTAGGTACTGATCTCATCCCCCGCCTCCCTTCTTCCCCAGCTTACAGTAAGATTAGAGAGTTGGGCAACAGCACTAGCGACTGGAACTGGATCAGAATCCGGGACTGGATCGGTGAAGTAGCCTCAACCACAATATGGAACACCAGTATGAAGATTGGCACGGAGGACGACATACTCTCGTGGTCAGAGACCCCCAATGGCGTCGTCCAAAAGGGTCGCGCGCAGACACGGGCCCCCGGTACCCATTCTGGGCCCTTTCTGGTACCCCTACATCCCTAAGAAATGGTCGTTTATGGTATGGAGATCGTTCCGCAAGAAACTCCCCACTGACGACATCCTTACCACCATCGGATTCATCCTTGCGTCAGCATGCCATTGCTGCATCGAGAAACAACCAGAAATGATTGACCACATCCTTCGCCACGATAATTCTTCCGCAAGTGTCTGGTCTGACCTCTCCCATTGTTGCGGCATGACTTCGGCTGGTGGGAGCTTCAACAATCTTTTGGCAACCTGGGCCAACGCGTCTCACTGCCACCAGATCGTCGCAGCCGCCACCACGTGGGTTATCTGGAAGAACCTAACAAAGCTAGATAAGAAGGCCGCCAATTCTCAGCCGACTAGCTCTGTAGTGCCCCATCCTTATATCGTGCCCCGTACTTGTCCACGGGGTACGCAAGAAAGGAACACTGTCGCTATCGATTCGGTTGGGACCGATAGGTCGGGATCGGCCGAGTCGATCGAACGGGAACGGTTGAATTAAGATCCATTCCTCGTTGTGGAATGTCTTCTTCGGAACCAAGTCCCATATTCAGCGGGTTGTGCCTCGAGGATTGGCTCTGCTGCTGAGTCGAAAGAGACCTCCCGTTGCTCTGCTTTTCATGCCGCTTGCGTTAGTTTTGGCTTTGTTTTCTGAATGCGTTTTCATGAATGTTTTCGATGGTTTTCATGGCTTGCATTTCGAACTCGCATTTCCTATTGAACTCCTTGAATAATGCAGTGTTCTAATAGGTTGCTTGTGCGATTTCAGGTAATCGCATAGGCAACGTCTAGCGCGACCAACAAGTTCTCTCGTCGAAGTAAACTCAAGGTGAGTGGCTGACCCTTCTTTTCTCGACCCTCTTCTTAGGCAAAATCGATAGTGTTGTTGCGAACGAAAGGATAAATGCAAGGACACGAACACAGAAAAAAGGATTGAGTTTTCGAAGAGAATGTAGGCTATGTCTTAATAACTAAAAAGGAAAATATGTCTTCACACGGTTATGGACAACTTGTCGACAAGGCGATAGTTTCCTCGAGCGGCAACCCGAGGCCACGGGACCGTTTCGTCCTAGGAGGAAATAGGGTATAGTCGTGCATAAGGTTTCAGCACAGGTTAAGTGGGGACTTGCAACGGAGCTAGCTACTTGCGTTGAAAGGATCCCGATTAACAAAGCTATACGTCCAGGATGGCTTGTGATGCCAGTGACCAATCACACGTAATGTTGCACTTGGTATGGAAATGATAACAATCGATAGGGAAGAACATGGTAAGTTTCATAAGGCGCGGCGCGGTCCGCCGTGGGTAAGTTCCGCCGTAAATTATATTATGCTTGTCATTTTTCGCTTGAAATTCATTAGGATGGTTAGAAACATTCATGAACTAAGTCATATAAACTCATTCAACAAATGAGAGCTTGGAACATAACTTGCCATGCACCAGTACAAAGTGTAATGTACTGATCCTCGCTCTCCATGTAGGTACCCCGAACCACGAAGGGCGTGCCACTTGAAACTCAAGGCGACGTGAACCCTTTTGAAGCGTCGTCCGCGTGTAAGGCTTGTTTCTGGATTCCTTTTGAAGAAGACACGCACTCAGTCCAAAAGAAGATGACGACTCGACTCGCCTCGATAGCAGGTAGAAATGTGTAATAGTTTTTGCTTGTAAAAAAGGATGTAATGTATGGAACGACTATCTCATCGGAGTTCATTTTGTAAGTCGAGTCATGTAGTAGCCCGCACGGCAATGATTGTAAAGGAGTCTATGTAAAGTTTTATTATCATTAATAAAAAAGTCTATTTCTGTTTCAAATGTGTCATTCAATTTCTCTGCATACTCTAACTTGATGTTGTGTTTCGGATAACCTTATGACTATGCCTTGTGCGATCGCAACTTAGGTTCGCATGGCATCACGCTCGGGGGACGACTATCGATTCTACGGAATCGGGGCATGACATAATGGTATCAGAGCACGGCTTTACATCCTTTGACCTTGCAGCGATGAGATAAGTTGTTCCATACAATGAGTCCGTAATATTTTGTGACTGATGTGTTTGCCTTCGTATAGCAGAATGACGGAGCCCACGGTCGAGCAAGAACAGAGCGCTTCTAGCGGCTCTAGTAGTTCGCATCGTCCGCGGGCCGGGCCTTCTAACGATACCATCGAAAGGATGCTGCACATGATGGAGGCGCAGCGAAACCAGTCCGAGAACCGGCATCAACAGGTAGAGGAACGACAGGCCCAGTTCGAAGCTCGCTTTGACGCACATGCCAAACTTCAACAGAAGCAGTTAGATACCCTGCAGCAGATCGTTCAGACAATAGCGGCCAACGAAAATTCTACGACTGCGCCTACCGTCACCGTGCCGGCGATCCAACCCATTGAAGTCGACACGGAGGATCCCGAGCGTCAACTAGCGGCACAAAAAAAGTACAACTTTAAAGTGTCCGAATTCAAGAAAGCGTGCCGCACTTTCTTCAGCGGTACCGAGGGTCCTTTCATGGAAATCGACTGGTTGGAAGAGCTGGAAGATCATTTCGAGCTTCTCAGCATTGATGAATCGAAGCAAGTCGCCTGCGCACAACTTCAACTACGGTTGAACGCGCACGACTGGTGGACCGTGCGCAAAGGAGCGATCCGACCGGACAACACCACCGCGCCGATTTCTTGGGCCACGTTCCGCAAAGCTTTTGAAGTCCAGTACCTTCCATCAGCCGTTCGTCAAGCGAAGGAGAATGAATTCATACAGTTGAAGCAAGGGACCAGGACGGTGGAACAGTACGCCGCAGAATTTAACAAGTTATCTAAGTTTGCTGGCCAGTTTCTGCCTACTGAAGAGTGCCGTATGAGACGGTTCGAAGTGGGTCTGCGACACTCTATCGGTGCGCATGTCGGAGTCCCGGAGTACAAGACCGTGGGCGAGGCTCTGAATCACGCCCTCCGCCTTGAGAAACTGCATCCTTCCGGTGCTGACAACGTTGTGCGCCACTCCAATCACAAACGTCCTAGCTATACGGGAGGCAACAATCACGCATCAAAGAGTCCGAACCATGGCGGTTACCAGGGACATAACTCATCATCCCGATGTTCCAAGTGCGGTTCCCTTGGGCATGAGGCGAGCCAGTGCTTTGTCGTCGAGGGAGGATGCTTCTTTTGCGGATAAAAGGGTCACTATGAACAAGATTACCCCCGGAGAGGGAATCGTAACGCACCACCACAACAATACCGCCAGGAGAATCGAGGACAGGCGCCCCGACCTTCTCAGCACACTCAATTCAACAACCAAGACCGACGCCCTAATGCTCAGGGGCGTGTCTTTGCTCTGACTCGAGACGAGGCGCTCACTTCCGACACAGTCGTGACAGGTATATTAAGTTTCAATAATGTACCTGCTCGTGTGTTATTTGATTCAGGCGCTTCACATACTTTTATATCGGCGGACTTCACCGCCGAGCACAAATTCCCTGTAATATCGTTAGACCTTGATCTTAGCGTAAGTATGCCTTCGGGCGTGCCACTACTCACAAATTTAGCCTGCGGGGGAGAAACCATATGTATAGGGGGTCAAAAGATTGGTCTTGATGCGATAGTTCTAGACATGAAGGACTTCGACATCATACTGGACATGGATTGGCTCGGTCCGTGCAACGCAACCATAGACTGCGCTGAAAAGAAGGTCACATTCTACATACCTGGAGTGCCTGAATTCTGCTACTCGTGTGGTGAGGCGTCGCCGACCTGCATGGCGATCTCCGCAATATCTGCTCAACGGATGCTGTATTCCGGGTGCAAAGGCTATCTAGCTTTCGTTCGAGACATGCGACAGGATGGTGCAAGCGCGGTTCAGACCGACGTTGTGGCAGAATTCCCAGATGTGTTCCCGGACGAGCTACCTGGCATGCCGCCCGATCGAGAAATAGAGTTCACCATCAATGCATTCTCCGACACCCGGCCGATCTCGAAAGCTCCGTACAGAATGGCCCCTGCAGAATTAAAAGAATTGAAGACACAACTTCAGGAATTGCTCGACAGAGGGTTTATCCGTCCGAGTGTCTCGCCGTGGGGTGCGCCCGTGCTGTTCGTGAAGGAGAAGGATGGATCGATGCTGTTTGTCATGAAATATAAAAGAACAGAACAATTATCGGAGGACCGGACTTTTACTTCACGTTACAAACTCGCTTGTACAAAGAAAGCCTAGGGACAAAAACCTAGGTACAGCAGTCTAAGTACAATTGTTTATTTTAGATTCTGGGGGGTGACGATAGAGGCTCGGGATGGCGACGGCAGCCCTGCCTTACTCCTTGGACGATCGGTATGCAGCCTTGGCTCCTTGTGAAAAAGATAGTTGGCGTTGGTGAAGAAATGCTCTTCTTGCTCCTCTGTTACTCTTCTGGCTTCTCTCTCTCTCTGCATATTTTTTCTCTGACTACTGGGGAGTCTCTCTGTATATACGTATTTCTCTCTGATATTGTATCTCTCTTACAAGGGCATGGCACCTTACTATTTATAATAGTGGGATGTCATCATTAGGGTTGCCAATAATTAGCTCTTAGAGATGGCAGCGGCCTGGGGATGGGTTAATCCAGGCCGTTCGTTTCTGATTGTGACGAATCCGAGCCATTAGGTGTAGATTACACCAAATCCCATTAGCAATTAATGCTGATTGGAATGAATCTTCCTTATAATGATCTTCTGATATCTGTGAATAAATTAGATCTATTCTTCTGCCACGTGTCCCAGATTATTGGGATTTGACCCAATCTTTAATGGCAGCAAATCTGACAAATTAATCGGTTTAGGACACGTGTCCTAGGAGCTGCTGGGGGATCTGGACCGCATGACTAGTGAGCCGCATATGAATTTGAGCCGCATATGGTTAAGCCCACGTGTCAGGGCTGCCTGGGCAGTGGCCCTCACTTGAGCTCTCGAACCACAGGGGAGTAATCCTTGTGGGCCGCATAGGTACATATCCGCCTGAGCCGCATGGACATGATCCTCTTGAACCGCATGAGAAGTCCTCGCTCGAGCCGCATGAGGCTTTCTTGGCCTAAGCCGCATAGGACAGATTCACTCTGAACCGTATAAGAAATTCTTTGCTCGAGCCGCATGAGGCTTTCTTGACCTGAGCCGCATAGGATTCATTCTGAACCGCATGAAAAATTCTTTGCTCGAGCCGCATGAGGCTTTCTTGACCTGAGCCGCATAGGATTCATTCTGAACCGCATGTGAAGTGAGCCGCATACGAACGCCCACGTGGCAGGGCCACGCGGCATTTTTATGGCTCTCGGGGGATTTGTGTCAGAGATCTTTTTTCTCTTTTCTAGAGATTCATCATTATGACAGAGTCATAATTACCTGCTTTTGTGTCAGGGCTGTCAACTTTTCAGAGGGGTCAGCCGTCAAAGCAATTAATGCAGCATGGGTCGGAGGGGAGCACTGTTAGGCCACGTGTCTTCTGAGCCGCATGGAATGCCTCGGGTCGCATAGCTCCTTATGCCGTATGACTCCCTGAGCCGCATGAGTTTTCTGAGCCGCATGGATCTTTCCTGGCCGCATGAGTCATTTTCTTTAGTATTTTTCATGCTTCTACAAGACCCCCTTCAAAGTTTTCAATTTGTAAAATTGAAATACTTTGAATAAGAAGCATGACTGTGTTCTTCTAGCCGCATATAAAGTCCTGACCGCATGGATATCTTGGCCGCAGGGGACTTTCGAGCCACATAGTTGCTTTCAGCCGCATGGCAATTTGAACCGCATATGCCCTTTGCCATGTCATTATGCATGCACGTAGATCTTTTTGGGATAGGATGCCAAGAGCTCAGTCTTTAAATGGCTGGTTTGGCTCGATAGCCGAAGAGTCGATCGCGTTTGTACGAGGCGTCGGTCCATAGTTTTCTGTCTATAAATAGAAGGGCATTTAGACGGTCTTCTCTCTTAGACTCTTTTTTAACTCAAATTTTTGTCGTGTTTTTTTCCTCTGATCATCAGACAACAATGGCACCCAGGGCTTCTAAGGCTGTGAAGAAGGCTGCGGCGAGGAGTAAGAAATCTGCTTCGCCCTCGACTGTCGCGCCCCCCGTTCGTCTTGACGTTCATATTGCCATCTAAGGTAAGGATTAGGTAGTCGATTTGAAACCCTAACAGAGCCTGCTTCACTGCATACTCCAGACTTTGACATGAACTTCTCAAACTACATGGTCAGCATACACGTCCCATGACTGAGCCGCATGAGGATATACCCCCTGTCTGAGCCGCATGAGACTTGTCTAAAACGAGCCGCATGACCATTTCTGACTGTTTTCATTTTCTTCGTCTTTGGTTCTCGCAGTATCTCCATCGAATGCTGAGACTGCGGCGTCAGAGGAGCCGCGGCCTCCTGTCATCAGCCAGGGATCTCCCTCTGTTAAGGAGGAAGTGAAGAAAGAAGAACCTGCGCCTGAGGGGGACGGCAGCCCTCCAAATATCAAGACTGCTGAGGGTGGCAGCGCTGGGAACTCTATTTCTCCTATTCTGGACGAGGATGCTCTTCACTTGCATCCTTCATATGTGAGATGGTTGAGGGAATGGTATATGCGCTCCTGTAACTAGGATGTAGGGGCTTCTCGTGGATGTCTGTCTGCAGTCTTTGTTTTGTTTCGCCTTTCTTCTTGTCTTCATGAAGAACTCTTTTGACTTGCTTGCAATCGTGTGGATGTAACCGATTTCTGAATGAATGGAATATATATTTGCTTCACTCTTTTGTTTTGTAATAATCCTCTTATTGGGACATTTTGCGTGGACCCATTGTCCCTAACGTACCTTGGTTTTGGATACGGACAACAAGTTTAAAAGAAAGGAACCAATCATGCTGACTCAGAGGTACTGAGGATATGGTGAGCATGAGGGTTTCTTTGACGGGGGGTACATAGAATAACTCAGAGGTGATGAGGACATGGAAATTCTATGTAGAGGGGTGATTTATTTTTGGCAGAAGTGGAACGACTCAGAGGTAATGAGGACATGGCCGTCTTGGAAGTTTGTAGACCCGTTACCCTTTTTTGTGCACCGAAAGTGCGGGTATTGGATCATGAGATAGGATCTCTTCCTGGAAGAAAGTTCAGAGGTATGATCATACATAACTTTCTATCTGAAAGAGTGACCGGGATGTGAGTTCAGGGGTACCGACGGGTACATAACTCGACAATCCATGAATGTTGGAATCAAAGTGTAAGTTCAGAGGTAACAGTGAGTACATGACTTGGAAATCTGACAAACTATGAGGGTGAGTTCAGTGGTATCAGCGGATACATGACTCGAAAATCTGGAGAATTGTGGGGTGAGTTCAGTGGTACCAGCGGGTACGTGACTCGATGATCTGAAGAATATTGTTTAAACATAATATTTCTTCAGGAACTTGCCGTTGACGGGCAACATGAGCAAGTCTCCGTTCTGCTTGGCGAGGCGGTAAGCACCGTTGGAGAACACGGCCTCGAGGACAAATAGACCTTCCCATTTTGGCTGGAACTTGCCGGCGGTCTTGTGAGTCATGACCATTGGCCTCCGGACTGCCAGAACAAGATCGCCCACTTGGAATGTTCTAATTTTGACCTTCTTGTTGAAGGCTCCTGAGATGCGTGCTTGGTATAGCTCGATCCTTTGCTGAGCTAGGAGGCACTTTTTATCTAAGGCCTCCAACTCTTGTAGTCGACGTCGGTAGTTATCATCCGCTGTCAATTGATAAGTGAGGACGCGGAGTGAGGGTGTTTGAGTCTTTAATGGGAGAACTGCCTCACTCCCGTACACTAGAGAGAATGGTGTATTCCCAGTGGCTGTTCGAACTGTGGTACGATAAGCCCATAAGCATTCGTCGAGCTTCTCGTTCCAGTCGCGCTTGTTGGAGGAAACAAACTTCTTGAGGAGTTTGATGATTGTTTTGTTGAATGCCTCTGCTAACCCGTTTGCTGCCGGGTTGTATGGTGTCGAAGCGACATTCTGAATACGGTATTTATTGCAAAACCGATAGAATGCGTGGCTTGCAAACTGTGGACCATTATCATGGATGATCCTTCGGGGCCGTCTAAAGCGGTAGATGATGTGGTGCTTAAGGAAGCTGATCACGTTAGAAGTCTTGACTTCTGCGAGTGGGACAGCTTCCGCCCATTTGGAGAAGTAATCAGTGATCGTAAGTATGAAGCGATGTCCTCGGGAGGAAGGTGGGGTGATTGGACCAATGATATCCATTCCCCATGCTTCGAATGGCCAGGATGCCACCGTCGGATATAGAAACTCAGATGGTTGGTGAATGAAGTCTGCGTGGACCTGGCAAGCTTTGTATTTTGTAGCATAATCTATCGCATCTGCCACCATCGTGGGCCAATAGTAGCCCATTCGTCGAAGGCGATCTTGTAGTTTTGGACCGGGCTGGTGGGCCCCGCAGACACCGTCGTGAGCTTCTCGTACGGCTTCTTTGGCTTCTGCGTTCGACAAGCATCGGAGCAATAATCCGTCGTAGGAGCGGCGATACAGCATTTTTGTCTCTGCATCGTAGAAGAATCTGAGAGAACGCCGTCTGATAAAAGTGGCTTCCTTTGGGTTCTCGGGCAGGATGTTGTAGACGATGAAGTCGATGAACGGCTATCTCCAGTCTGGTGCTTCGTCGACCGTCTGGGCGGAATAGCTCGCCACGAGTTGAACGTTGTTCTTGGGACAGACCAGTTCGTGGCCTATTACGTCAATCGAATGACGAGCGTGGTTCGGCACCGCTAAGGAAGCGGCAAGGCCTGCTAGGGCGTCAACTTCGATATTTTGGAGTCTGGGGACATGTTCGATGAAGAAACCCTCAAACGACGAGATGATGTCAATCGCTATTTGGTGATAAGGGATCATGTCTTTGTGTCGGACCTCGTATGAGCCCCGGATCTGATTGACGATTAGTTGGGAGTCGCCGTATGCTTCAAGATATTCTACCCCCAGCTCTCTTGCTAGTTGGAGGCCAATGACCAGAGCGTTATACTCGGCCACATTGTTAGAGCAGGTTTCTGTGAGGGAATAGGTGCGGTTGATCACCAATCCGGAAGGGGAGATCAGTACTACCCCGACTCCGGCGACTATATTGCCTTTAGGTCTGGTCCTTGAAGCACCGTCAAAGAACATTCGCCATATAGCCTCGTGAGAGGTTGCATGCGAGTCGGCGACCTCTTCTGGGATCTCTTCATATATTCTGGAGGACTCCGAGCCTGGGTGGGCTGCTAAGAAGTCTGCCAGGGCTTGACCTTTGACTGCCTTTTGCGGGACGAAGGTCATATGATAAGGGGACATCAATATTGCCCAAGTAGCGAGGCGATAACTGAGTGCCTCCAGTTTAGTCATGAGGACCCTGAGAGGGTTGACTCGTGAGATCACATGTATCGTTTGGCCGGTAACATAGTGCCGCATTTTCTGAATGGCGAACACCAGGGCGAGGCATTCTTTCTCTACAGCGGTGTATCGGTGCTCTGGCCCAATCATCATTCGGCTGAGGTAATATATGGCTTGCTCGTGGCCTGTGTCATTGTTTTGTGCCAGCAGGGCACTGAGGGAGTGTTCCATTGCTCGTACATAGAGCATGAATGGTTTTCCAGGAACCGGGACCACCAGGACTGGAGGATTTGACAAATATTCTTTGATGCTGTCGAAAGCACGCTGACATTCTTCGTCCCATACGAACGAGACTCCTTTCTTCATGAGGTGCATGAATGGTCGGCATCGCCCGGAGAGGTTGGAAATGAACCTTCTGATGTAAGCTAGCCTCCCTTGAAGGCCTCTGAGTTTGCGGAGATTTTTCGGGGGACCCATCTCCATGATTGCTTTCGTCTTCTCAGGATCTACATGGATACCCTGTGCGGTGATGATGAAGCCCAAGAACTTCCCGCTGGATACGCCCAGAAAGGACTTCGTAGGGTTCATTTTCAAATTGTACGCTCGCATTAGGTCGAATACCGTCCTTAGATCCTGCAGATGGTCTCCCTTGCTACGGCTCTTAACGGCTATATCGTCAACATAGCACTCCGCCATCTTACGTAAGTGGTCTCTGAAGATGATGCTCATGGCTCTTTGATATGTGGCGCCAACATTCTTTAAATCGAAAGGCATGACTGTGTAGCAGTACGTGCCAATCGGTGTTCGAAATGATGTATGCTTTTCGTCGTCAGGAGATATTTTGATTTGGTTGTACCTCGAGAAGCCATCCATGAATGACATGCGTTCGAAGCCGCAGGTATTGTTGATCATGATGTCTGTAATAGGAAGGGGGAATTCATCTTTGGGGCTTGCCTCATTCAGGTTGCGGAAGTCGATACAGATTCGAATCTTCCCACTCTTCTTGAGGACGGGTACTATGTTGGCGACCCAGTCTGGATGTTGCTCTTCACGAATGAAGCCGCTGGATATCAGTTTGTTGACTTCGGCTTCGATCGCGTCCATGATGCCTGGGCGGAAGCGTCGTTGTTGCTGCTTGACTGGCTTTGCATCTGGCCGTATGTTGAGTTTGTGAAGAGCAATATCGGGGTCTAATCCCGGCATGTCTTCATAACTCCATGCAAACACGTCAATATATTCTCTGACAAGTTTTAGCAGCAATTGTCGCTCTTCGTCTGTTAGGCTTTTACTGACGAAGATTGGCTTTGGAGAGGATTCGCTGCCGAGGTCGACCTGCATAACCTCATCTTTGGTAGGAGGTTCTCTCTGCTCAAACCGCTTTTCCCATTGTGCATCCAGCTGTTGGGCCCACGGCTCTAGTTCGAGGATTTCAGGAATGTCTTCGTCTTCTTCGTAAGCGTCAGCGAATGCCATGTTGACTGACAGGACTTGTCTGAATATGTCTCCGATGCTGGTATCCGAGTCGGAAGTTGGTGACCCGGTTGAATGTGACTGCCAGTCACACTCTTCATCTGAACTCTCAGGGATCGTTGTGGGAGTTACATACCCTAGTCCACATCGAGTTTTGCTATAGTAGTCCCGTGGCTTGCCAGCCGGTATTGGTGGCTTCAAAGGTAATCGTCGTCCAGTGCCGTAATTCAAACTTGGTGTAGTCTCTAGATCATATCCCTATTTTTGCATGAGATATTTGGACTGGGGCTATAAAGATATAGAGGCAGTCTCCCGGCATCTGACCCAAGATCAACTTCTTTTATGGTGAAGGGGCACGGATCGTCCTTCCGGCCGAAGATGATTGGATGGTCCCCTCCCTCGATTATTCGGTAAGCGTCTTCTGCTGGAGTAAGCTGGATTGTGGTGTACACATTTGTCACCTGTATGTGTAGGTGAGAGCCTATATCGTGTTCCATAGCATACATTGTACATAGCTTATTGAGCTCGGTGTAGTTCAAAGATAACCCTTTATTGATGAAGTAAGGTATCTTTTCTAGGGGGATTACATCATCGGCGGAGGGGATATTAGTGTGGGTAGCCACATACTTGGCTAGCTCCGGTTCCTCTTCGGCTACCCTTTGTATAAATGAAGACTGAGAGGACGACCTAGTCAGCTTGATCTTCAGAGGTTCAACTGGCGGAGCAGAGCGTGGAGTCGTTGGTAGACTAGCAACCCCCAGTTTGGTATTCGATGTGGGGCGAGGAGTGGCCGGTTCGCTAGAAGTGTCAGACCTCGCATCGGGGTGACGACCCTTCTTGGGAAGGCGTATCGTGAGCGGTCTATCGGAGGGATTGAGCTTCTCCGTTTGGGGTTGACTGACCCTCGGCAGTCTGATTGTCAGTGGCCCCGTTGTGGGTCTCGGTACTTGGCCGGACCTCGGAAGCCGGATTATCATTTGTTCCTCTTGCGCCGAGAGGCTGATCGCGTCCTTCCGCAGAGTGGCAGTAAGGGGTGCGGACTTGCCCGGTTTGCGAGCTTGGATGTGGATCGTCAGGGGTCCTTCTGATCCTGTAGCTGTCTCGGTATGAGCTTGTACGTCCCCTTCATCAAGGTGCCTTTTTGACTTTTCGTATAGGCAGGAGTCTGAGTAGTAAGATTCGACCCCTTTGAAGGGATCGATGTCAGCAAATTCCGTCTTCACAAAGCCGTATTTGTCGACATATTTGAAGAACTGGTGTAGCGTGGAAGACACGATCATGTAATCGTGTATCCATGGGCGCCCCAAAAGGATGTTATAAGAAGTGTCTGCATCTATGACGTAGCAGGTGACTTCGGATTGGAGATCGCCAATCTGACACTTCAGACGAATCTTCCCAATAGGGTAGCTCCTGCCCGAATTAAAACCGCTGATGGCGGTGTTTGTTGGTGTCAGACGATGCATTGGGATGCGGAGATGATGTAGCAGACCCTTCGGGATGATGCTTATGGAAGAGCCAGGATCAATGTGCATCCGATCCACCTTCACGTCGCCGATGTATCCTGTGTAGTATAGCGGGCGATCATGTAGGTTGGTTTTGATGAGCATGTCCTGTGGAGTGAAGACGATGTTGGGCATTGCTCCCGTACAGGCGCTGTCTTGGAGATCCACGGGTGAGTCCTCCCCGGTGAGGTTGGATTGAGCCAGATAGGCATCGGCATTTTGGAGTGCTTCGCTCAAAGCAATACGAACGTCCTTGGAGAGCTTTAGGAGTTCGTACAGTAACAATTTGGCCGGAGTGTTAGCCAATTGTGCTAAGATGTCAAAGTTGTAGGGCCTCTCTAGCCCTTGGGCTGCGTCTTTTTGGAGAGATTTATCGAAGCGAGTCTCCTTCGGCCTAGGCTTGTCGGTCGTCGAAGGCTGAGCCGGTCCCGGAGCATCAGTTGTAGTGGGTTGATGATTTTCGGCTGGGTTGTCAACCACATGTTGGGATTGTGCTCCGGACCGCGTGACGACGGCTGTAGCTTCCTCGTTGTCTGCTGAGATTGTGTGGCAGGTCCTGATTTTTCCACTCTTCTTTTTGTTGGTGGGAGATGGTGTGGGCCAAGTTACTTCTGACACCAAGTCTGGATGGACCCACATGACCTCCCCTCGTGAGGTGGTGAGAGGTACTAGACCAGCAGCCTGTTCCCAGGGAGGTAGAAGATTGGTAATCTCCATCGTCGCCAGAGGGACGGGGATTACCCCGTCTTGAGTCTCCGTCGGAGGGAAGCTGCCGAATTGTACGGACACCATATTGGCTGCTACGGTTACCTCTTCGAAGTCGATGGCCAGAGCGTTCGAATCGATGAGACTTTGGATGTACCGTTTTAGTTGGTAGCAGTCGTGTGTAGCATCGTGTACATAACGGTGGTAATGGCAGAACTTTGGGTTCTCCAGATCAGCCGGCCGAGGCTTCCGTCTTGGTGGTGGAAGCTGAATTCTATCTTCTTGTATAAGCATGTCCAAGATAGGCTTGACGTGGCCGTCTTCAAAAGAGTAAGTGACTTGAGGCCATTATTTGTCTACGGGCTTCGGTTCAGGTTTTTGTGCTGTATCGGCCACCATAGCCTGCTTTCCCTTGCTGTCCCGATTATTGGAGGGGTTACCCCCATTATCGTTGTTGGGACGCTTGCCCTTGTTTTCCCCTTCTGAGATGTACAATCCTAGTTGGCGAGCCTTCTTCAGTCGTTCTTTGGCGCTTGTGGCGCTGATGATGAACGCCTTCCAATCTTTGAATTGACTTTCGCCCATCCAGAGACTGATCATTGGAAGCAGTCTGTTTTGGCAAATTTCAATCAAAGAGGAATCTGGATTTCCGGAAGGCAGCTTCATGGCGGTCTGGCGGAACCACTCGATGTAGTTCCTTGTCAACTTTTTCTCCCCTTGGACGACGTCCATGAGAGTGGACATAGTGACGTCCTGTCCTACTTCGTAGAATCGCTCCAAGAACAGGCGCTTTAAGCCGGTGAAGGAGTGGATGCAGTTGTCCGGTAGATTGCGGTACCAATCGAAGGAGACTCCTTCCAACGCTCCAATGAATAACCGTGTGAGAATAGCATCATCATAGGGCAGATGGTCGATGGTGACCTCGAAGTAAGTGATGTACCGACTTGCTGAGGTTTTGCCATTATACGGGTTGATATTGAACGGCTTATATCTTGGTAGGAATGGAACATCCCTCCATTCAGCAGGGTATGGTTGCCGTATTCTGAGATCTTGAACGTTTTCTCGGGTATGGAACATGGCTCGGAGCTCCTGGACCTCTCTCCTTACTTCTCGGGTCTCATCTGTCGCGGTAGGGGCTGTTATTTCGGGAGGATTATTGCCCGGGTTTGGTGCCGCTGAGTTCGAGTCCACATTGACCGCAGGGCCAGTGCTTGTTTGACCAGGCGTTCCTCCTTGCAGAGTTGGCAGGGCTACTTTAATCTCGTCTACCGACTTGACCAAAGCAAGTAATATGGCTTCGAGATTGACGATGCGCTGGCGATCATTGGAACCACCTTGATTGCTGTCTGTCATGAAGACCGTCTTTACATGAGGAGTGATGGAAGGAACGGTGGAGGATGTGCCCTCCGAGTCGTACCCATGCACCGAGAAGTCATCGGGATAGGTGGGAATGTTCTCTTCGGGCTCAGACTCGGAGGGAACGGTATCCCCAGCTTCAGAGCTTGCTTCGTCTTGAGAGTCACGGATGTCCTCGGGGACATCAGCGTCTGTTGTACCTGATGGGAGAGTTGTTTGCCCGGGCTCGTCTCCTTGAAACATCGGATTATTACGGATGTTCGGAGGAGTGCTACCCCCAGTTCTCTCAACCCCCAGCGATGTGGATGATGAATCTCCCGTTGCAGCAGATTTTGTCTTCGAACGGGTGTGTTGGTATACTCCGGTGGAGGGCAACCGTTTAGCCGACAATTTCTTAGCTGTAGTGGTTGATATCTTGGGACTGGAGATACTTGTCTTTTTCCCTCTCCCTTCGGCGGGGACCTTTTGAGCGGAATTGCAGGAGACAACAGGAGGTGCCTCATCTTCTGAGCTCGGATGCTGTAGCCTTTGGAAGACGGACGGCCGATCTTCCGTCACTGCCGCGTTGTTGCAGCAACAATTGATGATGATTTGGGTGCAGCGATGTCCAAGCGAGGACTCTTTGTACGCCGACACTCCTCCTCTTTCCTTACGTTTGTGGAGGATCGCCTCCCGCAGGTCAGAGGACCCACTATGTCTGTTTGCCGCCGGGGGCTGGACTCGAGAGGTTGTATACAACTTCCCATCCGAGGCCCGTGTGATAGTCAACGGAACGCCCCGATAGTCAGAGATTGGGACAGTTGACTGGGCCTGATGAGCCCGCGCTGCCCTAGACTTCCTCCTTTTAGCACTTATGGGTGCGTAATAGGAGGAGTCCAAGTTGGATACCACAGAATCTGGCTTATCATCCAGAGAACCATCAGGGTCAGGACCGCATGAGAGACGGTCGAAGACTGATCGAGAGAAGCGTGAAACGGAAGCTATGCGGCTAGAGTTGGGTACCGTGCAGGCTGTCTGCATGCGATTGTCTTCTGCTGTCGGATGAATTTTTTTTGTGCGGCTAGGAGTCACGACCGTACAGGCTGGCCGCATGCGGTTGGCAATTATGGCCGTATGGGTTTTCTGCAAGCGATTGACTCCCATAGCCGCACGAGTTTTATCCGTGTAGTTGGCAACTGTAGCCGCATAAGCTATGCGGCTGACAGATATGGCCGCATGAGTTTTCTTTATGCGGCTGGAGGATGTAGCCGCATGAGCTTTCTCCCTGCGGCTGATACCCTTATGCGGCTCGGATCTCATAGAGTTCCTCTTTGCCCCTGCAAGTCCAGCATCATAGTATTTTCTTCTGCCGGACTTGGGGACAGCAGAGTTGTCTACGATCTGAAGTAGGGCCGCAGGGGAATCTTGCTCGCTGTCTTGAACAACAGAGGGTGTCTCCGCAAGAACTTCAGTAGGAACGAAGGATCGGGGTCTCCAATCCTTACGGGCCTTCTTTGTGCGGGCTCGCTTCTGGACCGGGCCAGTGCTCTTGTCGGAGAGCATTTCTTTGAACGCCTGTTGGTTGAACCGGGCGACCATCTTTTGTTGCGTGGAGCCAAGTTTGGCTGCATCCGATTGCATCACTAACTCCTCAGCCGTGGAGAAGTTAGTCTCCAGCAGAGTCGCCATCGTGTTTGCCAAGAAATATAAAAGAACAGAACAATTATCGGAGGATCGGACTTTTAGTTCACGTTACAAACTCGCTTGTACAAAGAAAGCTTAGGGACGAAAACCTAGGTACAGCAGTCTAAGTACAATTGTTTATTTTAGATTCTGGGGGGTGACGATAGAGGCTCGGAAAGGCGACGGCAGCCCTGCCTTACTCCTTGGACGATCGGTATGCAGCCTTGGCTCCTTGTGAAAAAGATGGTTGGCGTTGATGAAGAAATGCTCTTCTTGCTCCTCTGTTGCTCTTCTGGCTTCTCTCTCTTTCTGTGTATTTTCTCTCTGACTACTGGGGAGTCTCTCTGTATATACGTATTTCTCTCTGATATTGTATCTCTCTTACAAGGGCATGGCACCTTGCTATTTATAATAGTGGGATGTCATCATTAGGGTTGCCAATGATTAGCTCTTAGAGATGGAGGCGGCCTGGGAATGGGTCAATCCAGGCCGTTCGTTTCTGATTGTGACGAATCCGAGCCATTAGGTGTAGATTACACCAAATCCCATTAGCAATTAATGCTGATTGGAATGAATCTTCCTTATAATGATCTTGTGATATCTGTGAATAAATTAGATCTATTCTTCTGCCACGTGTCCCAGATTATTGGGATTTGACCCAATCTTTAATGGCAGCAAATCTGAGGAATTAATCGGTTTAGGACACGTGTCCTAGGAGCTGCTGGGGGGATCTGGACTGCATGACGAGTGAGCCGCATATGAATTTGAGCCGCATATGGTTAAGCCCACGTGTCAGGGCTGCCTGGGCAGTGGCCCTCACTTGAGCTCTCGAACTACAGGGGAGTAATCCTTGTGGGCCGTATAGGTACATATTCGCCTGAGCCATATGGACATGATCCTCTTGAACCGCATGAGAAGTCCTCGCTCGAGCCGCATGAGGCTTTCTTGGCCTGAGCCGCATAGGACAGATTCACTCTGAACCGCATGAGAAATTCTTTGCTCGAGCCGCATGAGGCTTTCTTGACCTGAGCCGCATAGGATTCATTCTGAACCGCATGAGAAATTCTTTGCTCGAGCCGCATGAGGCTTTCTTGACCTGAGCCGCATAGGATTCATTCTGAACCGCATGAGAAGTGAGCCGCATATGAACGCCCACGTGGCAAGGCCACGCGGCATTTTTATGGCTCTCGGGGGATTTGTGTCAGAGATCTTTTTTCTCTTCCCTAGAGATTCATTATTATGACAGAGTCATAATTATCTGCTTTTGTGTCAGGGCTGTCAACTTTTCAGAGGGGTCAGCTGTCAAAGCAATTAATGCAGCATGGGTTGGAGGGGAGCAATGTCAGGCCACGTGTCTTCTGAGCCGCATGGAATGCCTCGGGCCGCATAGCTCCTTATGCCGTATGACTCCCTGAGCCGCATGAGTTTTCTGAGCCGCATAGATCTTTTCTGGCAGCATGAGTCATTTTTTTTAGTATTTTCCATGCTTCTACAGATGCGACTCTGCATCGACTATCGGGAATTGAATAAAGCCACCGTCCGAAACAAATATCCCCTACCCCGCATCGACGACTTGTTCGACCAGCTCCAAGGTGCAACGGTGTTTTCGAAGATTGATCTACGATCGGGTTATCACCAACTCAAAGTCAAGCCAGATGACGTGCCGAAGTCTGCCTTCCACACTCGTTATGGCCGCTACTAGTTCTTGGTAATGCTGATCGGTCTGACAAATGCCCCTATCGTCTTCATGGATCTAATAAATCAGGTGTTCCGTCCGTTCGTTGACAAGTTCGTAGTAGTCTTCATCGACGACATCCTCATCTACTCGAAGGATCGAGCACAACATGCAGAGCATCTGCGGACGGTACTCCAAACCCTTCGAGAGAATCAGTTGTACGCGAAGATGAGCAAGTACGAGTTCTGGCTGAACAGCGTCTCATTCCTTGGGCACATCATCTCCGCCGCGGGCATCGCAGTCGATCCGAAGAAAGTCGAGGCAGTTGCTGATTGGAAACGGCCCGCATCAGTTAGCGAAATTCGAAGCTTCCTAGGCTTGGCGGGATACTACCGATGCTTCGTGAAGGACTTCGCGAAAATTGCATCGCCGTTGACTCGCCTCACCCAGAAAGGAGTCGTATTCAGGTGGTCAGACGACTATAAAGCTTCCTTCCATGAGCTCCAACAACAGCTCGTTTTGGCCCCGATACTTGCTCTTCCTGAAGGGACGGAAGGATTTCAGATCTTCAGCAATGCTTCTGGCCAGGGCTTGTGGTGTGTGCTCATGCAGCTGTAGGAGCGTAAAAAGTGCTTCAAAGAAAGAGTCATCTCATTCATAAATGATCTGCTTTACGCCTAGAGGAATGGGTAATCCCTTTACGCCCAAGATTAGGCTAATCGCTTTATGCCTAAGCAAGTTGATCAGTTTACGCTCGGGGCTACACCCATAGTTTTACGCCAAGGATAGAGCAGTCTACTTCACGCTGGACAAAGCTGTCAAATCTAGCATTTAATGCAAATTCTGACATGAAGATATTAATGATGGCATTTACCACAGAATTCAATGGGATTTGTCTTATACAAAAAACCATTGTTGTCGTTTATGGAGATCGAGCTACTTTACGCTCATTGAATGGTTTCTTTTACGCACGGAGTTTTACATGAGTTCTTACGCTCACAAAACAATGTGTGCGTAAAGTCTATTTGAGCCATTTTACGCTTAAGGTTACTCAATAACCACTTTACGCAGGGAACCTATGACAGAGCTATTTTACGCTCATCTTACTATTTTACGCTCAGAGGATGTTGGAGTTGTTTTTACGCCCTATTCTTTCTGGCCACTATGGAACGTGGTTTGCTTACATGGCCTTCATGCCATATATTTCGAAGAACGTGTGTACATGCATCCTATTCTCACTGAAATGATAGGACGCGTGTCAACATATGCAAAGGATGACTCTGATCATGGGTGGCAGTTGTTAGCGTAAAGGCAGATTTTGGTGTCTTTTTACGCACAGAAGCCCCAGTCTATAAATAGACTCATTTTTCTCAAACACAAGAACACACACCGAGGGAGAGAGAACAGGAGAATACAGAATACATTTTGACACAAAGAGTGCTACGTCCCTCTTCATGCCGTGCCACCAAAAGACAACGCGGAGGTCCTTATACATCTTGGTGCTGCCAGGATGCAAGGAATATTTTACATAATGCGTCTCCGACATTATCTCCTTTCTAAATTCTGTATCGTCCGATACGCATAGCCGTCCCTTCACGCGCAACAATCCCGACTCGTCCTCTGCAAAGTCGGACGCTTTTCCTGTCGATATCAGCTTCCACATCTTTTCCAGGTATGGGTCGTCCTTCTGTGCAGACTTGATCCTCTCCAGTAGGCTTGGTTCCACCCGTAGTTGTGCCAGTTTCACGTCCCTGAAACGAACTCGGAGCTCGATGCCCATTCCTTCCAAGTCACGCAGCAGTCGATCGTTGATGCATAACGAAGCTAAGTACTTTCGGCTCAGCGCATCCGCAACCACATTTTCCTTGCCCGACGTGTAGTCGATCAATAAGTCATAGTCTTTGATCAGCTCGAGCCATCGCCTCTGCCGCAAATTAAATTCTTTCTGGGTGAAGAGATACTTGAGGCTTTTGTGGTCCGTATAAATCCTGCACGCTACGCCATAGAGATAGTGACGCCACAGCTTCAACGCAAACACAATCGCCGCTAATTCTAGGTCATGCGTGGGGTAGTTCTTCTCGTGCGGCTTCAACTGCCAGGAAGCAAAAGATATCACCTTATCCTGCTGCTGTTTCACTTAACAAAATTGCCAAACAAAAGTGTTGGATTTTGAAAATAAAACGAGAAAAAGTACAAGAAGTACAAATTTGATTCTGGGAAAGTATTACTATGGAAGTCTGATTCGTAAATGATCACTTTGTTCCTTGGACCATATGATGATGAAGAAGATCACTGCTTGAAGTAGAACAACTTGGAAGAACTAAGTCACCAGAAAGGTATCGACGCACTTGGGCACTGATGGCGAGGCCGAATGCTTTCCTGCTTTGCTTCACTCTGTTCTGGAAGAAAAGTTGAAGAAGAATGCTCTGGAGAATCAAAATCTCGAAGTCCTGATCTCTGTATTCTCTTCTGTTCTCTCTCCCTCTGTGTGTGTTCTTGTGTTTGAGAAAAATGAGTCTATTTATAGACTGGGGCTTCTGTGCGTAAAAAGACACCAAAATCCGCCTTTACGCTAACAACTGCCACCCATGATCAGAGTCATCCTTTGCATATGTTGACACGCGTCCCATCATTTCAGTGAGAATAGGATGCATGTACACACGTTCTTCGAAATATATGGCATGAAGGCCATGTAAGCAAACCACGCTCCATAGTGGCCAGAAAGAATAGGGCGTAAAAATAGCTCCAACATCCTCTGAGCGTAAAACAGTGAGATGAGCGTAAAATAGTTCTGTCATAGGTTCCCTGCGTAAAGTGGTTATTGAGTAACCTTGAGCGTAAAATGGCTCAAATAGACTTTACGCACACATTGTTTTGTGAGCGTAAGAACTCATGTAAAACTCCGTACGTAAAAGAAACCATTCAATGAGCGTAAAGTAGCTCGATCTCCATAAACGACAACAATGGTTTTTTGTATAAGACAAATTCCATTGAATTCTGTGGTAAATGCCATCATTAATATCTTCATGTCAGAA
Organism: Iris pallida; assembly: GCA_029216955.1. Classification (NCBI taxonomy): domain Eukaryota; kingdom Viridiplantae; phylum Streptophyta; class Magnoliopsida; order Asparagales; family Iridaceae; genus Iris; species Iris pallida. The sequence continues at coordinate 745,533 of JANAVB010006799.1, read as the reverse complement.
TTTGCATTAAATGCTAGATTTGACAGCTTTGTCCAGCGTGAAGTAGACTGCTCTGTCCTTGGCGTAAAACCATGGGTGTAGCCCCGAGCGTAAACTGATCAACTTGTTTAGACATAAAGCGATTAGCCTAATCTTGGGCGTAAAGGGATTACCTATTCTTCTAGGCGTAAAGCAGATCATTTATGAATGAGATGACTCTTTCTTTGAAGCACTTTTTACGCTCCTACAAGACCCCCTTCAAAGTTTTCAAATATCTCCAAAATTTGAAATACTTTGAACAGAAGCGTAAAAGTTGAGATTTGGCCTGCTAGCGTAAAATTTGGGATACGCAACAGCCTTTCGCGTAAAAGCGAGGGATGTTCAACAGTCGGCGTAATTATAGGGATATCCAACAGTCGGTTTTGAATCTCTCTTATAAATAGGTCTTTTTCAGAGAGAGAAAACACTTTTGCTCGTCTTCTTGAATCTCTTTGCCTTTTCTTTCTTTGAAACTCTGATCTGATGGCTCCTAAGAAATCATCCGCCGCCGGTAGCAAAGGGAAGAAACCAGCCATTGATTCCTCCTCGACTGATCATATGAAAACCCCTGCTCAGTCATCACTACCACAACGAAACCCTAACCCGGTCGTGGCTCCGCCTATGATAGGTAAAACCCTAATCTTCGGTTGGAAGAAAACAAATCCGTCGGGGAAGAAAAAGATAAACCAATCTTTCAGCTTTTTACGCCCACGTTGTACGTGTTAGCGTAAAGTTGAAATAACATTGTACGCCCACGTTGTTCGTGTTTGCGTAAAATTAACAAGAATACGCCCACGTTATATGTGTCAGCGTAAAATTTGGTTTTATGCCCACAGTTGCTATGCTAGCGTAAAACTTAACTACGCTCATGTTCGTATATGCCAGCGTAAAAAGTTGTATTACGCTCATGTTACTGTGTGGTAGCGTAAAGTTGACCAATCTTTTTTTGAGAGATTTTGTTGAACAAATACTGCATAAGCTTTTCATCAACTCTTTAATTAAACTTCGAACTAATCTTGATCTCTTTTGTTATTTCACCAATGGATCTGCAAGTTCACCCCCTCGCTGAAGTTTTCGGATCATCAGTTGGCATGGTAGGTTCGAACTTTTTGGAAGATTTATCTCATGTCCAATTTCCTCAGTCGAACCCCGAGTATCCGGCAGAGAGGGCACAGTTGATAGCAGCTCAAGGGGATAGATTGTTGCTATCCATGATAAATTGGGAATTATTGAATTCACTAGACGGACAACACTTCGCAAAACCAGCCTTTCTATTTGGAGATGCCATTGATTGTAAATCCCAGACACACCCCAAGAAAGAGTCTTGGGTTTTTAAATTTGGGAATAGAGCTATGTATCTTCCAGATATGGACAGAGATTATCCTTTATCGGCATTCGTCCATGCTACTCATCCTCGACAAATGTTGTGGAATTTGACTCCCAATAGTCATGGACGCCCGGGTAGAATTGTCTTTAAGAGAGAGCGTGCCAATAATATGGGATACTTTGCTAGTGTTCCCAATGGAGGTGTTACTTCTATCTTTGGCCTTATGCCAGGCTCTAATCCTAGCAAAGATTCGGGTTTAATACAGCCAGTTCAAACCCCGATGTTTGTCAATAAATTTATGAAGGAAGCTGTATTATATCCTCAAACCAACCCCAGACTGCCAGGATGGTTGACTCCATTCAACCAGAGTTGGATTCAGATAAGCCTTTGGATGATGAAGAACTTTGAGGAAGAGTTGAAAGATATTGGCTTATACGAAGCAGTAGCTCCCACCAGCTATGGTATTCCTTCGAATGGAAACTTATTTCTGGCCTTGATGGAGCTATATTTAAGTTCAACTGGAACTTTTGCCACCCCGAAAGGTGAAATGGGTCTTGTCCTTCATGAGATGAAGTTTATCTCGAAGCTGCCAATGGGGGAGGCCCCATATGAAGAATACGTTCCCTCCAACAGGAAGCTTGCTGAAATCAGAGGAGTTAACCCTCAGTTAATCGAGACATACGAAGAACTGATGTGCCACTACCTGATTTGTACCATGATGCATGAAAGTACATCCCATTTGGCGTATATCAACAAGTGGACGACTTATCTTTTCTTCCATAAGGATAAGATCTCCAAGGAAGATAAAGAAAGGTTTCAAGAAAACAAAACTCCAGTAATCAACATAGATTCGACAATCCCTTCTAACAAGGTTCGGGATATGATGGTTACTTACAAATTCCCGAATAAATATCTGTCTATGAAGACTGGGGAATTTCCTGCAGGAACAGAAGCCTTGAGCTTCCTCAGGTATGGTAGTCAGAAAATCTCACGGAGAGCTTTGCTAGCAGGCTTTCTTTCTTTATGGTTGAGAAGATAGGTTGTACCGGGTATTGGTACTGTTGACAGAATTCATCGCAGTGTGCTATGGCCAGCAGTACGTCTGGTATTTAAAGTCAGGATCAACCTGCTGTCGGCCATGGTGTGTCGAATAAATGCAGGTTTAAGAACCTTCGGTGAGGAGTTAATCAACAATGCTCCTCATTGGAATATTTTTCCTAGAGTAGAGATGCCCTACACTTATCTGCTGGGCTGGTTGTTGCATCACAACTGCAGATTATTACCGCCGGGCCCAGGAGATGATGCGGAGGTCTTCCTCCAAAAATTCAGCAAAGCTACATGGATTGCTACAACTGTGGCAGATACCCGAGCAGTTTTGAATTATTTATACGGTTGGAACTTCTTTTGTACCCGGCCGCATGTTCCGGCAGATTGCTTCGGTGTCCAGTTTGAAGATGAAGTTGACGGAAGAGTTGTATTGCCACAGTTAGTCTTTAGGTGGCTTCAGTGCATCAGACCATCTCATCTGATGTACAGAAACGAAGATAATTGTGCGTTCGAACCATATTTACCCAGTAGGTTTGCTCGCCAATTTGGGTACGACCAACTTCATGTTGGTAATCCTTTAACTAATTTCCGTTACTATGGGAAATTACTTGACGGAGCTAGAGGTTGGAGGTATTTTGGTGCTGCTCGGACTGGTGCTAAATTTAGAATTTCGACTGCCACTAGCACTACAGAATTACATATACTCCATACGTATGCCCACTTCTATGCTTCAATTCGTTCCTTTGCCCATGGTTACAATATGAAGGGTAGTCTGAGGTGGCCTAAAGAAGGGGATATTAAAGAGCAGGTCAGGGTACCAGCAGACATCCCTACGATACTGGCATCCCAGATCCATTTCTAGTAGTTATCCCGTCAGGAGTTGGAGAACCAGCTGTAGAACCTATCATTATTGGTAAAGGCAGAAAAAGAAAACAGAGTGCAGTCGCCACATCTCCAGTAAAAACTCCAGAAAAGAGGAAGAGGTCTAATACAAAAGGACCTTCCAAGCCAAACATTCACACTCCAGAAGAGGACATTGAAGAAGATCCTCTTGTCGGTTCTTCCTCAGTCCATCCTGGAGAAGCATCTTCAGCCTCTCCACAGACAGTTGGATCAGGAGCTGTAACACTTTTGTCTCCTGGACGTCTTAGCACCTCGCTTCATTTATCTTTGCCGTCCAAGGCACAAGTTACGGAGGGTACTATTACTGTATCCACTGCTGATCAAGATCGCATTCCATCAGATGAACCAGCTTTTGACTTTGAGGATGATGATTGGGATGGTGATTATGATACATATCTTGAAAAAAATGCACATATTCCAAGTATTATACAAAACCTATACGGAATTATGTATCATGGTTACGTATACTAACTTATTTTTGTTTATTTTGCAGATGTCATATTTGCACCAAAGCCTGTAGTTCTTCCTTCTCAAGAAGAAGAAATCTATGAAGAAAATGAGGAGTCTGAAGGAGAAGCTTCTTCCTCAGGAAGCTCAGATGCTGGAGAAGGAGGAGTACAAAAGCCTGAGATGGAGCCTCTAAAAGAACATCCTCCATCACTTGAGGCGCAACAAGCACAATCTGAATTGTCTTCTCTTGTTGAGGATCAGCACAAGGAGGAGACAAGAGTCGATCCCACTGTAGGTGATGATGGAACTACTGGAGGTGATCCAGAATTGAACAAAGAATTAGCTGTAGAAAGTTTCACCATAGCTGAAACATTGGGAAATCCTGTGGAGCCATCAACTGAAGGAGATGTTGGAGGCATACTTGAACTTCCAACAGAATTGAGGAGATAATAACATCCTCTACTGTTGTCATCGATCCAGTACCAATTTCTGACCAGCCAATGTCAGAAACTGAACCAGCTCCTGTAGTTGTCACTACACCCACCGACATTACCGCCGCCAGAACTTCAGAAACGACTGGAGTGACAAATATTGAAGACGTTGATACTGAGGTCCTTGGGAACCAGACAACCGTAGTAACGTCATCGGCTCCATCTCCATCTGTTGTTACACCGATTGGAGATATAATCCCTGAAGCTTCTAGGGATCAATTGGCTATAACGGTGGTAGCAACAACGACTTCGTCTCATCCTACTGTTGCATCACCTGTTCCTGATTTCCGAGAAAGGGATCTGTTAGATATTGTTGCCACGCCAAGTTCCAGCACAGAAATGGATCTTCTCATTGAGATCTATACTGACACCTTTTATAAAAGCTTGGCAACCTTGATAACAATGGTCCTAAATAAGGGTCTCAATTATGAGACACTGAAGACGACAATGGCTTCGACCATCAAGAACGTTGCTTTGTTCAACGATACTGAAAGAGCTGCCGCATTGGAGAAAATTGTGGAAGACCTTGAACAGCCAATCAGAGAATATCTTAACCTGTCTAGTAAAACTGTTGAAAGTCTCATCGAGGAAGAATATAATGCCTTAACAGCTGATTATCTTGCTCGAGAGATTACATATAATGTAGCCCTTCGTGAACACAGTCTCAAGGTTGCCAAAGAGAAAGCCTTTTTGACTGGCATAAAACCTGCACTGCATGGTCACAGAGTGGCTTATGACGCTCTGAACATAGATATTCAGAGCAAGAATGACAGAATTCGCGAAGTTGAGGCAGAGCTAGCTTGCTTGAAGGCTGAAAGGGAGAAGATGATCGATGCTCGGAATCTACACCTTACCCAAAGCTCAATTCTAGAAGAAAAGGCTTTTGGGGCTGAGTCGACCATCAAAACTCTTGGTGAAGCAAAGGACAACTTGATAATCACCTTCGCTGAGCTTTCCCGTATTTGCACTCCTGAAGCTCGACGTGCAGAAGCTACCGATAAGGTTATGAGTTCTCGTGGCAGACGGCTAGAAGAATTAAAGAAATTGCTCCAAAATGCTTCCATTCCACCTTAAGAAAGTGTTTTGTCATCCTTTTTATTTTATCCATTCTGTAGTATTTCTACTAGAAAATGAAAGATTTGTTTTGCGATCCTATCGTTGAATTTTAAACAATAGATAGGAGATAGAAAGCACTTATCAGAGGTAATATGAACGTGACAAGTCTATGATGAAATCTTGTTTTGTATAGGATAGAAAATACTCGTCAGAGGTTATATGAACATGACAAATTTTCTAAACTCACACATTATATCTATTCAGAGGTAATATGAACATGATAGATACTGTAATCTTATTTTCTATTTAGAGTGTATAATACTATCAGAGGTAATATGAACATGACAGTATGTAAGAACCCAAAGAAAAGTAGATTTAATATCTATACAGAGGTCAAAAATGAACATGATAGATAGAAAGAGAAGATAGATTTAGTATTTATCCAGAGGTTATGAAAACATGATAAATAAATCCAACTTTATATGCTAAAAAATAAAAATCTCTCTTCAAAGAGACAAGTAATCAGCTTAACCAAACTTTGGTAGCCGGTGATTAAGAAGATGGATGTTGTTGAAAATATATATGAGAGCAAAATAAATGAACCGATGGTGGCTCGAGGGAAATTTTCAAATGGTTCGGATTCACCATCAGTTTGAACCATATTGAAGTTCCTCTGAATCTGATGATTGTGAAGAGCTGGAAGAGAATTCTTCTTGTATATCATCATAAAACAAGTGGGACGGGTCATATCCCAATCCATGACGAGTCTTTTGGTAAAACGGATCACCACCTAATGGTAATCGTCTGCCCTTACCCTGATTGAGACCTTGCATAGTCTTTAAATCATACCCCATGTTCTGAATGATCTTGATAGATTGCTGGCTGTATTTATCAATTCGAATTCTTCCTTTGTCTTTATCCTTCAGCTCATCTGTCTGAGCAACAGGGATATTTCTAGCCAGGCCAAACACAATTTGGCACTTATTTTTCTTATCAGACGGAACCACGAAATAAGATTCTTCATGACGTCTAAAGTTACGCAAGCTTGTGATAAAGCAGCCACAGGTAGAAGATAAGGAGAAGATGTTAGGAACCTTTGAGCATACGATCCAACATCTGTATAAGGAGGGAAAGAATTCTCTTTATGATCAATGTATAAAGTTTCTTCCGGTTCTATGTTGTCTTTATATTGGTGACTTTGACTATCAGAAGATAAAGTCATTCTTTCAATAAACTTGACAGCCATATACTCGAACAGGAAATCTTCATTGATATCAAAAAGTACAGAATGATCAATATTTACATCATTTACAGTCTGATTGCGACGCTTCGGATTAATCAACAGTGGACCATCATCTGTCTTCTGCGTAGTTTTGCCAAGATTGACAATCAACGGTAGTTCTGGATCATTCGTGCAAGAAGCACGTCCTTTGACCTTAATCATCAAAGGTTGAACTTGGCTCTTAGCAGGAATATTTATTGATTCCCCAGATGAAGTTTGAGTTCTTCCTTTAACCTTGATCATTAAAGGTTGATCATTGACAGGTTGGGATTGGATTCGTCCCTTGACTATGATCTTCAAAGGTTGCTCCTCTGGCAGATCTTCATTAATAGAGTGATCCTCAGAGGGTGATTGATCTTCAGCCATGTCTGATATATCTTTCATATGTTCTTGTTTATAAAGCCTTGAATCAGAGAAGTAGGCTTCAACACCCTTGAACGGATTAATATCAGCAAACTCTGTTTTCACAACTCCTTGGGAGTCCACATATTTGAAACATTGGTGAAGAGTTGAGGGCACAATATTGTGCTCATGAATCCACGGTCTTCCAAGAAGAATATTGTAGGATACGTCCGAGTTGATAACATAGAAAATTACCATAGTTCGAAGATCACCAATCTGAATCTGCAGACGAATCTTCCCCAGTGGTTTGCTCTTGCCAGAGTTAAAACCGACTATCGTAGTACTAGTGTAAGTCAGCTCACTAGTAGGAATCCTCAGGGGTCTTAGCATACTCTGAAGAATTATACTAATTGAAGACCCAGGATCGATGTAGATCCTATCAATTTTAGTGGATCCAATATATCCAGTGTAACACAGAGGCCTATCATGCTTGTTGTGTTTCAATAGCATATCCTCTTGTGTAAAGGTGATGTTGGGAATTGTTTCCATCATACTATGACATTGCGGACATGACACTGGTATATTATCAGGAGTCTTGAGTTGTGCCAAGCATGAATCTGCTTGAAGTAAAGCTTCGCTCAAAGTCTCCCTGCTTTCTCTAGAAAGGCGAAGCAGTTCAAATATAGAAAGTCTAGCCAGAGTATTGGCTAACTGGGCTAGAATGTCAAATTTGTAAGGCTTCATCACCACCCCCTGATTGGAAGCAGGCTTCAATGGGATATCAAAGTGTACTGCCTTCTGTTTCTCCTTTTCAACCACAAACGGTTTAGCAGGAATATGAGAAGGTTGAACTGGTAGAGTCTCCACTACATCTTCTGCTGCTTTGGAGGATCCCTCATAGTCTTTGTGGTACTCTTTTCCAGATCTTGTACCAGCAAAAGTTTCTTCTTCAGACTCGGGAGAAGGAAATACCATATTATAGGATTTAATTTTTCTTCCCTTAGCCTTCTTCTTGTGGGGGTTGTTGTGAGGCATTTCAGAACCCAATTCAGCAGTAGAATTCTGGTTTTGAATTTGTAAAGGAAGCCGTATTCCTTTATCATAATTCAAACCTTCTGCCTTTTGAAAGTCGTAACCCATCTTCTTCATGAGATGAACAGATTGCTGACTATACAAGTGAGTGGGCAGCGGACTTTTGACAGGTGTTTCAACAGAGGAAGAGGAAGAAGCAAGACCTTCTGTAACCTCAAGAGAATGAAGAATAGACGTCTCTGTATTTATAGGAGGAGGAGGATTAGGAAAAATCCCTGTCGGAGCTTTTTTATAAGCAGCAAAGACTTGTTGTGCCCGATATAAAGGGACACTATTCATGGCTAGCCACTGCTGATGGGTAAGCTTGAGCTTGGTAGGGGGAGCTAGACTTGGAGGACAGATGTTCAGTCCTTTCAGTCTATCTTCTAAAGGAAGGTCATCCCATAGATAATCCAAGTCATCAGAATCTGGAATAACATGAGAAATCATGTTGCAGATTTTGACTTTCTTGTCCTTCTTGGATTTTGAAGTTTTACCTTCATTTTCCAATTCAGGCACTAAGTCAGGATATACCCATATAATTTCACCATTCTTTAATGTGAGTGGCAGCTATCCTGTATTTTCTTCTCTGGCAGGCGGGATATTCACGATCTTCATCGTCGCCTTCGGAATTAGAATAATTCCATCTGAGACTTGCTGTGGAGAAAAATCCCCAAACTGAAGAGAAACCATATTGGTCGTAACCGTATGGTCATCATTGGTTAAAGCGATAGCACCACCATTTATCAGTTCTTGGACCTTCTTTTTCAAGACGTAGCAAGCACTGGTAGGATGATTAATGTATCTATGATAGATACAATATTTGGGATTGTCAGTCAGATTCACCTCATTAGGTCTTTTTGGCTCTGGAATCTAAAGTTTGCCACTTTTTACCAGACACTGAAATATCCCTGGAATATCACTTTCGTCAAAAGAGTATTCTTCCTTTGACCTGGAGGATTCCTGATTATTTGACGTCATTTTGTTCTTGGAAAGATTGACCATAAGATTATCTTTTCCTTTCACATTACGATTGCCAGGATTATTACCAGGATTACTCTTCTTTCCTTTATCTTCTGAAACGAAAATCATCCCATGTTCCCGAGCCAACCTACCATTGGTTTTGGCAGAAACTACTGCTATGATAAATGAAGCCCAATCTGAGAATTGGGAACCTGTGAAGACAGCAATGGATGGTCGCAGATTCATCTTACATGTATCGATCAACGCTGAATCTGGCATACCAGGAGGCATCTTTAGAGTAGCCTGTCGGAAACGTTCAATAAACATTCGAGTATCTTCTTTCTCCTTTTGTTTTGTTTCTATTAAAGAGGACATGTTCATGTCCATACCTCCTTCATAGAAGCGGGAGAGAAACATTGCCTTGAATTCGTCAAAAGACGAAATAGAGTTATCGGGTAAGCTACGATACCAGTCATAAGCCGAACCCGTCAAACATCCAATGAACACTCGAGTGAGAAGAGTATCATTTTTCTGCAAGTGTACAGTCATAATATCAAAGTAATTTATATATTGACTGGGAGATGCTTTTCCATCGAATAAAACTATGGATTGTGGCTTGAACTTCGGTGGAAAGGGTACATCATTCCAATGAGGAGGATAGGGTTGCTTAATCCCTAACCTCTGGAGCTGATCTTTGTGCCTCAAAACCTCAAACTGTGCTTTAAGTTCACGCACTGCTTGAATAGCTTCACTGGTTTGAGGAAGCACATTTGATTGAATAGTCGTGGGATGTATCGTAACCCCCACTGGAGGTGGTACATCTTCTGGAATGATGGGATCTGGAGATGCAGAATTTTGATTAACAGCAGGTTCTTGAATATTCGAAGGTATATCAGCCCCTTGACTATCTTGAGTTTGTGCTGCTGCTGGTACCGGAGTTATTACTGAAGGTTGAGCAGTTTGCTGATTCAAAATTATCTGATGCATGCTTTGCACCATGTTGAGTGTTACCCCTAGTTTTCAGAAATAGGGGTATTTTTGTCATTTTATATTTTTGAATATTTTTTAAATTTATTTTATTATTTATGATATTATTTTGGGGTTGAAATTTATTTTATTATTTATGATATTGTTTTGGGGTTATTTGAGTCGGGTTCGAATTTCAACTCAGTCCGACTTGAAACGGGGACCCGGGGGTAGTTTGACTCTAGTGGGAACCACACACTAGTTAGGCATGGCCTACATGATATTAATTTTAGTCCACATGATAGAAATATTTAGTTAGAGGTTAGACTAATTATTATGGATAATGTTAGTGTGATTAGAGACTTCAGAATGACTAATTTAGCCCCAACCAATTAGCCCTTTCCTAATACTCATAGAATAGGTTAGTGGGGGCATTTTGGACCTTACCATAATAGGACAAATAGCCCCATATGGCCAGCCACTTTGGGAGAGGATAGGCTCAAGTTTATTTCATTATTCTCATCCACACTCTCTCTCTTGTTCTTCCCCAAATTTCTAGAGAGCAATCCCTAGCAATTTCTTCACCAAATCCTTCCATTTCACCACCAAATCTTCTTCTTTCCTTCTCCATTCTAGCCAAGGAGGAAGCTACCCAAGTTTGGGAGGATTCGGAGCTCGTTCGTGTCCTTTTGGAATCTCTACGTGTCGGTGTCGCTCCGGAAAGGCTTTTCTTCGATTCGATCTACCGGGAGGTATAAATTCCTTCTCCTTTTCATTTTCTCATGCATATAGGTCTATTTTGAACCCATAGGAATGACCCCCATGGTTGTATCTCCATTTGTGTTCATTTCGTGTCTATTTGGAGGTCATAGGAGTGTCCTTTGTGTTGTGGTTGTGTCCATGTGGGAAAACCCCAAATTTGGACACACTATGTGTTGTTGTTATGTATGAATGAATTATTACATGTTTAATCTCATATTTTTGTATTGGAGATGTGTTCTATAGTGTCTCATATATATATATATATTAGTGTAGAGAGTGAGTTCTTGATATATTATGTTATATACTTGTGTTCTTTTGTCTCAAACTACCCAAATCCGTCATGATTTTTATCCACGTTTTTAATTTCAGCCCTAACTTAGAAATGTCATAACTTCTAGCTCAAAGTTCGGTTTAATCTCCCGTTTTTTTAAAAGAAGCGTGTTGAAGTTAGCTGTCCAAAAACATATATTAATAGGCCTAATTATTTATGTAACTTTCTGGAGAATTATTTGACTGTCAGCTGTACGAAAGACAAACGCGTTCTCGGTATTTTTGCGATTCCGGGAGTTTCCAGAAACAAAAATGCGATCCGTTTGAAGTTTCGGAAAGCTAACACATAGATCTATAACATACTTTAATCCTAGATTTTAATTCATGCTGAGATGGTACAGTATTGATTATTAGTAGGAGTTACTATTCGGCATATGCATTTTGTGCACCCTTGTGTGTAATATAATGTTCTATTTGATTTTAACCTATGTTAATGTATATACATTATGTAATTAAATAGAGAATGCAAGCATGAGTAAATGTTTAAATAAATGATGTATGAGGTGTAAGTATCCTAAATAATGTAAGCATGTATAAGTATGGCTTGTAATTAATATGTAGGTTCCATAGTATGTAATGTATGGTGCATATAGTAGTGCAAGAGAATAAATGAATGATGAATGAATGCAAGCATGAATGTAATATAATAATAGATGTAATGTATGCAATATACAAGTTAATGAGATGTAATATTCTATGTTAACATAAATCCTATATTACTTCATGTACCCCTTACACTATGTAGACACTATCACACTTGACACTTTGTTCACTTACACTTTGACACTCTTTGATATGTATACACTATGTATGCCCATTTAACCCTCACTTGCCCCTTTGCCATGTTCACATACACACACATAGCCTCTTAAATAAGTATTTATGAATACAGTTAACTTAGCTATGTATGTATATTATATATATGTTAGCATATTGTGTTGTAATATATAAGTTTATATAACCATTTGAAATGCCATGATTATAGACCTAATATTGAATACCAATATATGCATGCGTATATATGTTTAGACATATATAGTTTAAAGTAACAGATTACCTAGTGTATATCCAATATGAATTTTTGCCTATTTGAGTATTGAATAATTGCATGCTATATAGAGTTGGGTGTATATTGGCTTGTATAGCCTTGTATTGATGTGTGCTTGCTAGGATAGTTTTGGTTAGGCCTAGTAAGACTTGCTGGGTTAGGACATGACCTAGTTTGACTAGTGTAGTTGACCAGAGTTGACCAAGGGTTGACTTTGGCCTAGTTTGACCTAGATTCATGTAGAATACATTGTAGTGCTTTATATTACCCTTCTGGACATGTTATGACTTGTGCTGTTCTAAATAGGAGCCAGACACCTCTCCTCAGACAGTACATTTCCTTTGGACATTCAGATAGCAGGCGAGTACATTCTCTGATCATTTCATAACTTGCTTAGAATTATATTCCTGCTCTAGTTTACCTTATTTGATGCTGTCACGATATTATCACGGATTGGTACTATATGGATCCCTACATTGAGATGTTATCCCCCTCGGGAGCATCGGATACATTATGTCATGTGTTTCGTGTACATCATGTATTCCTCGCTCTCATGTTATTCATGTTTCTCATGTGCTTCATGCTCGTTCATGCATGCTTGTGTACTCTCATGTGCTCTCATGAATCGGTCATGTTTCCCATGTATCTCATGTATAACCTATATTGCATGTACACTCATTTATGAGCCTTCATGTAAATTTCATGTGCACCCATTTTTGGGCCACCCATGTAAACTTTATGTGCACTCATGTATGAGCTCTCATGTATACTTCATGTACACCCATTTATGGGCTTCATGTGAAAACCATGTACGTAACATAACTTGTTTGGATCCTTGTGTATTGATTGGGGTATGGGGGAGTATAAATAACCATGTGAACAATTCCAAAGTAGTATAGCCATGTGCGCCTCTTTAGTATAGTCATGTGCAAATCCAGCCGTTCACATGTCGACTTTGTACTCTAAATCATTAGTCACTGGTAGCTCTCTACTTATAGTAGATATTTCTATTACAATTCTCTCTCTGTTTACATCATGTACTTTCTTTTAGTTTCATGTATCGTACTCTTTTGCATGTTTATATTCTCTAACCTGTTATGATCTGCATGAGATGTATTGTGCTCGCTCCTGTCCTGACTGGACCTGTTGATAAATTTTACAGATAGCCTGGAGGTTGTCTGCTAACCTAGAGGAGACGCAGTAGAGGTTGTATAGATAGCTAGGATTTTGTTCATAGTTATTTCATTTTGTCTGGAGTTGTATTTACTTGTGGATTACTGTATTTGAGTTTTGAGATGTATTTCTGGGATTATGTATCTTAGACACTTAGACTTCTATCTTCTGTATCTCTTTTGAATTTCATGTTTATCTATCTTTATCATTCTACCTTAGATTGTGATTGAGTTGTACCTCTATGTTGGCCTCCTTATGGAGAGTATTCATATTATGTTAGTTATAGTTCATGACCTAGAACAACGTTCTACCACCGACACTGCGGCGTAGGCTGGGCGTTGTTACATACTCGTACCCTCACGGTGGGTGCGGGTCGTGACATTGAGCATGTCTTTCAATAATTGTTCCACGGCAGTGAGACGTTGTTCCGTATTAGCAGATGACGTCTCTGGTTCATCTCCAACAGCGTAGGATTCAACCTCTCTTGAAGATATAGAGGGATTAGTATAGAAGTATGAATCCATACTATCGGTATCAGACTCAACAGATTGAGTACCCCCAGCTTCTGAATCAGAATTCTATAATTGTCCTTGTCTTCTTGATCGAGTGTTCTGATATACTCCTTCAAAGGAATCAAGAAGTCTGTTGAACTGTTGCTGACCTGGGGTTTGGGACGTATTTTGTCTTGGACGTCGTCCTCTGTTAGTGTGAGATGCCATGTTGACTGATGCATATGACAACTCATCTTTTTGGTCTTCAGCTTGATGTTGAAGTAAAAAATTCAGTCGATCAAAAACTGACCATTTTGAAGCTGAACAACAACAATTGATCATAACTTGATGATATCCACATTGATGTCTTTCTTGGGGGAGCATCGTCGAAGATTGTGAATTCTTACGCTTTTGCATTAGCAATTCACGTAAGTCAAAAGAAGTGGAGGGAATATTCTTCTTTATTTCATTTGGGGTAGAAAAACGTTTAGTCCCCTTTGTATAAAGAAGATTACTGGCTTCATTCGCAGAACCAAACTGTATATTTTTACGCGTTTGGAGTTGTGTGTGTAAATCCTGAGATTTAGCACAAAATATCCCATTTTCATGGCGTATGATTTGCAAGTTTGGTACTTTGCGTAAAGCAGTATAAGAAGGTTGTTGGTGTAGGACAGAAGTTTTACCAACATCACTTTTACGCTGTATGCGTTTAGGTATATTCACATTAGATGTGTAAACATCGTTGTGAATTTTATCTACACTGTTACAAACAGGAGACTTACCTTTACGCGTAAAACGTAAAAATTGATTATCTACCACATCACAGATGGGAGATTTTATTTTACGCGAGGAGCGTAATTTGTGTGAATCTACCACGTCACCGACGGGAGATGAGTTCTTACACTCAGAAACATTAGAATCTGCCACATTACAAATGGGAGACTCATTCTTATGCCTTGAGCGTAAAATTTGGTTCTTACCCACTTGAGCGTAAAATTTAGTTCTTACCCACTGAGCGTAAAACTTGATTTTTATGCAGTGGGCATGAAAGTTGATTATCTTCTCCGTTACAAACAGGAGATAAATCATCACACTTTGAGTGCAATTCTGAAGTAAGGACTGCCTCGTTACGAACGGGAGCCCCTACGACAGGAGTGGGAAGAATTTCCTTTTCACCAGAAGTCACAGAGAGATCAGAAACCACTTTGGATTTGGGAATCCAAACTTTTTGTGCTTTGCGAGACTTTTGAACATTGGAGTGGTGAGAACCACCCCCAGTTCGAAGCATTTCTTCATAGGCAGTCTGGTCGAAGTGTACAACCAGAGTCTTCTTAGTTGAACCGACTGAAACATTATCATATTGAGCAATCACTTCCTCATCGGAGGAGAAAGTCGTCCCCAGCAGAGTCGCCATTTTGTTTTACTTAACAAAATTGCCAAACAAAAGTGTTGGGTTTTGAAAATAAAACGAGAAAAAGTACAAGAAGTACAAATTTGATTCTGGGAAAGTATTGCTATGGAAGTCTGATTCGTAAATGATCACTTTGTTCCTTGGACCATATGATGATGAAGAAGATCACTGCTTGAAGTAGAACAACTTGGAAGAACTAAGTCACCAGAAAGATATCGACGCACTTGGGCACTAATGGCAAGGCCGAATGCTTTCCTGCTTTGCTGCGTGTAAAGGCTTGTTTCTGGATTCCTTTTGAAGAAGACCCGCACTCAGTCCAAAAGAAGATGACGACTCGACTCACCTCGATAGCAGGTGGAAATGTGTAATGGTTTTTGCTTGTAAAAGGGGATGTAATGTATGGAATGACTATCTCATCGGCGTTCATTTTGTAAGTCGAGTCATGTAGTAGCCCGCGCGACAATGATTGTAAAGGAGTCAATGTAAAGTTTTATTATCATTAATGAAAAAGTCTATTTCTGTTTCAAATGTGTCATTCAATTTCGCTGCGTACTCTAACTTGATGTTGTGTTTCGGATAACCTTATGACTATGCCTTGTTTGATCGCAACTTAGGTTCGTACGACATCACGCCCGGGGGACGACTGTCGATTCTACGGAATCCGGGCGTGACAAGCTCACCCGTGAGGTCAATCGCTAGAGCCTCAAGGTCAAACGTATCTGCAATCATGGCCAACAGCTTTTCTGGAATCGTTTGTCCTCCTGATCTTTTTGCCATGAGAGGCTCCTCCTCCCCTTTTTTGTGTGTCCCGCTTTTAACGCTTACTTGTAAAGGCTTCGACATTTTGCACCTTTTATGAATAAAATGGGGGGTTCTGGTTTCATATATAAATATATATGGTTTTAGCGCAAGTGGCACGAGGGGGGGCTCCCGACGGGGAGACCCGGGGTCGCAACCCCCCTCCCCTGCACTAACCCCGCTGGGTGGTATCGACGGGGTTAGTGGGGATGTCCGGACATAGCAATATATATATATATATATATATATATATATATATATATATATATATATATATATATATATATATATAAAATAGGAAGCGGATCAAAAGCCCCCTTAGAAAATCCTCTAAAAAAGCCCCTCACTCTAATCCATAATTTAATCTTAATATTAATGTTAATATTAATGTTAAAGTTAATATTAATGTTAATATTAACATTAAATACTAAAATTAATATTAAACTTAAAATTAAAATTAATATTAACATTAATATTAGGAATTATAATGAGGGGGTTTTTAGGGGGTTTTCTAAGGGGGCTTTTGATCCGCACCCTATATATATATATATATATATATATATATATATATATATAAATATATATATATATATATATATATATATATATATATATATATATATATATATATATATATATATATATATATATTCATATTTATATTTATATTTATATTTATTTGTTTGTTTTTCTATATTTATATGTATGTAAACATATACATATGTATATATTTATATTTATATGTATGTATATGTATATGTAAAAAAAAAAAAAAAAAAAAAAAAAAATGTATATATGTATATGTATGTATATGTATTTATATTTATATATATGCATGTATACGTATGTTATATATATATATATATATATATATATATATATATATATATATATATATATATATATATATATGTCCGGACATCCCCACTTACCCCGTCGACACCACCCAGCCAGGTTAGTGCGGGAGGGGAGGCTCGACCCCGGGTCTCGTCGCCGGGAGCCCCACCCCCCTCGTGTCACTTGCTTATATATATATATATATATATATATATATATATATATATTTATATTTATTTATTTATTTATATTTTTTATATTTTTACATATATATATATATATATATATATATATATATATATATATATATATATATATATATATATATATATATATATATATATATATATATATATCCTAATAATTAACATAATATACTGAATTTATTTACACAATTATATATATATTTACAAAATTCTATATATAATATATATATAGAATTGTGTAAATATATATATAATTGTGTAAATAAATTCTATTATGTTAATTATTAGGATATATATATATAAAGAAAAAATATATATATATATATATATATATATATATATATATATATATATATATATATATATATATATATATATATATATACTCATCTTCTCTTCCAGGGATGAAGGAGCGGTGGCAGTTGTTCACAACACACTACAGAGGTACTCTAGATGCTCAGTCCAGAAGATCAATCACCCTAAGAGCGTTATCTACGCCCACCACAACACCAATAGAGACCATGCCACCAATCTCTCCAACTTAACATCTTTCTCAGTAGCCCACGCTCCATTCAACTATCTTGGCTGCCCACTTGTGTACGGAAGATCCAACGTGGCCCTATTCGAGGACTTGACTAATAGAATCAGGAAGAAGCTGGAAGGGTAGCATAATGCCACCTTATCCCCTGGAGGCAAGATGATCCTTATCAATCACGTACTCTCCTCCATTCCCATTCATACTCTGGCTGCTTGCTCTCCGCCCAAGAAGGTCCTGTCTTCGATCGAACATATCTTTTGTGCTTTCTTCTGGGGGCGTAGCAACGGCCTAGATAAATATCACTGGGCTAGCTGGGACTCTATGGCTCACCCTACTGGCGAAGGGGATTTGGGATTCTCTAAACTCACTAACATTGTCAAAGCTTTCTCGATGAAATTATGGTGGAAACTGCGCATAAGCAACAACTTACGGAGCAGGTTTTTGAAAGCCAGGTACTTTAAACACTCCCACCCTTCATTGGCCACTTCCAACTGCAGATCCTCAGCTGCATGGTGTCGCATCCTCATTGGTCGTGACCTGGCCGAGCCCGAGATGAGACTCCGTTTGGGGATGGAAGATTCGGACCCTTTTCTGGAGAGATGGGTCGGAGATAGCATGATCCCTATCCCTAGTCTCACAAAGATCCCGAGAGGCAGTAGGATCAGAGACTTGTGGAACACTTCCAACGATGGCTGGCACTGGGAACTGATCCGTGAATGGTCTGGTAGTGAAGCGGTGGACAGCATTCTCGTGCGCGGATTGCGCATTGGTAACGAGCCAGACGAGCTGAGATGGAAGCTGGAAGCGTCAGGGGCCTTTTCGGTGAGGTCGACAAGAGGCACCATTCAGGGCATCGGGCGGCAGTATACCCCCACTGCGCACTATTGGCACACCTTCATACCCAAGAAGTGGTCCTTCCTAATGTGGAGATCGATTAGAAAAAAATTACCCACTGACGACACCCTCAACACCATCGGGATCAGCTTAGCTTTTGTATGCATCTGCTGCTCTGAGCGTCAGATGGAGACCATTGATCACACCTTCTGCCAGGGGGCCCTACCAGACAGCATTTGGAGGACCCTCAACCAGCTATTCAACATCGCTCCGGGTGGCGGACGCTTCCATGATCTAGCGACCTCTTGGGGTTCTTCCTCCCATGGTCACCAGATCGTCGCAGCGACCGCCACATGGGCGATTTGGAAGAATCGCAACAAGGCGAGATACGAAGGTCACTAATACTCCGCCGACCAGCTCGTTAGGGAAGTTTTCCGTCAATGCCGCAAGCGGAGCACTCTGTGTTCCCACACTTCAAGAACCTTCTGGTCAGTGATCCCCCCTAGTTCCTGGCGGTTGTTTGCCTCCCCTTTCCCCTTTCCTCTTTTTGTGGTATATTTGTATAGGCTTCAGCATTTTGCACCTTGTACACGTGATCCGGCTTCGGTTTTCGAGTCGTATTTAATAAATGGAGGGGGTTTCTTTTATATATATATATATATATATATATATATATATATATATATATATATATATATATATATATATATATATATATATATTAGCTCATGTGGTTAGGAGTGGGGGCTCACTTGGGGAGGTCCCAAGTTCGAGTAGGGGTGCGACTCGGGTGGGCTAAACCTGAGCTCGATCGGGTAAACCCGTTAATAGGTTGGGTTAGGGTTGAAGATACTCGGGTACGGGCTCGGGTTTTGGTTTAAATATGTGAACCCGATCATAAATCGTGATGGGCTCGGGTTCATGTGTCGGGTTACCTGAAAAACATGAAACCCGACATACATATATATATATATATATATATATATATATATATATATATATATATATTGTCATACTTCTTAAATAAAAAGTTTAAATCCTAAATTTATTCACCGAAACCCTTCAACTCCTTATTCTAAATCTTATTTCACTTTGTATTTTGTAATGATCAAGACTTGATTACTATTTGATTATGGGTTTAATATTACTTTTGTTTAAAATTGTTTCAATTAGTATATTAGAGCCCGATAAACCCGATGGTCCCGACCCAACCCGAGTTCAACCCGAGCCATACCCGATCCTTCAGGCCTGGTCTTGGGCTTCATATGTGTGAGACTCGTCTCACAGTATCGGTATTTATATACGGATACGTATTTTGCAGCGTATTTCATATTTTCATGGTTTTCGAAATACTTTAAATTTTTCCCAAAACTATAGGTTTTCTTCTTGATCGGCATACCGCCGGTATACCGGAGTATACCGACGGCATACCGCCCGAACATATTTTCTACACTTTAGATATTTTCGGTTTTTGATATTTTCATGAATAGTGTTTCGGATATTTTCGTGAATAGTGTTTAGATATTTTCGTGAATAGTGCTTGGATATTTTCGTGAATAGTGTAGATGCACTCTATTATCCAATGGACAATTGGTTTTGTTTGAATGGCCATGATTGACTTAGATTTTTACACGGATCATGATCCAACGGCTAAGATTAATTCTCCCTTTATATATAAACCACTTCACTTTCTCTCTCCTCTCTCTTTTCATTCTCTTCACACTCTCTTCATTCCTTCTTCCTTTCTCTTCCCTTGGAGCTTGCCAAGAGCTTGACCTCGAGGTCTAGAGTGTGGTTTCGTGCCCCTCTTGGTGGTGGAGTAGAAGATTAGGCTTGGAGCTTAACCTAGGCAAGTACATCTTGCCAAATTCTTGAACAATAGTAATCTATTGTCATTTTTGTTTTCCTTGGTGTTAAATGCTTAGAATTTTCCTAAACTCATTTTGTTAAAAGTATTTTCCTGATGATTCTCGTATATGTGCATGTTTCCAAAAATTTATTTAAACAAGATTTGATTTTCTGTTAAAATCCAATAGTGACTTAGTAGAAAAACTTGGTATCAAGAGTGATACTAGTGTTACCATCATGGATCTTGGTCACATATACATGTATGAGGTCCTTACCTAGCTAGTATACATGGATTTTGAGTTTGGTGGCAATCGGGACTCGTTTCGGTGTTCCGAGAACCCCTGTTTTGGAGTATTTTGAGATATTGATCTATCAAATCTTTGAATTTGTGAAATCTAATAGTTCCATGTTGTAGGAAATTCAATTCTATGCAATTTTGACTTTTGAAAGTCCGAATTTCGATTTAAAATGAAGATTTTATGGCCGAAACAAGTTTTGGCAATTTTCTGAATTTCGTTGCTGTTTGAAAAACCGGTATACCGCCGGTATGCCGCAGTATACCGCCGGTATGCCGTTTTTGGCACCAGAAACTTACTATTTTTAGTCCGGTATACCGCCGGTATGCCGCAGTATACCGCCGGTATGCCGTTTTATGCTGTTTTTATCCGATTTTGCCCGTTTTGGCCCGTTTTTGTCCGTTTTTGATATTTTCTTCGACTGTAATGATTTCTTAACATGATAACATGATCTTGCTCAGTTAGATAATGATTGTACAACCTATATAGACTTGATACTAGCACATGTTCAACCATTTTATGAAATGTACTTAGCCTTGATTATTCTTTTCCACCTCCCATGATATGTCTTTGGATAGATTCTTTCTTACAAGCTATGATAATTGTTGCCATGCCTTCTTGCTTACTTGATAGTGATCCGTCGTGGTGCACTCTTGAACATATCTCTTCTTGCTTACATGATAGTGGCCTGTCATGGCGCACTCTTGATTCTAGTACATGTCTAGCTCCTTGATAGTGGCTCGTAGTAGCGCACTCTTGTCTTGATATTATCATGTCTTGTTGTGGCTTGTTGTAGTGCACAATCTTGCTTATCTTGTCCAGTCTTGCATATCTCATGTCTAGGATGGATTCTGCGGATTGCCACACCTAGAATCCAACAAGAAAAATGTTAAGGACTAAACTACTAGCTTGATTACCTAGATCATTGGAGACTTTCCCGGTTACCTGCTATCCCTTTTGATCTTGGCCTTATATATATATATACTTAGGATTTGGAGCTACCTGTCATGATGAGCACTCTTCCAGCACACCGTCGAGTGGGGCACCTCTTTAGGACACATGTATCTTACTGCAGTGTGTCTGCTATACTTCTTTTCTTTTTGCTCGGATCATTCAGGTAGTAGCAGGCGGGTAACTGGACTTGGATTTCTTAAACTTGCATGTGTTAGTAACTAGGAATGTGACAACCCTAGTTAGCTAAAGTATCAAGCCGTACTCATTGCTTGGCCGTGATTGATGGATGGAGTCCATTCTTGTCTAGTCTAGTCTTGCTTCAGTTTATCTTATTGTAGTACTTAGCCTCCTGTCTTTTCTTACATGCTATTCTTCCTACTACATGCTCGGCTTTACCATATGCTCACATGTCCAGTTTATTTACTTGCTATCCTACTTGCATGTTACAGTTTCCTTCGTAAACACTGTGGTACCAATTTAATATTCTAGTCTCGTTTACTGCTTATCTTAGAAATGTTATGAATTGCATGCTGGTTTTAGTTCATAAGTTTGGCTTCCCTTGTGGTACTTGCTATTGGGGTTCTGACTCCACTGGTTTTGCATTGACCAGATCTAGTTGAGGAGTCCGAGGATCTTCCGGACCTTCCTCTCGATGGTGACCACCCGGAGCACCAGGGGACTTGAGTGGGTGTTCTTTCTCTTACCCACTCTCTTCTGTACATATTCTTTTGAGGCGTTTAGCCACCGAGCACGTATTTAGCTCGTATTTTGGACTTGACATTTGGCCTACGGGCTTAGACATGTTGTTATATTTCTAGACTGTAGCTAGAGCTGATCATGTATTACTTAGTCTTGCTAGTTCTTCATTTTGTATTACTAGCTTCATGATCATCTATATATTATAGTTTGGGACGCTTTACTATCTTATATGCATGATGATCATATTCTTGTACTTTACTTCTTGTCTGAGACTGAGATATCTAGGATTATGTGACCTAGGATTGACTGTTGGTTTGTAGTAGTAACCCCCATCTATACAGCTTATACGTTGTTTCAGAGTACCGGAGTACTTTGGTATACGTAGCTGGCCTTGTCCGTCCCAACTTGCCAGCATTCTGGTTCTGGGGCGTGACATAGGTTTTAGTGGTGGCCCATGCAGGTTTGATTTATCAGATATGTGGGGGTTGCTGGTAGTTATCTCAGTCATAAATTCTTCTCTATTGATATCCTCGATACTACTCTTTACCTCTGATTTTTGTCCTGATATCTGCTTTGATCGTTGATCTTTCCTGTTCCCCGACCTAATCCTTGTGTTCTTAAACTTTCAGGGGCACCGTTCCTGGTCCTTCTGATCGGCCTGTTCGGGCTTTGTCGATGGCAGATCAGCATCCCTTAGTTTCGCCAGTTCAGGAGGAGCATCCTCAGCATTCGAAAGCAGAGTCTAGAGTGGACCGAAGGGCAAAGTCGCCAGTTCCTCCTGTTCAGCCAGCAGTACCAGTTCAGCCAGAGCAGCCAGAGGGTGTTGTTCATGCACTGGTGGATGTTCTGAGAGATTTCATGGCGTCGCACCAGCGTCAGAGTGATGTTCTCACCCATTCTGTCCAGACGGCTTTGGACAGAGGTGGTGCTCAGGTCTACAATTCTGCGAGCAGCTTCAGGCGTCTTCATCCCCCGTACTTCTATGGTACAGAGGATGCTATTGCGTCTGATGCATGGCTTCAGGATACTGAGGCCATTATGGAGGTGGCAGGGATTCCGGCTAGGGAGCGTGTGGCAGTTGTCAGGTTGCAGCTCTTGGATTTGGCCCGTGACTGGTGGGCGGCTCAGGAGGTGTCTCTCAGGGCACCAGTAGCCTGGGCCGATTTTAGCGAGAGGTTTCAGACTCGCTATTTTGATGCGGTATCGCGTTATGATCTGCAGCAGAGGTTCATTGGCTTGCGGCAGATGAGCAGGACCGTCGACGGCTATGCGTCAGAGTTTAGCCGGCTCAGTCGGTTTGCCCCTTCTTTAGTGGCGACCGAGTTGGACCGGGCGAGGAGGTTCCAGCAGGGGCTTCATCTGGAGATCATACTGGCAGTTGAGCAGCATGAGTTCCAGACTTTTGATGCAGTGATGAGGGCAGCGAGGAGGCATGAGTACACCTCGCAGAGGATCGTTGATAGAGTCGGAGGTCAGAAGAGGCCTCACATTCAGAGGGGATCTTCTTTCCAGTCGTCAGCACCAGCTCCAGCAGTCCGAGCCTTGACGATTGGATCTCCGAGGGGACCGGTTCCGGCGGCTTTCTTTCAGCAGTCGTCTCAGCCGCGTCCTCAGCAGCAGAGGCAGTCTTCTTCAGTTGCTTGTTCCTATTGTGGGAAGGGAGGACATGTCTTATCAGAGTGCCGTAGGGCACAGGACTTGTGCCTAGCTTGTGGAGCACCGGACCACAGGATAGGGGCTTGTCCCAGGAGGAGTTCGGCTGGATCAGCATCCTTCCAGCCAGCAGTTCAGCAGTTTAGAGCACCAGCGCCGGTTCAGCAGCAGCAGGCCCAGAGGCCATTACCGACGCAGTCTCAGCAGTTCCAGCAGAGGCCTCAGCAGTATGCTCAGGCTCAGGCTCAGAGGCAGAGGGGTCCAGCGACCAGAGTTCAGGGTCAGGCTTTCACGCTTTCTATGGAGGAGGCGCTAGCAGCAGGGGAGGTGGTCGCAGGTACCATTCTTGTTCACTCTCATTCAGCTTCAGCTTTATTTGATTCTGGTGCTTCGCATTCGTTTATATCTGCACGATTTGTGACACATATTGGTGTAGAGCCAGAATCTTTACCTGTAAGGATGAATATACTTACTGGTAACGGTCTAGTAGGAGTAGACCGAGTCTATGCCTCGTGTAGAGTCATAGTATGTGGGAGAGAGTTTCCTGCTAGGCTGATAGAGTTTCCTATGGGCGATTATGATGTCGTCCTAGGTATGGATTGGTTGAGTTCTCGACACGCTTCGATAGATTGCCATGCCGGCAAGGTTATCTTTCGTGTTCCGAATGAGGAGGAGTTCTCATTCTCTAGAGGCGAGGTGGAGTCTTCACCAGCGATCATGTGGACGGCAGTAGCCGAGGAGGTTCAGTTGCCCAGAGTAGTTTACGAGTTTTCTGATGTGTTTCCCGAGGAGCTTCCGGGTTTGCCTCCAGTTCGGGAGATTGAGTATTATATTGATTTAGTTCCGGGAGCAGAGCCAGTGTCAGCGAGAGTCTACAGGATGTCTCCTTCAGAGTTGTTGGTGTTGTATCAGTCTATTGAGGAGCTTAGGACCAAGGGATTCATTCGTCCTAGTGGATCGCCTTGGGGAGCTCCAGCCCTTCTTGTGAAGAAGAAGGATGGTTCATCGCATATGGTCATTGACTATCGTCAGCTTAACGCGGTGACCGTAAAGAACAAGTATCCCTTGCCCAGGATAGATGACTTGTTCGACCAGCTTAGTGGAGCGGCTGTGTTTTCGAAGATCGATTTGCGGTCTGGGTACCATCAGATCAGAGTTAGAGAGCAGGATATACCCAAGACGGCGTTTAGATCTCGATATGGCCATTGGGAGTTCCTTGTTATGCCTTTCGGAGCGACCAATGCGCCAGCGATCTTCATGGATCTCATGAATCGCATCTTCATGCCCTACTTAGACCAGTTTGTGATAGTGTTTATTGATGATATCTTGGTCTATAGTCGGACTGAGGCAGAGCACGAGCATCATCTTCGCGTGGTTCTTCAGATTCTTCGGGACCATCAGCTTTACGCGAAGTTCAGCAAGTACGATTTTTGGCTCGATCGAGTCTCTTTCTTGGGTCACATTATTGCCGGAGGTGGTGTTGAGGTGGACCCCAAGAAGGTTGAGGCTATCGAGAGTTGTCCAGTACCTCGTACAGCTTCAGATGTACGCAGCTTTCTGGGATTAGCAGGCTACTACAGACGGTTTGTGGCAGACTTTGCTAGGATCTCTGCACCCTTGACATGGCTGACGTGTAAGGATGTGTGCTTTGAGTGGTCAGATGCTTGTCAGGTTTCTTTTGAGAAACTCAAGCAGAGTTTGATTTCAGCTCCTATTCTGACATTACCCGTCGGACCAGGTGGGTTCACGGTGTATTGTGATGCGTCAGGCCGGGGACTTGGTTGTGTTCTTATGCAGCACGGTCGAGTGATAGCTTATGCGTCTCGGCAGCTTCGGGACCATGAGAAGATCTATCCGACGCACGATCTTGAGTTGGCCGCAGTTGTGTTTGCCCTCAAGCTCTGGAGGCATTATCTGTATGGTGATCGAGTGGAGATTTTCACTGACCATAAGAGCTTGAGGTATGTGTTCACCCAGAGGGATCTGAACATGCGACAGAGGCGGTGGCTTGAGTTACTGAAGGATTATGATGTTGATCTTCAGTATCATCCCGGGAAGGCAAACGTCGTTGCAGACGCTTTGAGCAGGAGACCCGGGGTCTATTTCTTGACGGAGCAGCGTCACATTCTGGAGGATCTTCAGGAGATGGGCATTGAGGTAGTGCTACCTGGCGAGGCAGCTATGATGGCAGGCTTGCAGGTTCAGTCTACCATTATGGATAGGATCAGAGCAGCTCAGTCAGGGGATGCCAGGCTTCAGCAGCTCAGAGCAGAGTGTGTGGCAGGGCGCAGAGCAGAGTTGTGCATCCATGAGGATGGGACACTCCGATTTGGGAGTCGTCTTTGTGTGCCGAGTGGAGATATTCGACAGGAGATTATGTCGGAGGCCCACAGTTCTCAGTACTCTGTTCATCCTGGAGGGACGAAGATGTACCGAGATATTCGTCAGTATTTCTTGTGGAATGGTATGAAGAGGGAGATAGCTCGGTTTGTCTCTCGATGCTTAGTTTGCCAGCAGGTCAAGGCTGAGCACCAGAGACCGGCCGAACTTCTTCAGTCTTTACCAATTCCGGAGTGGAAGTGGGACCATATTACCATGGACTTCGTGACTGGTCTTCCTAGAACCCCGACTGGTAGAGATGCCATTTGGGTTATAGTGGATCGACTCACGAAGGTTGCCCACTTCCTACCTTTCAGGGTTGGTCAGTCTACAGAGCAGTTGGCCGACTTGTACATGAGGCAGATTGTCAGATTGCATGGGGTGCCAGTTAGCATAGTCTCAGATCGGGATTCCAGATTCACTTCTCATTTCTGGCAGAGTCTTCAGCAGAGTCTGGGTACCCGTTTGAGTTTCAGTTCAGCATACCATCCTCAGACAGATGGTCAGTCGGAGCGTACGATCCAGACCTTGGAGGATATGCTTCGATCATGCATTCTTGACTTCAGTGGTTCTTGGGAGGATCACTTGCATTTGGTGGAGTTCTCTTACAACAATAGCTTCCAGGCGAGCATTCAGATGGCTCCTTTCGAGGCTTTGTATGGTAGGAGATGTAGGTCACCCCTAGCTTGGGATGACATTAGAGAGAGGCAGCTGCTTGGTCCAGAGATGATTGCTCAGTCAGTTGGAGTAGTCAGGCAGGTCAGAGAGCATCTCAGAGTAGCTCAGGATCGACAGCGTCATTGGGCAGATCAGCATCGACGCCATCTTGAGTTCTCTGTCGGCGATCACGTATTTCTTCGGATTTCGCCTACCCGTGGTGTCATCAGGTTTGGCATACGGGGAAAGCTTAGCCCTAGATTTATTGGGCCGTTCGATATTCTCGAGCGAGTAGGGGATGTATCTTATCGCCTTGCTCTTCTACCGTCATTACGTGAGGTACATGACGTGTTTCACGTATCTCAGCTACGTCGATATGTTCCGGATCCGAGCCATATCCTAGATCATTCTGAGCTGGTCGTTGGTACCGACCTATCGTATGAGGAGAGGCCCATATCTATTTTGGACCGGAGGGAGAAGATTCTCAAGAACCGGACTATTCGATTAGTTCGTGTTTCCTGGGGTCATCACTCACCGGGCGAGTCGACTTGGGAGCGCGAGGATGATATCCGAGCTCGTTACCCGTATCTGTTTGGCTCGTGAGGTATACTTATTTCGTATATCTATGTTCTACCTTTTTAGTATGATTGTAGGAATACATGATGTTGTTGCTTACGTATGTTTAAATTGCTTTCACATTCTTGTACATTACTCTAGCTGGATTTCATGTTTTATTAGTTTTTTCATCTTGATCCTGATAGCATGTTTTCTTGGATTTCTTGCTTGTTTTTGATTACCTTTAGAAAATTCCGAGGACGGAATTTTTCTAAGGAGGGGAGAGTTGTGAGACTCGTCTCACAGTATCGGTATTTATATACGGATACGTATTTTGCAGCGTATTTCATATTTTCATGGTTTCCGAAATACTTTAAATTTTTCCCAAAACTATAGGTTTTCTTCTTGATCGGCATACCGCCGGTATACCGGAGTATACCGACGGCATACCGCCCGGACATGTTTTCTACACTTTAGATATTTTTGGTTTTTGATATTTTCATGAATAGTGTTTCGGATATTTTCGTGAATAGTGTTTAGATATTTTCGTGAACAGTGCTTGGATATTTTCGTGAATAGTGTAGATGCACTCTATTATCCAATGGACAATTGGTTTTGTTTGAATGGCCATGATTGACTTAGATTTTCACACGGATCATGATCCAACGGCTAAGATTAATTCTCCCTTTATATATAAACCACTTCACTTTCTCTCTCCTCTCTCTTTTCATTCTCTTCACACTCTCTTCATTCCTTCTTCCTTTATCTTCCCTTGGAGCTTGCCAAGAGCTTGACCTCGAGGTCTAGAGTGTGGTTTCGTGCCCCTCTTGGTGGTGGAGTAGAAGATTAGGCTTGGAGCTTAACCTAGACAAGTACATCTTGCCAAATTCTTGAACAATAGTAATATATTATCATTTTTGTTTTCCTTGGTGTTAAATGCTTAGAATTTTCCTAAACTCATTTTGTTAAAAGTATTTTCCTGATGATTCTCGTATATGTGCATGTTTCCAAAAATTCATTTAAACAAGATTTGATTTTCTGTTAAAATCCAATAGTGACTTAGTAGAAAAACTTGGTATCAAGAGTGATACTAGTATTACCATCATGGATCTTGGTCACATATACATGTATGAGGTCCTTACCTAGCTAGTATACATAGATTTTGAGTTTGGTGGCAATCGGGACTCGTTTCGGTGTTCCGAGAACCCCTGTTTTGGAGTATTTTGAGATATTGATCTATCAAATCTTTGAATTTGTGAATCTAATAGTTCCATATTGTAGGAAATTCAATTCTATGCAATTTTGACTTTTGAAAGTCCAAATTTCGATTTAAAATGAAGATTTTATGGCCGAAACAAGTTTTGGCAATTTTTTGAATTTCGTTGCTGTTTGAAAAACCGGTATACCGCCGGTATGCCACAGTATACCGCAGGTATGCCGTTTTTGGCACCAGAAACTTACTGTTTTTAGTCCGGTATACCGCCGGTATGCCGCAGTATACCGCCGGTATGCCGTTTTATGCTGTTTTTATCCGGTTTTGCCCGTTTTGGCCCGTTTTTGTCCGTTTTTGATATTTTCTTCGACTGTAATGATTTCTTAACATGATAACATGATCTTGCTCAGTTAGATAATAATTGTACAACCTATATAGACTTGATACTAGTACATGTTCAACCATTTTATGAAATGTACTTAGCCTTGATTATTCTTTTCCACCTACCATGATATGTCTTTGGATAGATTCTTTCTTACAAGCTATGATAATTGTTGCCATGCCTTCTTGCTTACTTGATAGTGATCCGTCGTGGTGCACTCTTGAACATATCTCTTCTTGCTTACATGATAGTGGCCTGTCATGGCGCACTCTTGATTCTAGTACATGTCTAGCTCCTTGATAGTGGCTCGTAGTAGCGCACTCTTGTCTTGATATTGTCATGTCTTGTTGTGGCTTGTTGTAGTGCACAATCTTGCTTATCTTGTCCAGTCTTGCATGTCTCATGTCTAGGATGGATTCTGCGGATTGCCACACCTAGAATCCAACAAGAAAAATGTTAAGGACTAAACTACTAGCTTGATTACCTAGATCATTGGAGACTTTCTCGGTTACCTGCTATCCCTTTTGATCTTGGCCTTATATATATATATATATATATACTTGGGATTTGGAGCTATCTGTCATGATGAGCACTCTTCCAGCACACCGTCGAGTGGGGCACCTCTTTAGGACACATGTATCTTACTGCAGTGTGTCTGCTATACTTCTTTTCTTTTTGCCCGGATCATTCAGGTAGTAGCAGGCGGATAACTGGACTTGGATTTCTCAAACTTGCATGTGTTAGTAACTAGGAATGTGACAACCCTAGTTAGCTAAAGTATCAAGCCGTACTCATTGCTTGGCCGTGATTGATGGATGGAGTCCATTCTTGTCTAGTCTAGTCTTGCTTCAGTTTATCTTATTGTAGTACTTAGCCTCCTGTCTTTTCTTATATGCTATTCTTCCTACTACATGCTCGGCTTTACCATATGCTCACATGTCCAGTTTATTTACTTGCTATCCAACTTGCATGTTACAGTTTCCTTCGTAAACACTGTGGTACCAATTTAATATTCTAGTCTCGTTTACTGCTTATCTTAGAAATGTTATGAATTGCATGCTGGTTTTAGTTCATAAGTTTGGCTTCCCTTGTGGTACTTGCTATTGGGGTTCTGACCCCACTGGTTTTGTATTGACCAGATCTAGTTGAGGAGCCCGAGGATCTTCCGGACCTTCCTCTCGATGGTGACCACCCGGAGCACCAGGGGACTTGAGTGGGTGTTCTTTCTCTTACCCACTCTCTTCTGTACATATTCTTTTGAGGCGTTTAGCCACCGAGCACGTATTTAGCTCATGTTTTGGACTTGACATTTGGCCTACGGGCTTAGACATGATGTTATATTTCTAGACTGCAGCTAGAGCTGATCATGTATTACTTAGTCTTGCTAGTTCTTCATTTTGTATTACTAGCTTCATGATCATCTATATATTATAGTTTGGGACGCTTTACTGTCTTATATGCATGATGATCATATTCTTGTACTTTACTTCTTGTCTGAGACTGAGATATCTAGGATTATGTGACCTAGGATTGATTGTTGGTTTGTAGTAGTAACCCCCATCTATACAGCTTATACGTTGTTTCAGAGTACCGGAGTACTTTGGTATACGTAGCTGGCCTTGTCCGTCCTAACTTGCCAGCATTCTGGTTCTGGGGCGTGACAATATGTTTAACCCGAGGTCGGGCCGGACTTGGGCTCAAACTAGGCTTATGATTCATCGGGTTGGGCTCGGTTGACCTCAAGACCGACCCAACCCGCACGAGTTGCACCCCTAAGTTCGAGCCCCCTTTCGGCACAAACAGCTGGGTGGTCGCGGGGCGGCCATGGTCCGGTGCTGGGGGCCCATATATATATATATATATATATATATATATATATATATATATATATATATATATATATATATATATATATATATATATATCTGTGTCCAAGCCACCTAGCTCATGTGGTTAGGAGTGGGGGCTCACTTGGGGGGGGTCCCAAGTTTGAGCCCCCTCGCGGGCTTGGACGGCTGGGTGGTCGCGGGGCGGCCACGGTCCGGTACTAGGGGCACAAAGAAATGGACATAAAAAAAATTATGAGGTTCTATGTCTCTTTATTGATGCAGTTAACCTCAGGAAAGATCCCAACTATGAGGTTCTTGCAGGATCTCTGTCGGAATCAGACTACAAAGAAGATCTCTCTCATGTGTCCTTTCCTCAATATTCCTTACCGTCTTCTCGGCAAGCTGTCCTGATTGCACAGGATAATGATACTTTATTGTGTCTGATGAATGGACAGCCTCTTCAAACTGCTGACACTCTGACCCATAAGAAACCTTTGTTCTTGTTTGGTGAAGCTTTTGACAAGAATTCTCAACCAAGGCCTCGCATGGAGCAGAGAATTTTACAAAGGGGCGAGAAGACGATACTTCTGACAGAGATCTCCAGATGTCTCCCTCTATCTAGATATGCTTTTGCAAGCTACCCCATAAAAATGGAATGGGATATAACTCTGTTGTAACAGGCCCAAGTGGGTAATATCTGTGTTAAGAAGGGGCCAGATCACAAGGATATCTTCTACAGTTCTTCTGAGCGACATAGCTCTCTACTCAGGGGACTCAAACTCGGTTGCATCCCGCCGGAGGATTCTTCTTTGCTGCTACCAGTAAGAACTCCAATATTCGCAAATGAATTTGCGAAGGTGGAAGGGAGGTATCCGGACCAAGACCTGCGGTTGACAGGTCTTGTGAACCCGGACAATAAGAGATGCATCTTTATATCCAATTGGATATTGGTTCAATTTGAAGATCAACTTAAAGAGATTGATCTGTATCAGGCAGTGTATGCCACAGTCTATGGCTTCCCCCCGAATCCACATCTATTCCTTACGTTGGCGGAGAGATACAATTATAGGACTGGGACTTTCATGATGCCACGCGGGGAGATTGGATTAGCCTTGTATGAGATAAAGTACATCTCAAATCTGCCAATGGGGGATATCTTCTATGAAGAGTTTGTCCCGACAAATGATGAGTTGGACAGACTGTGCCAGGAGAATGCCCGTATGGTAGAAGTTTTTGAAGAGCTACTCTGCCACTACAAGATTTGCTCTCTTTACTACAAGAGTGGCACGGCCGGCACCTGCTACTCCACCAAATGGTTGCCCTATCTTTTCCTCAACCATATTATTGAGAAGAAGACCAAAGAATATGAGAACTGTCATCCCAACTTCTTCCGACCACTTAGCAATAGTGAAGTGATAGAGTTGATGGAGACATACAATGATATGGATATTAAGATTGAGGATGATCTTTAATATCCTCCTCTCAAGGAAGGGGACATAATTGAAAGCTACATGAGGATGGGTTACAGGCCCATGTCGAAGGAAGCCCAACTGGCAGGGTTCCTTACTTACTGGCTTCGATGATATGTCGTTCCTGAAGCCAGTGCAGTCAACCGCTTCCATCGCGGCGTACTGTTTGCTGCTGTCCGTCTAGTCTTCGGCTACCGGATGGATTTGTTATCAGTAATGACATGCAGAATGAACGCCGGCCTCCGTCTCTTCGTTGATTCGATGATTCGATGAAAAGGTGAAAAGTGACACTTTCCTCGGCTGGAAATGCCTTATACATATCTGTTTGGATGGCTACTTCTACGCCATCCTTCTTTAATGAACCCTGCTATGGGAGCAGTAAGCGGCAGTTTTCTGAGAAGATATTCTGGATGTAAGTGGGTCTATACGACTTTAAAAGACTACAGGCGAGTCTTGAACTTAGGCAAAGGATGGAACTTCTTCTGTGTTCTCCAACCGATTACGAATGTATGTCAGTGAACCTTGTCGACTCAGTAAGAATGCAGCCTTTGGGCCATACAGCTTTTGACTGGTTGAGGATAATCCGACCTTCACATCTAGTGTATCGGTTCGAAGATGAATGCTATCTTGAACCTTATCTCCCAAGCCGTTTTGCATGCCAATTCGGCTACGACCAATTCCACGTAGGTAATACCAAAACATACCTACAAGGAAAAGGTTATTTGATTGATGGAGCCCGGGCTTGGGCCTACTACAATGCCCGTGACACGAAGACGACGTTCTCGATGCCGACAAAGAACGACCGTGGTCCCCGCATGCTGTATACTTATTCGATCTTTTATATGTCAGCAAACACTTTTGCTGAGAACTTTAATTTAACAGACAGCTTTGCGATGGTGACACGATTTAGAAAATGGGCACATGTTTTGTTGCCTCCTAGTAATGATGAAGAGTGCGAGCCAGCTGATATACCTCTAGAAGCTTCACCAACTTCCCTGAAGAAGTCTACGAACCGCTGCGTATTTCTTTGAAAGTTGTAAGATCTTCGATCAAGGAGAAGAAGAAGAGGAAGGCAGAAGAACCATCTTCTCATGTCTCTAAGAAGAAGACTGCTGTAGACTCTTCAGAAAGAGTCACTACTCGATCGCAGTCTCGGCAATAAGCTGAGTCGGCTCACCGAGAAGAGGTGACGACCCCAACTTCCACTCAAAGGCAAATACATGCTGCGACGTAGAGAGCCCGAAAGAACCTCTACGCAGAAAGAAAATAGCTTTCAGAAAGAAAGTGGCCACCCCTCCAAAAGCTATTCATACTTCTGCTCTAACAAGTCTTGCCGTCGGGGTTATGATGCCTTCACCTACGCCTGCTCCTGAGCCTAGGCAGGTGACAGATGCAGAGATAAGGGATGAGGTTGCAGTCATAAGAGAAGAGACTATGGAGGCAAAAGATGAGGCAGCAGAAGCGAATGTAATCCCGACCCAAATCAATGAGTCAGAATCACCTGTTGAGGTATTACCATCTCCCACACTTGCAATGGGAGCTGCACATCTTCCTGCTACACCAAGATCACGTCGTACTGAAGAAGATCGACTGATGATCGAGGCTCTGGATGACTGTAATTTCAGCTTCCATGACATAGATCCAGTTGATGCAAGTGATGATGAGGAAGCACCAGAGAAGGAGGCGGACGACGAAAAAACATCTGCGGAGGATGTTCATGACGATGAAGAGGATGTTGCTGTCCCTACACCCCAAGAGAAGAATGCTGATGAAGCAGCACCGGAAGAAACTATTATCCCCGATCAAAGAGGTATTGACTAATTTTAACAATCTTCATTTATAGATCAGATGACTGATGTTTTAACTTTCATTCATACAGAAATTCAACCTTCTCCAATTCCTCCGGTATGTACTGACAAAGTAAAGACAAAAGCGATAGCCAGCAGCAGTCGTCATCTATCAGGCGGCTCTGAAGCAGGAAGTAGTCAGGCAGTAATGTCTGAAGCTACTTCTGCGAAGCTGCAGCCTATGTCAACAGATGACAATCTTGTCATTAAACCCAGCATTGGTAAACTTGCCCTCATTTTGATCCTTTTTGATAATCCTTAATGACAGCAAACTGATGATGTTTATTTGATTTCGCAGAGGAACATCTGGAAGGGGCAACTAGCTCTACTATGGCTCCCTTGTCTAAAGAGACTTCAGCCTATGTTCAAGAAGTCGAACTTTCGCCTTCACAGGCATCTGCTGCTATAACTTCTATAGGAGTCGCTGCCACACCTAGTGCAGCGGCCACGAACAAATTTATAGTTGGCTCCTTCACCAACCTCTTCTTCACTTCATTAGGACCTTTAGTAGAAAGGGTAATGGAGAAAGAGAGTGTTGGTTTCATCATTGTCAGAAGTCCAACTTCTTATTTGATCGGCGGCATCCGAAGTCAGGATGATGAGGCTTAAGCCGCCTATCTCGAACATGTGCTGGACGAGCTGGAGGAGTCAATTAAAATTTACTAAGATCTTAATCGGGGTGAGGTAGAGCCACTGGTGAATGCCGAGTTTGAAAGGATGACTCGAAAAGCTGAGGTCACAAAAGCTGCTTTCAAGACTTTCTTGGACACTTTTGCCACAAAGTCTTCAGAGTATGATTCCCAGATGGAGATAGTAGCGTCTGCTGCTGGGGAGAAAGAAAAGAAGGTTGCTGAACTGAAGGTAGAGTTTGCTCGACTTCAAGAAGAGTTGAGGATCGTTCAACTTGCTCTTGAGGAAGAGACTACACAGCATCAAGCTGCAGTTCAGCAAATAGACATTCTGATCCATGAAAAGAATAAGTTTGTCAAGTCTCATCAAGATGAAATCGCTCGCCGACTAATGACCTTGCCGACATTTGACGATAAATCTGGAATGGAGGAAGCTAGAAAGCGGATGCTGGATTCTCGTGAAGAACGACTTCAAACTTTGAAGCAGCAGATAGCTAGTCTAATGACCCCACCGTTTGAGTAAAAGAAAATCTTTTGTATTTTCTCCTTTGTGATATGTCATTTTGTAATGCCTTTTAGTTTGATCAATAAAAAGATATTATTTTGTGGCTCTATCATTTATTGCATATCCCATTACGGATATAAATAATAGCGATAGAAAATATATTCAGAGGTTCAAGACATGATATATTTCTTGATTTAGAAAATAATTATATTCATTATATCTGCTCAGAGGTAATGTGGACATGGCAGAATATAATTTTCTTTTTTGAATATCATTATTTCGGTAGACAACTTAATCATAGGTAATAAAGATATGACAAGTTGTTAATATGGTGGAACGGATGAGTCGTCAGGATATATGAACGAAATGAATCGTCAGGATGAATGGATGAACCGTCGTATGAATGGAATGAACGGATGAACCGTCAAATAAATGGGATGAACGGGTGAACCGTCAAATGAATGAAATGAACGAGTGAACCGTCAAATGAATGGAATGGACGGGTGAACTATCAGATGAATGGAATGAACGGGTGAACCGTCAGATGAATAGAATGAACGGGTGAACCGTCAAGTGAATGGAATGAACGGATGAACCGTCGGAATGGAATGAACGGGTGAAGAATATATTGCTTCGATTCGCGTAATTGACTGTTTCAAGAATCTCTGCATATAAATAGAACAGAAATTTAGATAAAATGATCAATTTCACAAAATGTCGTCTGAAGATGCCTACAAGAAGGCTGAGATTGTCCCCAAGGTTGAAGAAGTCACTGAGGAGCGTCTAGCCGAGCCAAACCAGCCAAAGCAGACGGAGGCGGGTGAAGGTTCGTCTGCACCCAAGCCGCCACGAGATATCTTGGACTTCCTAGTTGAGCCAGGGAAGACTGAAGAGGAAGAGGCCATGAGGATGCCGCTTGCGCATTTCTGGTGAAATCGAGCAAGGATGTCTTCGGCTCTTTTGCTGACTATATTTTTGAAAAGGATGGTAGTGGTCCTCGTCGTGTCTTTAAGAAGGACGATAGTGATTCTCATCCTTGATATTATATAACATCGTTTATGATGAAATAAAATCAAACTTTATTTATAAACTGTCTGATCATATTTACAAGAAATTCTTTTTACATTCATACGTAGTACTTTTTAAGAAACTTGCCATTAATGGGCATCATTTCAACTCGACCGTCCAGCTCTGTGAGTTGATAGGCTCCATTTGAGAAGACTTTACTCACGATATAAGGCCCTTCCTATTTTGCATCGAACTTGCCTTTGCTCATGTGAGTCATAGTCATGGGACGTCTGACTGTAAGAACGAGTTCCCCTTTTTGAAAGGCTCTAACTTTAACTTTGTGGTTAAAAGTCTTCGAGATGCGGGCTTGATATAATTCTATGTGTTGTTGAGCCAATAGTCGCTTCTCGTCGAGCGCCTCCAGTTCTTAAAGTCGAAGAAGATCATTGTTCTCCGTAGTAAGTTCATTAGCGATGGCAATCCTCAAGGAAGGAATTTGAAGTTCTAGAGGTAGAACTGCTTTACAATCGTACACTAGAGAGAAGGGTGTACAGCTTGTGGGGTTGCGGACCGTAGTACGGTAGGCCCATAGACATTCTCCAAGCTTTTTACTCCAATTTTTTTTGTTAGTAGACACAAACTTCTTAAGGAGCTTGATAATAGTCTTGTTGAAGGCTTCAGCCAAGCCATTAGCAGCAGGGTTGTAAGTTGTAGAGGCGACATTATCAATCCGATGATCGTCACAGAACCTGGTGAACTTTTGACTGATGAACTGAGGTCCATTGTCGTGAATGATTCGTCGAGGCACACCAAACCTGTAGATAACGTGGTGTTTGACGAAGTTGATGACGCTGCTGGTTTTGACTTCACCTAAGGGTATAGCTTCGGCCCACTTAGAAAAATAATCAGTTATGGCTAATATAAACCGATGTCCCTTAGAAGAAGGAGGATTGATAGGACCTATTATATCCATGCCCCAAGCCTCAAAAGGCCAGGAAGCAGCAGTCGGATAAAGGAATTCCGACGGTTGATGGATGAAATCTGTATGAATTTGACAGGCTTGACATTTCTTTGCATATTCGATGGCATCAGACACCAAAGAGGGCCAATAGTAACCCATTCGTTGGATACGATCTTGCAGTTTAGGGCCGGGTTGATGTGCTCTGCAAACACCATCATGAGATTCACGCAATACTTGCTTTGCTTCATCACCAACAAGACAGCGCAAGAGTAGGCCGTCATAAGTCCGTCGATAGAGAGTCTTGGTGGTTTGATTGTAGTAGAATCGAAGAGATCGTCGACGAATACTCGTAGCCTCCTTAGGATCTTCAGGAAGTATGTCATGAACTACGAAGTCAATGAAAGGAGCTCTCTAATCTTCATTGATAACATTGACTTCGACGAAGTTACTGAACTCAATGTTGTGATTATTTTCAATACAGATCTCTGTTGAAAACAACGACCACTTGTTGTCTTTTGATGGGAATTGCTAAAACTACTGCGAGATTAGCTAGAGCATCTGCCTCAATGTTACAAGCTCGTCGAACATATTCAATGAAGAAAGCCTTGAATAATGTAGTCATGTAGATTGCAGCTTCATGATAGGGAACTAGATCTTGATGGCGAACTTCATAGGTTCCTTTAATTTGGTTAACAACTAACTTGTAGTCGCCATAGACTTCAAGATATTCGATGCCCAGTTGTTTTGCTAATTGGAGTCCAATGAGTAGAGCATTGTATTCTGCTACGTTGTTGGAGCAGGGTTTATCTAGAGAGTAAGCTCTTTAGATAGTTGACCCTTCTGGAGAAATAAGAACAACCCCAACTCCTGCGACAATGATACCATTTGGTCCGATCCTGGATGTACCGTCAAAGAATAGATGCCAAGTAGGAAATTCTTCGGAGATTATATTTGTTCCAACGTCTCGTCTGGAATTTCATCATAGAGTTTGGATGTCTCTAGTATAGGATGAGCTGCTAAGAAGTCCGCCAGCGCTTGACCCTTGACAGACTTTTGTGGAACATATACCATGTCATATTGGGCTAGCAAAATGGCCCATGTAGCTAACCGAGAATTGAGTGTGCTGGGTTTCTTCATTAGTACTCAAAGAGGATTGACTCGAGAAATGATATGAATGGTTTGTCCAATGATGTAATGCCTTGCTTTTTGAACAGCAAACATAAGAGCTAAGCATTCTTTCTCGACCGGACTATAACGGTGTTCGGCACCAACTATAGTACGACTGAGCTAATAAATGGCTTATTTATGGCCTTCTTTGTTCTTCTGGGCAAGTAAAGCACCCAATGAATGATCCATAGCACGGACATACATCATAAATGGAATACCAGAGATTGGTGGTACAAAAACTGGTGGGTTCATCAAATACCGCTTTATATCATCGAATGCTTGTTGACATTCTTCGTTCCAAACGAAAGATACACCCTTCTTCATTAGCTGAGTAAACGGTCTGCAGCGTCTAGACAGGTTTGAAATGAACCTCCTGATGTACGCAAGTCGACCTTGGAATCCTCGTAGCTCTTTTAAGTTGCGTGGAGGACGCATCTCTTGAATGGCTTTGATCTTCTCGGGATCCACCTGTATACCTTTAGAGGTAATGATGAAGCCAAGAAATTTACCACTAGAGACACCCAAGAATGACTTGGTGGGATTCATTTTTAACTGATGTTGGCGCATTAGATTGAAGATAGTTCTTAAATCTTGGATGTGATCTTCCTTTAGACGACTCTTGACAGCAATATCGTCCACATAGCATTCGACAGTCTTACGAAGATGATCTCGAAAGATGGTACTCATAGCTCGTTGGTAAGTTGTACCAGCGTTCTTGAGACCAAATGGCATCACGGTATAGCAGTAGACTCCGTGAGGAGTGCGGAAAGAAGTATGTTTTTCATCTTCAGGATTCATCCGAATCTGATTATATCCGGAGAATCCATCCATGAAGGATATCCTTTCAAACCCATAAGTATTGTCGATCATGACATCTGTGATAAGGAGAGGAAACTCATCCTTTGGACAAGCTTCATTAAGATCCCTAAAGTCAATACAAACTCGAACTTTGCCAGTTTTCTTCAAGACTGGGACAACGTTGGCTACCCAATCTGGATATTGTTCTTTCCGAATAAAGCCACAAGCTATAAGCTTTTTAACTTTATCATCAATTGCGTCCATCATTTCTGGCCTGAATCGCCTTTGCTGTTGCTTGACTGGCTTTGCATTAGGCAAAATATTCAGTTTATGAGTAGCAACTTTGAGATCTAAACCTGGCATGTCTTCATAATTCCAAGCAAAGACATCAATGTATTCTCGAATAAGAAGAATTAATTCTTGCTTATCCGCCTCTGGGAGGTTCTTACTGATGAATATTGGACGAGGTGACCCGCTTTCTCCTACATCAATTTGAACCAATTGATCTTCGGTAGGAGGTTCACTTTGTTCGAATCGGAGTTCCTATTGGGTATCCATTTGTTGAGCCCAAGGATCTGTTTCAGGATTTTCTTCTATGTCTTCATCATAGCCTT
The DNA here is from genome assembly GCA_029216955.1 of Iris pallida. Lineage (NCBI taxonomy): Eukaryota > Viridiplantae > Streptophyta > Magnoliopsida > Asparagales > Iridaceae > Iris > Iris pallida. Next base: position 705,726 of record JANAVB010006799.1, on the reverse strand, counting down.
CTGGAAGTTCAACGGAGACCATGTTAGAAGATACGATCAATCGACGAACTTGACCGATGCTGGTATCAGAATCCTATGATCTAGAATCAGAAGAGTTGGTACGTTCCTCACTATCAAATTCGGAGACTTCTGGAGATAAGACCGGAGGTGAAGCATATTCGAGACCTCTTTTTGTCCTGCTGTAGTACATCTCTGATTTTCTTTTCGGAACAGCCGTACGGATAGGAGTTCATCTACCCTTACCATAGTTGAGGCCATTCTTGAAGTCATAATCCATCTTTCGGATGATGTCTTTTGATTGTTGGCTATAACGACGTAGTTGGAGACATCATGTACCATTACTTTTTCTATCATCTGTATAACTGAATTTCTGTTCTGGTCCTTTACTAAAAAGTATTGGAAATTTGCCTCTATTTCGGGAGGGGACAACAAAACATGAGTCATCTGGATGTTCAATCAAGACCTTTGTCTGAAGGGATTGTACAACTCCTATTGTAAATGACTGAAAGCTGTCTAGCATATCCAAATAGCATTTAACATGATAAATAATATCAGTGTACTGGAAAGTAGATGCTTTTTTATTGATTTGTACATCCATATTTACAACAGGACCTTTAGCCTTAGCAGGCTTGGTCAGATTGATTACAAGTGGGGGAGAAGAAGAACGTGGAGGAGGCTTGCTACGACGAAGGTTAATAACAAGCGGCTCAGAAGAGGTGAGCTGCCTTTTATCCTTGTTACGACGTAAGTCGATAACAAGTGGCTCAGAAGAGGTGAGCTCCCTTTGATCTTGACCACCATCGGTTGATTCCTTCCAGACTGACAAGTGAATAGCCAGTAGTTTGGAGGACTGAGGATGAGAAACACGCCCTTTGACAGGTATGATGAGGGTGTCATTGGGCACTGCTTCTTGGTCTTCTTCAGTGTCCAAAGCCAGCACTACCTTCAAGAACTCATCTTTATACATGCGAGCATCATTACAATATGCTTCGACACCTTTAAAAGGGTAGAGATCCGCAACCTCTTTTTGAACTTCTCCATTATCATCAACGTACTTGAAGCATTGATGGAGAGTTGAAGGAATAATATTGTGTTCATGAAGGAATGGTCTCTCCAAAAGAGCATTGTAAGAGCAACCATGATTGTCTATAATATAGAAGGTCACCTTTGTGCGGAGATTGCCTATTTGGAGTTTTAGGCGAATCTTGCCCAGAGGCTCACTTCTTCCCTGGTTGAACCCCAGGATGGTGGTGATTGTGCCAGAAAGACTTTGCACTGGAATCTTCAGTGCATCTAGCATTGTCTTCTGCATGATGCTGAGTGCTGACCCAGGATCTATCAGGATACGATCGACCTTCATCGTGTCGACGTATCCTGTATAATATAGAGGACGATCATGCCTATTGTCTTCCATCATCATATCATCCTGTATGAAGGTAATATTTGGAATTACAACCAACACACTATGACAGTGGAGGCAAGAGACAGGCTCTGATTCTGGCTTTTTTAGAAGAGTTAGAGTCTCTTTGGAGAGGCTCAAGAGCTCGAAGATCGACAGCCTGGCCGGTGTATTGGCTAGTTGAGCCAAGATATCAAAGTTGTATGGCTTCTCAAGTCCAGAAGGAGATGACTTCTTCAAAGGTTTGTCAAAGCGGACTTGTTGTTTGCCTTTGTCGGCCGCGTAGGCTTAGGAGGAGTGGGTTCTAGAACCGGTGAGGATGCAGAAGGGATGTTCTCAGTAGAGACAGGTTGCGCTGGAGCAGACTCAGAAGAAGAAGCAGGGTTTTCTCGAGTTTTGGGAAATTCCGGTAGATAGGCTTTCCCTGACCTGGTGTCCAGCAGGATTTCCTCTTCAACAATGGGGTCAAAAGACACCATATTGTATATATTTGTTCTGCCCTTGGAGCGGTCTTTTTTGCTTAGATGAGGAAGGAGCCTCGAAATTTGCAACAAGGTCAGGGTGGATCCATACAATCTCACCATTATCAAGAGATAAGGGGACGAGACCTTCACTTCGTGGAGGAGGGAGATTCTCGATCTCAAGAGTGGCCTTGGGGATAGGGATGACACTATGCTGTACCATCTGTGGAGAAAAGTTATCGAACTGTACTGAGACCATGTTCGCGATAACAGTCTTTATTTGCCATAAAATATAAAAGAGCAGAACAGTTTTATGGGAGGACTGGACTTTTACTTCACGTTACAAACTCGCTTGTACAAAGAAAGCCTAGGGACGAAAACCTAGGTACAGCAATCTAAGTACAATTGTTTATTTTTGATTCTGGAGGGTGACGATAGAGGCTCGGGAAGGCGACGGCAGTCCTGTCTTACTCCTTGGACGATAGGTATGCAGCCTTGGCTCCTGTGACGAGATGGTTGGCATTGATGAAGAAATGCTCTTCTTGCTCTCCTCGTATTGCTCTTCTGGCTTCTCTCTCTCTGGATTGATTTCTGTGGATTCTTCTCTCTGATTATATGTGCGTATCTCTTTCTGTCAGTATATTTTATAAGGGAATGGCACCTTGCTATTTATAATAGTGGAAGCATCATTAGGGTTTACAATGATTGCCTCTTGGAGATAGCGGCGGCCTGTGGAGTGGTCAATCTAGGCCATTCGTTTTGATTGTGGCAAATTCGGACCATTGAGTGTAGATTATACCAAATCTCATCAGCAATTAATGCTGATTGGAATAAATCTTCCTCATAATGATCTTCTGATGTCTGCGAATAAATTTGATTTATTCTCCTGCCACGTGTCCCAGATTATTGGGATTTGACCCAACCTTTGATTGCAATAAATCTGGGAGATTGATCGACTTAGGATACGTGTCCTAGGAGCTGCTGGGGGAGATCTGAACAGCATAAATATTGAGCCGTATAAGGTTTGGGCCACATAAGGTTTGGGCCACGTGTCAAGGCTGCTCGGGTAGTGGCCTCCCCCTGCCCTCGAACCTTCGAACCGCATGGAGATGATCATTGCGAGCCGCATAGGGATGCATCTGCCTGAGTCGCATGGAAAGGGTCCTTTTGAGCCGTATAGGGGAGGGCATCCACTTGGGCCGCATGAGACTGTTTCGGCCTGAGCCGCATAGGACGGCTTCATTCTGAACCGCATGGGATGTCTTCGCTTGAGCCGCATATGAATGCCCACGTGGAAAAGACACGTGGCACTTTATAGATCTTGGGGAATTGTGTCAAAGATCTCTTTCTCTTCCCTAGAAGTCTATCATTATGACAGAGTCATAATTACTTCTTTTTATGTAAGGGCTGTCACTTTTTTCAGAGTTGTCAGCCGTCAACATAATTAATGCAAGAGGGCAGAGGAGAGGACTGTCCTGCCACGTGTCTTTTGAGCCGCATGGGATGTCTGGGGCCGCATAGCCCCTTATGCCGCATGACCCTCTGTGCCGTATGGACTATCTGAGCCGCATAGGTTTTCTGGCCGCATAAATCATTTTCTATGCTTCTACAAGACCCCCTTCAAAGTTTTCAATTTGCAAAATTGAAATACTTTGAATAAGAAGCATGGCTGTATATTCTTTTTGGCCGCATATGAAACCTTGACCGCATAGATATCTTGGCCGCATAGATTGTTCAGCCGAGTAGGTGGTTCAGCCGCATAGCTTCTCGCCACGTGTGCGGGTCTTTAATTGCCTCAAATTCGTTTCAACGCCATCTTGTAGGGGAAATTCCAAGGGTCAGCTCATTAAATCTTTCGAATTTTACGCCCTGGGTGAATCTTGGAGACGAAACCCGAGGAGTCGGTTTCGCTCTTTATGAGACGGTTATTGGCCCACGTGTCCTCTTTCTCCCGTCCTCCTATAAATAGGAGGAGTTTGAAGAGAGAAAAGGGCTTCTTTACTTTCTTTCTTTTTCCTCAAATCTTTTCTATCTCGATTGTCCTTCCCCTCTTCGATAACTAATGGCTCCCAAGAAGACCGTGGCAGCAAAGGGCAAGAACGCAGCCTCTATTTCCGCCTCGACTGCGGCTGCTCCTCCGCCGGTCGTCGTACCTGATATTCATCCTGACGTTCACCCCTCCATTACTGGTAAGGACAATGTATGAGTTAAAGAACCCTAACTGCCATGGCTACGTCGCATACTTTATGCACGAGTCTTTGCAAGTCGCATGTTCGCCCTACGGCTGAGCTGCGAGCCGCATAAGAAAACCACCGTGTCTGCATATGCACTTCGTCGGCGAAACCGCATAAGCGACGCTAAACCGCATAGACTTTTATTGTACGGAGCCGCATAAGCGTTCTTCTGAGCTTGAGCCGCATGAGGCTTTTGGAGCCGCATAAGGCTTCGGAGCCGCATAAGGCTTCGGAGCCGCATAAGGCTTCATGGAGCCGCATGGATGTTTTTCTGAGCCGTATGAGGCTTGGAAGCACCCAATCATCTCTCTTTATCCATCCGTTTAACTTATCTTTCTCTGTCTTTTCTTTAGTGAATCTGCCCGTTAACGCTGCTGGAGAACTTTTGGTGGGTAGCGCCCAAGCTGCACTCGGCTATAGGTACGACCATATTGTTCAGCATATGACGGACCAGTTTTTGAGCGATGAGCCTCTGGCTAGACTGAATGCCATCAAGCACCAGTCTTTCTATTTCCTTAACGCTATGATGAATTCCAAGAAATTCGAAGGAAAATATCTGAAGCCTGCTTTCTTCTTTGGAGATGCCCTGACCGTGGAGAACAGTCATGTTCTGGAGGTGTCAGAGAATTGGAGTTTTATCTCTAACGGGATGGCGATCTGCATCCCCCAGATGGAGCACTTCCCATTATCTTGGTTCAATATGCTCCCATTGGACCGGAAGATGGAGGAGACTTTAACCCCTACCAGAAGTGGGATGTTCGTGGGAAACATCCATTATAATAACAATCTGAAGTCCGTGACTGCCGGCAAGGTGCATACTAGCTGTTCTGTGACGGGATTGGTCCCAGGTTCTTTCTTGAATGTGGCGGGCCCTAACTTCACATTTTCTACCGCCGATACTTTTATAAATCAACTTGCTCGGAAGGACTCCTATCCCGTTGGCCGGTTGATGTTCCCTGGTTGGGTACACCCTATTCCCTCGGGGACCAATTTGTCTATGTGGATCTTGCAGAAGTATGAGGCCTTTTTGTGCGAGATTGGCCTTTACCACGCTATTCGAGACACCAGTCATGGCTCCATAAACAAGAAGCTGTTCATGTCTCTGCTGGAGATGTATAATTGCCGTACGGGAACCTTTTACACACCTGCAGGGGAAATGGGACTCGCGCTTCATGAAATACATGCGGTCTCCAAGCTTCCTTGGAGGGACGAAGCTTTTGAAGCGTATACTCCCACTAATGAGGAACTCGAAGATTTAGAACTCTAAGCGTATACTCCCACTAATGAGGAACCAGTGACAGATTCGGGAGTAAGACTGACCCTTTTGGTTACTTTTACCAGGATACCCAAGAGCTGTCCGAGAAGGCGCTTCTGGCAAGATTTTTGATGATCTGGCTACGAAATTGTGTAGTCTCGGAAGGAGCCGGTTCTATTGATAGAATTAGTTGTAACTTCATCCTTCCGGCTGTGAAGTTAGTTTTGCGAATCAGGCTAGCTCTCCTCCCGGCCATGGTGTGCAGCATACACCGTGGCCTTCGTACCTTCACATCCAAAGTCATTGCTCGCGACGTGACCAAGGATTTTGAACGAACTGAGTTGCCCTTTCACTATTTGATGGGGTGGCTGCTGATACATTATCCGTCTTTCATAAGACCGGGCTCTGAAGACGGTGTGACTGATGATGACGAATTTATCTTTCGCTATCGTGATGTGCCTTGGGAATATGAGACCATGCGGGCTTGTCGGATGGCATTGGCGAGGGCAGATAAGTATCATATTTTCGTATCCGTCCCTCGCTTTACCGCCAGGGACATAGAGGCTGTACATCTTGACGGTATTGCACCCCCTCAGCTTCTGGATGGCCAGATGCTCCTATGGCTGCGTAACATCCGCCCCGCACATCTTGTAATGCCTGTGGTTCGTATTACGTATTTCTGGAATACGTGTACGTATTTATTCTTGTATTGCATGATTCCTTGTTTAGTTTTCTTCCTGGCTTGGCTTGGTTTACTCTCGGTTTGGGTTGGCTTGGTTCGGCCGGCCCAATGTTTGGTTCATCATGGGCCAAGGGTGGAACACCTTAGCCTATGCTTCTCCTTCATTTCCACTACAACCCCCCTCTTTATTATCCCCACCAACCTTCTCTCCTCCATAATTCTCATTTACTTCTCCTTCCCCCACTATTACTCTTCTCCACCAACCAAGAACACCATAGGCAAGTACAACTTGCTTCCACAAGAGAACTCCTTCTGATGGTTTCATTAGCTTCTCCTCATGATTCTAAACCACATTAGAACTTGTCATTTTCCATTTTGAGGCTTTAATTCTTGTAGATCTAGAGTCTTGCTATTTTCGGATTTTGGTGTTTTGATCTATCAAACTTGCTTGTTTTCAAGTTTTGATGGTTCCATGTTGTGGGGAATTTCATTCTACCCAATTTTGACCTTTGGAAAGTTGGATTCGGACTTGTTTTGACCAAGATATAGACAATTGAAGCTTTCAACTTTAGAGTTCTTGTTGTTCTTGCCAATTGGAGAAGACAGTGAACAGTGAGTTAGCTTTTTAGCTTATGCCACTGAGCTGTACGCTGCTCTTTAGCGAGCGTACGCTAGCCTTGGTACGCTGCTCTTTAGCGAGCGTACGCTAGCCTTGGTACGCTGCTCTTTAGCGAACGTACGCTAGCCTTGGTACGCTGCTCTTTAGCGAGCGTACGCTAGCCTTGATATGCTGCCTGTTGGCCGCGTGTCTTTTGCGTACGCTTCCTATTGGAAGTATATGGACCCTTTCGTACGCTAGCTTGAGCGTACGTTGACCTGTAGCTTGAGCGTGTCCTTGTGTAAGCTGACCCTTGCGTACGCTTCCCATTGGAAGCGTATGGACCCTTTCGTACGCTAGCTCGAGCGTACGCTGGCCTGAGCATAGCTTGACCTGAGCGTAGCTTGCGCTGAGCGTATGGCCTTTGGCTGACTTGGCCTTATGTCAGCGTGTCTGATTTAGTTTTATTTTCCTTAAGCTTGGCTCTTCTATAGCCCTGTATATTGATAAGGATAACTGAGCCTGACACGATAGTGACCCGTAGTGGTGCACTCCCGACATGAGTAACTTGACATGACCTGATAGTGGCCCGTCGTGGCGCACTCCTGACAAGTACAATTGACCTGATAACCTGACATGTTTTATCTTGATAAGCTGTTGCGACGGCTACTTGACATGACATGACCTATATAATTAATCTGGACACCGTGGGCGATTGTGTTTGTATAAATAAACCAGTCCTGTCTTACATTATGTCTAGGATGGGACTCCTGAGTACCACGGTCAGGAGCACCCCACTAAAATGGACTAAGGCTAATAACTAGAATAACACAGTAGTCATGAAGAGATTTCCCAGCTACAGGCAATCCCGTTACCTGGGCGCGCCTGGGATCTGTAGCCTGCCGTCGAGTAGGGCACATTTCCAGCACACTGTCATGTGTTGCACCCTTCAAGCTACTTAAGGGTACATGCGTTTCCTGGACGATGTACCCACCTGAATTCAACCCTAATCTTTCGACCTGGGTAACCTGGATGGTCTGCAGGGCTTGTGGCTGTGGAACAATCTCACTGTATTTTGTTAGTAATTAGGCTTATGACAACCCTAGCTAGTTAAAGTATCAAGCCGTAATTCTTGCTTGGCCGTGAAGTGATTGGATGGAGTCTAACCAGTCTAGTCTTGCCCTGATCATGTTCCAGATTATTGAATGACCAGAGTGCTTGTATTTATTTTACCGATAAATGGTGAGAATTCCAAGTTCTGTTCAGACGAAGGGTTATAACCCCGGTCCTTGTTTGGTTTACGGGTTGTAACCTGGTTATCTGAATAGTTCCATGGTTATCTCGTCGTATATCATCCTGGTGTATTTTCTTTATTTCCAGTTCTTACTTTTATTTATATCTTGTGCTGATTGCTGGTTTTAGTTCTTAAGTGAAGCCCCTTTATGGTACTTGCTCTTTCTGGGGTCTGACCCAGCTGGTTTTGTATGGCCAGATTTCGGAGCAGCTCCAGAGGATGTACCGACCTTCCTGCCAGATGGTGAACACTAGAAGGAATCCTGGCAACGAGTGGGTTATTTTTGGCTCTCCCACTCTATTGTAAAAATATTCTTTTGAGGCGTTTAGCCGACGAGCACCTGTTTAGCTCGATTGCACTTACTTACTGTCTGCCTACGGGCTGTAACATGATTAACAGATCCTAGGGTTGATCATGTATGACTAAACTCTTGCTAGTCCTAACATTTTGTAACGACTAGCTTCATGATCAGCTGAATATGTGATATTTGGGATGCCTTATTATTGTATATTTAATGATCATACATCTTGTAACTTTTACTTACTTGCTTGTGATTGAGACAATAGGCTGTTCATGACCTTAAGAGACTGCTGGCTTGTAGATAAACCCTCATGTATCCTAGACAGCCGTGACCGTATAGCGAGGTGGGTTGCACTTCAATATACGTAGCTGGCTATGTCTGCCCCCGCTTTCCAGTATTCTGGTTCTGGGGCATGACACATCTGGTGTATCGTAACCGCAATAATGTCTTTCTGGAACCTTATCTGCCTAGCAGGTTTGCCCGGCAGTTTAGATACAGCCAACTTTGTCTAGACAGCCCCAGCTCTTGTCTGGGTTATGAAGGTAGCCTTCTTGATGGTATCAGGGCTTGGCAATATTATGATTCATTTCATACTCGTACCATTTTCTCGGTCCCTGCCATTAAGGAGTTAGTGGAGATCTTGTATATGGCGGCTTTGTATCATGTCATGGCGAACAAACCCCCGGTAGGTTTTAACCTAGGTACCAGTTTTATTGTTGGTACCGGTCTGGAGGAAGGCTCTCGAGGGGCCAAGAAACGAAAGACTAGAGTCGAAGCACCAGATTTGGATTCCACTGCTGAGGGTGATGAAGGCAACGAGCATGGTGGAGATGACTCTATCCTTCCAGTGGCAGACGCAGAGGTGGATCAGCCACCTATTTTGTCAGATGAGATGTTAGAGGATCAGTCACTCGTTGCGCCTGGTCCTACTCCGAAACGTAGCAGGCAAGTTTCTCCTCTTGGCGGTGTTTCTCGATCCTGGAAGCTGGTTGCGACTAGGACCGCCCGCTAGCCATAAAAGAAAGTGGAGAAGAAGTCAATCCTGCGTCAGAGGTAACAAAACCGCTCTCGGTTCCTTCTTCCTTCTTTCCTTTTAGCTTCAATTCTAATCATCTTCGTTACCTCTTTTAGGTGTCAGGAGAAGAAGAAGACTTTCAAGATGCCGAGGTGGTGACCCAGGATGATGGGGACTCCCGTGAGCCTGTTCTTTTTCAAGATAACGCAGATCGATCTGTATCCCCCTTCGAGGTGGCGAGGACAGAGGACGTGACTGAGTTTCACTCGGGGATCGCAGTTGAGGGGACCATGCCAGTTGTGGATGAGCTGCAGCCTTCATGCCCCTCCCTTGGTAAGATTAGCCGAATCTTAACCTGTGAGGAAGCCTATCTGCTCTATCATTACGTCCTTCGGGTTACGTCGATTGATTGTTATTCTGGGCATACAGGTCCTGCCTCTCCAGTGCCGAGGATGGACATTGTTGAGACAAACCCAGCCGAAGGGGCACTGGTGGAGAGGGGTGTACCCCCTCACTGTCCGACTCGTCTTGATGGGCCTTCTGGGGGCTCGAGTTTAGCAGGCCAGTTATCGGGGCAGTCGGGGCAGGGAACGATGGTCCTTGTGTCATCCTCTGCTCCGGTGGCTCCGAAAATCGACCTTTCTGCCCTACCGAGTATCCAAGCTCTCCGGGCGGCGGAAGACGAGTTGGCCGCTATTCATGCATCGGTCTACTCAGACTCCGTTCCCCTGGTGGCAAGCTCTAGCATTACTTCTCCGACGTTGCCGTCCCTGCTTCCCCTGATGCCATCCTCTGCTGAAGTTCTGGACGACGCGTTACAGGACGTGGTTGCCAGTTTTTATCGTCATTTGAAGAGGGGAATCGAGGCTGCTGTGGAAAGAGGGACCTCCTTCACCTTGGCCCGACAATTCGCCCAGGGTCAAATTAATATCCTTAGGAATCTTCCTGGTGATAAAGGGATGGCTTCGCTTCTGGAGACAAAATTGTTAGAGGCTGATCAGCTGGTGGCCGAGCTTCGAGTATTGCGACAGGCTGATCTGTCTATTGTTATAAACGAGGAGCGGGGTTCCCTTATCGCTGTTATAAAGAGGACCAGGGCTGCTCGGGATAAGACCAGATCGGCCATACTGAAGGGTCTCAGCGATTTATCTGATCGGTATGATCAACTGAGTTATGCGAATGAAAACGTCATGGCTCGGGAGGAATCTGTCTCTCGTGAGATTACTGAGACGCGGGAGCAGATCCTTGCGCTTCAGAAGAAGTTGAATTTCTTGGAGTCTGAACTTGAGGCTACCCGAAATAAAAGGGGACTAATTGTTCAGGAGGCTGACGGGATTAATCAGGCTTCGACTGACCTGGAGACTACCCTGAAGAAATTAGAAGACGACTACCAGGCGCTCTTGGGCTTGGATGATGGGGAACGGTTATTCCAGGAAGCCGAGCGTCGGGCTCGACGACGGATTGAGCGGGGGACCACCTCAGTGAGAAACCGGCTCCTGGAATTGTGTAATGCTGGGCTGTAGTCGGCCTTTTCTTCTTGTTTTGTTTCTGTTTTCTTTCTTTCTGAAAGGGACGTGATCCCAAAATATGTAATACTTTTTTTCTTCCTTCAAATAAAGAGTACTTTCCCTTCTACCCTTCATTTGCGTTTGTTTGTTGTACCTGTGATATTGCGGTGATGTTCTCCCCCGCATAGGGGATATATTTGTGGACCTGTTACCTATGGAATACCTTGGTTTTAGGTACAGATAACAAGTTTTGGTCAGGATACCTGAAGCAGCCATGGCAAGGTGGTCATGGGTGCTCTTGGTATTGGGAGAAGGAATGTCGTAGAGCAGCTGGGCTCCTGGGGCATGATGAGATGGTAGGTTTGTGCTAAGAAACTTAGCTGAAGATATTTATGGGCCTATTATCCTTGGCGTACCCTGGTTGTGGGTACAGATAATAGGTCGAAAGGGGATCGTCATACTTGCTCAGAGGTAATGAGGACATGGCAAGAGTGAATTCGATGAAGGATATTGGTGGTCAACAGAGGACAATTGTGGTCAACAGAGGACATTTGTGGTCAACAGAGGACATTTGTGGTCAACAGAGGACATTTGTGGACCTATTACCCTTGGCGTACTCCGGTTGTGGGTACAGATAATAGGACGAAAGGGGATCATCATACTTACTCAGAGGTAATGAGGACATAGCAAGTATGAAGGTTTCTTCGACGGAGCCTTCCCGTTCAGAGGTAATGAGGACATGACAGGAGTGGGCTCAATGAAGGAGGGCACATAGAACGACTCAGAGGTAATGAGGACATGGAAGTTCTATGTAAAGGGTGATTTATTTTTGGCGGGAGTGGAACGACTCAGAGGTAATGAGGACATGGCCGTTTTGGAAATTTGTGGATCGATTACCCTTTTTGTGGACTGGGAGTGCGGGTATTAGATCATGAGGGAGGATCTCCTTCAAGAAAAAAGTTCAGAGGTATGATCATACATGACTTGCTACCTGAAAGAGTAACCGAGATGTGAGTTCAGAGGTACCAGCGGGTACATGACTCGAGAATCTGGAGAATGGTGAGCGTGAATTCAGCGGTACCAGCGGGTACTTGACTCGAAAATCTGGAAAACTATGAGGGTGAGTTCAGTGGTACCAGCGGGTACATGACTCGAAAATCTGGAAAACTGTGAGGGTGATTTCAGTGGTACCAGCGGGTACGTGACTCAATAATCTGGAGAATGTTGTTTAGACATAATATTTCTTCAGGAACTTGCCGTTGACGGGCAACATGAGCAAGTCTTCGTTTTGCTTAGCGAGGCGGTAAGCATCGTTGGAGAACACGGCCTCGATGACAAATGGACCTTCCCATTTTGGCTGAAACTTGCCGGCGGTCTTGTGAGTCATGACCATTGGCCTCCGGACTGCCAGAACAAGATCGCCCACTTGGAATGTTCTGATTTTGACCTTCTTGTTGAAGGCTCCTGAGATGCGTGCTTGGTATAGCTCGATCCTTTACTGAGCTAGGAGGCGCTTTTCATCTAAGGCCTCCAACTCTTATAGTCGACGTCGGTAGTTGTCATCCGTCGTCAATTGATAAGTGAGGGCGACGCGGAGTGAGGGTATTTGAGTTTCTAATGGGAGAACTGCCTCACTCCTGTATATTAGAGAGAATGGTGTATTTACGGTAGCTGTTCGGACTGTAGTACGGTATGCCCATAAACACTCGCCGAGCTTCTCGTTCCAGTCACATTTGTTGGAGGAGACAAACTTCTTGAGGAGTTTGATGATTGTTTTGTTGAATGTCTCTGCCAACCCGTTCGCTGCCGGGTTGTACGGTATCGAAGCAATATTCTGAATACGGTGCTTATCGCAAAACCGATAGAAAGCGTGGCTTGCAAACTGCGAACCATTATCATGGATGATCCTTCGGGGCAGTCCAAAGCGGTAGATGACGTGATGCTTAAGGAAGCTGATCACGTTTGAAGTCTTGACTTCTGCGAGTGGGACAGCTTTTGCCCATTTGGAGAAGTAATCAGTGATCGCAAGTATGAAGCGATGTCCTCGGGAGGAAGGTGGGGTGATTGGACCAATGATATCCATTCTCCATGCTTCGAATGGCCAGGACGCCACTGTCGGATGTAGAAATTCGGATGGTTGGTAAATGAAGTCCGCGTGGACTTGGCAGGCTTTGTATTTTCTTGCATAGTCTATTGCATCTGCCACCATTGTGGGCCAGTAGTAGCCCATTCGGCGGAGGTGGTCTTGCAATTTAGGGCCAGGCTGATGGGCCCCGCAGACACCGTCATGAGCTTCTCGTACGACTTCTTTGGCTTCCGCGTTTGACAGACACCGAAGCAGTAATCCGTCGTAGGAGCAGCGATACAGCATTTTTGTCTCTGTATCGTAGAAGAATCTGAGAGAACGCTGTCTGATGGAAGTGGCTTCCTTTGGGTTCTCGGGCAGGATGTTGTAGACGACGAAGTCAATGAATGGTTGTCTCCAATCTGGGGCATCATCGATCGTCTGGGCGGAATAACTCGCCACGAATTGCACATTATTCTTAGGACAGACCAGTTCGTGGCCTATCACATCCACTGATTGGCGATCATAATTTGGAACTGCTAGGGAAGCAGCAAGACCAGCTAGGGCATCAGCTTCGATATTTTGAAGTCTGGGGACATGTTCGATGAACCCCTCGAACGACGAGATGATGTCAATCGCTATTTGGTGATAAGGGATCATGTCTTCGTGGCGGACCTCGTATGAGCCCCGAATCTGATTGACGATTAGTTAGGAATCGCCGTATGCTTCAAGGTATTCTACCCCCAGCTCTCTTGCAAGTTGGAGGCCAATGACCAGAGCGTTGTACTCGGCCACATCGTTAGAGCAGGGCTCTGTGAGGGAATAAGCGCGGTTAATCACCAATCCGGAAGGAGAGACCAGCATTACCCTGACTCCGACGACTATATTGCATTTAGGTCCGGTCCTCGAAGCACCGTCGAAGAACATTCACCATATATCATCGTGAGAGGTTACATGCGAATCGGCGACCTCATCTGGGATCTCTTCATATATTCTGGAGGACTCCGAGACTGGGTGGGCTGCTAAGAAGTCTGCCAGGGCTTGACCTTTGACTGCCTTTTGTGGGACGAAGATCATATGATAAGGGGACAGCAATATTGTCCATATAGCGAGGCGAGAGCTGAGTGCCCCTGGTTTAGTCATGAGGACCCTGAGAGGGTTGACTCGTGAGATCAGATGTATTATTTTTTCGGTGGCATAGTGCTGCATTTTCTGAATGGCGAACACCAAGACAAGGTATTCCTTCTCCACAGCGGTGTATCGGTGCTCTGGTCCAATCATCATTCGGCTGAGGTAATATATGGCTTGCTCATGGCCTGCGTCATTGTTTTGTGCGAGCAGAGCCCCGAAGGAATGTTCCATTGCTCGTACATAGAGCAGGAATGGTTTTTCAGAAACTGGGGCCACCAGGACTGGAGGGTTCGACAAATATTCTTTGATGCTGTCGAAGGTGCGCTGGCATTCCTCATCCCATACGAATGAGACGCCTTTCTTCATGAGATGGGTGAATGGTCGACATCGCCTGGAGAGGTTGGAAATGAACCTCCTGATGTAAGCTAGCCTCCCTTGAAGGCCTCTGAGTTCGTAGAGATTTCTCGGGGGACCCATCTCCATGATTGCTTTCGTCTTCTCAGGGTCTACATGGATACCCTGTGCAGTGAGGATGAAGCCCAAGAACTTCTCGCTGGATACGCCCAGAAAGGACTTCGTAGGGTTCATTTTCAAATTGTGCGCTCGCATTAGGTCGAATATCGTCCTTAGATCCTGCAGATGGTCTCCCTTGCAGCGACTCTTAACGGCTATATCGTCAACATAGCACTCCACTGTCTTGCGTAAGTGGTCTCTGAAGATGATGCTCATGACTCTTTGATAGGTGGCGCCGGCATTCTTCAAACCGAAAGGCATGACTGTGTAGCAGTACGTGCCAATTGGTGTTCGGAATGATGTATGCTTTTCGTCATCAGGAGACATTTTGATTTGGTTGTACCCCGAGAAGCCATCCATGAACGACATACGTTCGAAGCCGCAGGTATTATCGATCATGATGTCTATGATAGGAAGGGAAAATTCATCTTTGGGGCACGCCTCGTTCAGATTGCGGAAGTCGATGCAGATTCGAATCTTCCCATTCTTCTTGAGGACGGGTACTATATTGGCGACCCAATCGGGATATTGTACCTCACGAATGAAGCCACTGGCTATCAGTTTGTTGACTTCGGCTTCGATCGCGTCCATGATGCCTGGGCGGAAGCGTCGCTGTTGTTGCTTGACTGGCTTCGCATCCGGCCGAATGTTGAGTTTGTGAAGAGCAATGTCGGGATTTAACCCTGGTATGTCTTTATAGCTCCAGGCGAACACATCAATGTATTCTCTGACAAGTTCTAGCAGCGACTCCCGCTCTTCGTCTGCTAGGCTTTTACTGACGAAAATTGTTTTTGGAGAAGATTCGCTGCCGAGGTCAACCTGTATGACTTCATCTTCAGTAGGAGGTTCTCTCAGTTCGAACCATTTTTCCTATTGTGCATCCAATTGCTGGGCCCATGGCTCTAGCTTGAGGATCTCCGGGATGTCTTCGTCTTCTTCGTAAGCGTCGGCGAATGCAATGTTGACTGACAAGACTTGTCTGAACACGTCTTCGATGCTGGTATCCGAGTCAAAAGTTGGTGACCCGATTGAATGTGACTGCCAGTCGCATTCTTCATCTGAACTCTCAGGGGTCATAGTAGGCGTTACATACCCTAACCCGCATCGAGTTTTGCTATAGTAGTCCCGTGGTTTGCCCGCCGGGACCGGCGGCTTCAAAGGTAATCGTCGCCCAGTACCGTAGTTCAAACCTGGCGTCATCTCCAGATCATACCCCTGTTTCTGCATGAGATATTTGGATTGAGGGCTATAAAGATACAGAGGCAGTCTTCCGGCATCTAACCCGAGGTCGGCTTCCTCTATGGTGAAGGGATGCGGGTCGTCCTTCCGGCCGAAGATGATTGGATGGTCCCCTCCCTCGATTATTCGTTAAGCGTCTTCTACTGGAGTAAGCTGGATCGCGGTGTACACATTTGTCACCTGTGTGTGTAGGTGAGTGCCTATACCGTGTTCCATAGCATACATTGTACATAGCTTATTGAGCTCGGTGTAGTTCAAAGATAACCCTTTATTGATGAAGTAAGGTATCTTTTCTAGGGGGATTACATCATCAGCGGAAGGAACATCAGTGTAGACAGCCACATACTTGGCTAGCTCTGGTTCCTCTTCGGCTATCCCATGTGTAAATGAAGACTGAGAGGACGCCCTGGGCAGCTTGATTATCAGAGGTTCAGCTGATGGAGCAGAGCGTAGAGTTGTTGGCAGACTAGCGACCCTCAGTTTGGCACTTGATGTGGAGCGAGGAGTGGTTGGTTCACTAGAAGTGTCAGATCTTGCATCGGGGTGACGACCCTTCTTGGGAAGGCATATCGTCAGTGGCCTGTCTGAGGGATTGAGCTTCTCCGTTTGAGGTTGACCGACTCTCGGCAGTCTGATTGTCAGTGGCCCTGTTGTGGGTCTCGGCATTTGGTCGGACCTTGGCAGCCGGATTATCATCTGCTCCTCCTATGCCGAGAGGCTGATTGCGTCCTTTCGTAGAGTGGCAGTAAGGGGTACAGACCTGCCCGATTTACGAGCTTGGAGGTGGATCGTCAGAGGTTCTTCTGATCCTGTAGCTGTCTCGGTATGAGCTTGTATATCTCCTTCATCAAGGTGCCTCTTTGACTTTTCGTATAGGCAGGAGTCTGAGTAGTAGGATTCGACCCCTTTGAAGGGATCGATATCAGTAAATTCTGTCCTCACAAAGCCGTGTTTGTCGACATATTTGAAGCACTGGTGTAGCGTGGAAGGCACGATCATGTAATCGTGTATCCATGGGCGCCCCAAGAAGATGTTATAAGAAGTATCTGCATCTATGACATAGCAGGTGACTTCGGATTGGAGATCGCCAATCTGACACTTCAGACAAATCTTTTCGATTGGGTAGCTCCTGCCCGAATTGAAACCGCTGATGGCGGTGCTTGTGGGTGTCAGGCGATGCATTGGGATGCGGAGATGATGTAGCAGACCCTTCGGGATGATGCTTATGGAAGAGCCAGGATCTATGTGCATCCGATCCACCTTCTCGTCGCCGATGTATCCCGTGTAGTATAGCGGGCGATCATGTAGGTTGGTTTTGATGAGCATGTCCTGCGGAGTGAAGACAATGTTGGGCATTGCTCCTGTACAGGTGCTGTCTTGGAGATCCACCGGTGAGTCCTCCCCGGTGAGGTTGGATTGAGCCAGATAGGCATCGGCATTTTGGAGTGCTTCGCTTAATGCAATACGAACATCCTTGGAGAGCCTTAGGAGTTCGTACAGTGACAACTTAGCCGGTGTGTTAGCCAATTGCGCTACGATGTCAAAGTTGTAGGGCCTCTCTAGCCCTTGGGCTGCCTCTTTTCGGAGGGATTTATCGAAGCGAGTCTCCCTTGGCCTAGGCTTGTCGGTCGTCGAAGGCTGAGCCGGTCCCGGAGCATCGGTTGTAGTGGGTTGATGATTTTCAGCTAGATTGTCAACCACAGGTTGGGATTGCGCTCCAGACCGCGTGACGACGGCTGTAGCTTCCTCGACGTCTGCCGAGATTGTGTGGCAGGTCCTGACTTTTCTACTTTTCTTCTTATAGGTGGAAGATGGTGTGGGCGGAGTCACTTCTGACACCAAGTCTGGGTGGATCCACATGACCTCCCCTCGTGATGTGGTGAGTGGTACTAGACCAGTAGCCTGATCTCGGGGAGGTGGAAGATTGGTAATCTCCGTTGTCGCCAGAGGGATGGAGACCACCCCATCTTGGGTTTCCGTCGGAGGGAAGCTGCCGAATTGTACGGACACCATATTGGCTGCCACGGTTATTTTTTCGAAATCGATGGCCAGAGCGTTCGAATCGATAAGGTTTTAGATATACCGTTTCAGCTGGTAGCAATCGTATATAGCATGATGGACATAGCGATGATAATGGCAGTACTTTGGATTCTACATCTCTGTCGGTCGCGGTTCCCGTCTTGGTGGAGGAAGCTGAATTCTGTCCCCTTGTATGAGCATGTCCAAGTTGGGCTTGACGTGACCGTCTTCGAAGGAGTAAGTGATTTGCGGCCATTGTTTGTCTGCTGGCTTTGGCTCAGGTTTTTGTGCTGTATCGGCCACCATAGCCTGCTTTCCTTTGCTATCCCGATTGTTGGAGGGGCTACCCCCATTATCGTTGTTGGGACGCTTGCCCTTGTTTTCTCCTTCCGAGATGTGCAATCCCAGTTGGCGAGCCTTCTTCAGTCGTTCTTCGACGCTTGTGGCACTGATGATGAACGTCTTCCAATCCTTGAATTGACTTTCGCCCATTCAGAGACTGATCGTTGGAAGCAGTCTCTTTTGGCAACTTTCAATTAAGGAGAAATCTGGATTTCCAGAGGGCAGCTTCATGGCGGTTTGGCAGAACTGCTCAATGTAGTTCCTTGTCAGCTCTTTCTCCCCTTGGACGACGTCCATGAGGGTGGAAATGGTGACGTCCTGCCCTACTTCGTAGAATCTCTCTAAGAACAGGCGCTTGAAGCCGGCGAAAGAGTGGATGCAGTTGTCCGGCAGATTGTGATACCAGTCGAAAGCGACTCCTTCCAATGCCCCGACGAATAATCGGGTGAGAATAGCATCGTCATGGGGCAGATGGTCGGTGGAAACCTCGAAGTAAGTGATGTACCGACTAGCTGAGGTCTTGCCATCATAGGGATTGATGTTGACCGACTTATATCTTGGTGGGAAGGGAACATTCCTCCATGCAGCCGGATATGGTTGCCGTATTCTGAGGTCTTGAGAGTTTTCTCGGGCGTGAAACAGGGCTCGGAGCTCCTGGACCTCTCTTCTTGCTTTCCTGGTATCATCTGCAGCGGTGGGAGCCATTATTTTGGGAGGATTGTTGCACGGGTTCAGTGCCGCTGAGTTCGAGTCCACATTGACCGCGGGACCCGTACTTATTTGGCCAGGTGTTCCTCCTTGCAGAGTTGGAAGAGCCACCTTGATTTTATCTACAAACTTGACCAAGGCCTGTAGTATGGCCTTCAGAGTGTCGATGCGCTGGCGATCACTGGAACCACTTTGATTGCTGTCCGTCATGAATACCGTCCTTATATGATGAGAAACGGAAGGGACAGTGGAGGACGTATCCTCCGAGTCATACCCATGTACCGAGAAGTCATCAGGATATGTGGGAATATTCTCTTCTGGTTCAGACTCGGAGGGAATAGTACCCCCGGCTTTAGAGCTTGCTTCATCTTGAGAGTCGTGGACGTCCTCGGGGACGCCGGCCTCGGCTGTATCTGATAGGAGAGTTGTCTCCCCTGGCTCGTCTTCTTGGAATATCGGATTGTTGTGGAGGCTCGGAGGGGTGCTACCCCCAGCCCCAGCAACCCCCTGCGTTATGGACGACGAGCCTCCCACTGTAGCAGATTTCATCTTAGAGCGAGTACCTTGGAAAACTCCGGTGGTGGGCACCCGCTTAGACGATAGTCTTTTAGTCGCAGTGGTTGAGGTCTTTGGGCTGGAAACATTCGTCCTCTTCTCCCTTTCATCAGCGGGGACTTTTCGAGCAGAGTTGCAGCTGCCTCGTCTTCTGAAGATGGCTGTTGCAGTCTTTGAAAGACAGACTGACGGTCTTCTTGCATCGTCATGCCATTGCAACAGCAGTTGACGATGATTTGGGTGCAGCGACGTCCGTGGGAGGACTCTTTGTATCCCGATGCATCTTTTCTTTCCTTGCGTTTGTGGAGGATGGCCTCACACAAGTCAGATGGGTCTGGATCGACCATGTTTGCTCCCGGGATTTTGGAAGACTTTTGTGAACCTCTCTGTCCGTCTGCCGTCGGGGGCTGGACTCGAGTGGTTCTGTACAACTTCTCATCCGAGGCCCGCGTAATAATTAGCAGGACGTCCTGATAGTCAGAGGTTGGGGCAGCTGACTGGGCTTGGTGGGCCCGCGCTGCCCTAGACTTCTTCCTTTTAGCACTCGCGGGTGCGTAATAGGAAGAGTCCGAGTTGAATATCACATATTCTGGCTTATCATCCAGAGAATCATCAGGGTCAGGACCGCATGAGAGACGGTCGAAGACTGATTGAGAGAAGCATGGAACAGCCGCTATGCGGCTAGGATTAGGAATCGTGCAGGCTGTCTGCATGCGGCTGTCTTTAGCTGTCGGATGGGTTATCCTTGTGCGACTAGGAGTCACGACCGTGCAGGCTGGCCGCATGCGGTTGGCAATTGTGGCCGCATAGGTTTTCTGCAAGCGATTGACTTCAGTAGCCGCATAAGCTTCGTCCATGCGGTTGGCAACTGTAGCCGCATAAGCTATGCGGCTGACAGATATGGCCGCGTGAATTTTCTTCCTTCAGTTTTCGGATGTAACCGCATAGGCTTTCTCCATGCGGCTAGAACCCTTATACGGCTCAGATCACATAGAGTTCCTCTTTGTCCCTGCAAGTCCAGCATCATAATGTTTTTTTCTGCCGGACTTGGGGACAACAGAGTCGTCTATGATCTGAAGTGGGGCCGCGGGAGAGTCTTCTCGGCCGTCTTGAGCAACAGAGGGTATCTCTGCAAGAGCTTCAGTAGGAACAAAGGATCGGGGTCTCCACTCCTTGCGGGTCTTCTTTATGCAGGCTCGCTTCTGGACCGGGCCAGCGCTCTTGTCGGAGAGCATTTCTTCGAACGCCTGTTGGTCGAACCGGGCGACCATCTTCTGTTGCGTGGAGCCAAGCTTGGCTGCATCCGATTGCGTCACCAACTCCTCGGCCGTGGAGAAGTTCGTCCCCAGCAGAGTCTCCATCGTGTTTGCCATGAAATATAAAAAAGCAGAATAGTTTTATGGGAGGACTGGACTTTTACTTCACGTTACAAACTCGCTTGTACAAAGAAAGCCTAGGGACGAAAACCTAGGTACAGCAATCTAAGTACAATTGTTTATTTTTGATTCTGAGGGGTGACGATAGAGGCTCGAGAAGGCGACGACAGCCCTGCCTTACTCCTTGGACGATCGGTATACAGCCTTGGCTCCTGTGACAAGATGGTTGGCGTTGATGAAGAAATGCTCTTCTTGCTCTCCTCGTATTGCTCTTCTGGATTCTCTCTCTCTGGATTGATCTCTGTGGATTCTTATCTCTGATTATTGGGGGAGTGTCTCTCTGTATGTGCGTATCTCTCTCTGTCAGTATATTTTACAAGGGAATGGCACCTTGCTATTTATAATAGTGGGAGCATCATTAGGGTTTACAATGATTGCCTCTTGGAGATAGCGGCGGCCTGTGGAGTGGTCAATCTAGGCCATTCGTTTTGATTGTGGCGAATCCGGACCATTGAGTGTAGATTACACCAAATCTCATCAGCAATTAATGCTGATTTGAATAAAACTTCCTCATAATGATCTTCTGATGTCTGCGAATAAATTTGATTTATTCTCCTGCCACGTGTCCCAGATTATTGGGATTTGACCCAATCTCTGATTGCAATAAATCTGGGAGATTAATCGGCTTAGGACACGTGTCCTAGGAGCTGCTGGAGGAGATCTGAATCGCATGAATATTGAGCCGCATAAGGTTTGGGCCACATAAGGTTTGGGCCACGTGTTAGGGCTGCTCGGGTAGTGGCCTCCCCCCGCCCTCGAACCTTCGAACCGCATGGAGATGATCATTGCGAGCCGCATAGGGATGCATCTGCCTGAGCCGTATGGAAAGGGTCCTCTTAAGCCGCATAGGGGAGGGCATCCACTTGGGCCGCATGAGACTATTTCGGCCTGAGCCGCATAGGACGGCTTCATTCTGAACCGCATGGGATGTCTTCGCTTGAGCCGCATATGAACGCCCACGTGGCAAAGACACGTGGCACTTTATAGATCTCGGAGAATTGTGTCAGAGATCTCTTTCTCTTCCCTAGAAGTCTGTCATTATGACAGAGTCATAATTACTTCTTTTTATGTCAGGGCTGTCACTTTTTTCAGAGTTGTCAGCCGTCAACATAATTAATACAAGAGGGCAGAGGAGAGGACTGTCCTGCCACGTGTCTTTTGAGCCGCATGGGATGTCTGGGGCCGCATAGCCCCTTATGCCGTATGACCCTCTGCGCCGCATGGGCTATCTGAGCCGCATGGGGTTTCCTGGCTGCATAGATCATTTTTTATGCTTGTACAGTCTTCTCATCTTGTTGAAGGGTGACAACACCAGCGTTGACTAGTTCTTGAATCTTGTCTTTGAGCACGTAACATGCTCGAGTGGGATGCCTAATGAACCTGTGGTAAACACAATATTTGGGATAATCAGTCTTACCGACCTCGTCAGGCTTCTTCGGGTCTGGAAGTTGGAGCTTATTGCTTTTGATCAGACAATCGAAGATGCTCACGGTGTCATTCTCATCAAAGGAGTAGTCTACTTTTGGGCGAGGTTCCTTCGGTAGAGGGACAGAAGGAGTAGAAGTAGACGTAGGTGGAGCTACGTTAACAGCCAGAGATTCTTTGCTCTTCAAATTGAGGTTCAAGGTTTCTTCACCCTTGCGGTTGTTCTGGCGATTACCGCTACTAGATGTCGGGTGTTCATCCCGGTCGAGATTAGACATGTGTACCCCCAGCTGCTTGAACTTGTCAGCGCTAACTTCAGCTGCTTTAGCATTGACAATGAATGATGGCCAGTCTTGAAATTGAGTTGACCCTGTCTACATGCTGATAATAGGCAAAAGATTTGCCTTGCAGGTATCTATAGTTACAGCGGTCGGAGTTCCAGGAGGCATCTTCAATGCTTCTCGGCAGAATCTTTCAATAAAACTCGCAGCAATTTCATTATGTTTTTGTTTGATCTTGTTGGGGGCCGACATGGTCATGTCGTTGATTCCCTCGTAGAATTGTTCCAAGAAGATTTATTTAAAACCCGAGAAAGAGGTGATACAGCCATTAGGCAAGCTTCTGTACCAATCGTATGCTATACCGGCTAAACAGCCGACGAAAACCCTGGTAAGAAGAGCATCATTTAACTGAAGTTGAACAGTCATTACCTCAAAGTGGTTAATGAACTGACTCGGAGATGTGCTGCCATCAAATAGCGAAATTGTGGGGATCTTGTATTTAGGAGGAAATGGGACTTTCTTCCACTTAATAGGATAGGGTTGCTTGATTCCCAATCTTTGTAAATTATCCTTCTCTTTAAAAGCCTCGAATTAAGTGCACAAGAGTTTTAACAGCTTCATTAGCATCCTCCGATGATACAGAAGGAGCAGGCTGAATTATAGTGTTAGTGGGAGGAACAGCGTGGTAAGTACTACCCCCAGCTCCTGACTGACTGGGTGTGGATTGAATTTGTACAGGGGGTATTTGAGAAAATATTACCCCCAGACTTGCATTGACAGGCACTAACGATGCTATAATCTCAGGATTTGCAGCAGGTACGGTCGGTGGCACTGTATGTTGGGCCACGATGATAGAATGCATACTTGCGACCATTTCGGCCATGGTCTTCAGCTTGTCCTCCAGTGCAGCTATTCGTTCTTCTTGATTTGCTGAACTAGAAGCGTCTGGGTCTTCAGTGACAATATAAGCTGTCACTTCTCTAGGTAGAGTAGAAGACACTGTCTGTTCAGAACTTTCACTGTATGCATCATAATCAGAGAAGAAATCATCACCTAAATAAGAAATGGGGAGATGACCAGATGGATCTTGGAGAAGATTCCTATGACCGATTGTGTCTCGACTTTGGGATCGGGTGTGTCTAAATACTCCTTCAGAAGATTCTTGGAGTAAATCTAAGTACCGCTGGGTGGGCCTGCGAGGCTTGCCATGTTTGGAGCACTTTCTACCACCAGTGTCTCGAGAAGCCATGTTGACGGAAGCATACAATACTTCGTCTTCGTCTTCTGACATTGGTTCCGAAGTTACAAAATTCAGACGATCGAAGACAGATCATTTTGTTGTCTGGCAACAGCACTTGATGACAACCTTGTGATTACAATGGCGTTCAAGTGATTGAACTGGAGGTGTTGAGATATTGTCCCGCTTTTGCTTAAGGTGTTCTCGGAGGTCAGGAACAATAACGGGACGAGAAGAAGTTTGAGGGATATATTCTTTGACAACATTCGAAACATGGTTCCGGTTCTTCAGCTGTTTTGTCCCGTGAGTATACAGGGAAGTACTCACTTTGTTAACATAGGTATCAGGATTTTTCATCCTGAAAGTTTGCCTCTGATGCAGGTTCATCTTCGGCATTGGCTGCTTACGTTTTACCGAAGTTGATGTAGATCGAGGTCTATTGAGATAAACCCGTAGATCAGCAAACTCACCCCCAGGGGTTTCTGTCTGAGACACCAGTAATTTTCCCTACTTTGAGCAGGATATCCGGAGAGTTGGGAGATCTTGGAAGTTTATTACCAGAGTAAGCAGAATACCTCTTTGATCAGTACATTTTCCTTTAGCAGGGAGAGAAGAACTCTTGTTTGAGAGAGTCCTTGTGTCGATTGGTGCCGAGGCACGTTGAGATTGATCTTCCGAGGTAAAAACCAAAGAAGACTGAGAAAAGTCCAAAGGACCTTTTTCCTTGTTTTGTGAAGAAGGGTTGGCTAAAGAGCGTTTCCCTCTGTTGTCTTCCAAGTCGTGGAACGAGAAAGTTTGAGAAAAGACCAACGGGCCTTTTCCTTTGTTCTGGGGAGGGGAAGGGACAGTCAACAGACTATCCCCAGTGGATTGCGCAGGAGTAACGGGGTATTTGGGAAGAAGAGCAGAGTCTTTCCCCTTGCTGTGAGAAGAAGGGGGAAAAGCCAAAGGACTATCCCTTTTAGACTGCGCTGGAACAGTAGGGATGTCCACTTGTGCTTGGGTTGAGGTAGCAGTAGGCGCCTTGGCTGATTGCGCCTGAGAGGATTTGGCAGATGGCCATTTGGCCACAGAAACTCCAAGAGTTGCAGTTTGCACAGCAGGAGTTTTAGTTACAGAATGCTTACGTTGCACTCTAGTTGAAGGGGCAGTTGGTTGTGTAGGAGCAAAAGTTGTAGCAAGTTGTGCCAAGGGGAAAGGGGTCTTGCACTTTGCCAAAGCATCATAGGAAGTGGCTTGCGCCTTGGCAGAAGAGAAAGGGAGTTGCGCAAGGGCAGAAGTTGCTACTGGCAGCTTATCAGAGGAGACAGCAGGCTACGCAACAGTCTTGGGAGTCCACACTGACCGAACCTTGCTTGTGACAGAGGTTGCAGTGCGAGGGGTGGTCCTGGAGTTGATCATTATTTCATAGGCAATCTGGTTGACCTTCACAACCAGCATTTTCTGCAACTTTTCGATAGATGCCACGTCACATTGAGTTGTCACTTCCTCGTCGAAAGAGAAAGTCGTCCCTAGCAGAGTCGCCATTTTCTTTACAAAAACAAAAGTCTTTTATTTCACAAACTTTAAAGAATAGTACGAGAGTACAATAAATTTTGGGAAAGTACAACTATAGGAATCCGATCTGAGGACGATCGCTTTATCCCTTGGACGATGTGAACTTTGAAGACGATAGCCTTTGAAGAATGCAGCAGCACTTGGACAAGAACTCCTGATCTCTAATGAAAATATGATCTTATCTTCTCAATGAAGGACTTGAAACTCTATTTATAGAGTTCTAAAAATAACTATTTTGTAGTTATTCTGGATGGCGCATGATGAACTGCGCTGTCGACAGACTACACAGACTGCAAACTGCGCTGGCCTATTGGGCAGTTGCTCGATCGTGGGCTAACTGTATTCAGACGCGTGGCATTGTTTGATTGAAATATGCTTGGTCGTGTACAGGCGGTTGCCACGTGGCGAGCAATTGATGGCATGTAAGCCACGTAATACATGTCAGTTATTTGATGAATCGTGCTAACCGAATAGCGCTAGCTTCAGACTGCGCTTCCTTCTAGTCAATGGATAGCGCTAGGATTCGGACTTGGTCAAACTGCGCTGAGGTTGGACTGGCAAACTGCGCTGAGGTTGTACAGCTGTTCTCGAGCGCTGTACTGCACAAGAAACGAATAGACTCCTCATTTTTCGGGCTGTCAGGCTGTCAAAAGATCTAATCTTTGTCAGGTAATGATGGCGTTGCCACATCAGCGTAGCGCGCTCGGGTGGTAGCGCAGTTCAGCTCGCGTGTTTGATTTATAGCGCAATCTATCTCCAGCACAGTTCATTGAAGGGAGCGCAATTGAGACTTCTCTGCCTATTTGATAGATTTGATTTTTAGGACATACAGATAGTGAATGATATATAGAATTAGAACACCAAGATAGCTTATACGTATTCGAGCTGTGCTGGAGTCCTCGCAATACGTAGATGCCATGTATAAGTTCTTCTTGTCCTACGTATTTTGGGACTGGGACGTTACATCTTAAGAAGGAGATCAAGTCATAATTCTACCTGAAAAAATGTTAAGTTTGTGGTAAGGAGGAGCTTGCGTCAACTAAAGCACATCGGGTATCAAGGACTATGTTACGGAGTTCAATCGTATCATGCTTGTTATATCAAACACGAGTGAATAGGACCTCATATTCTTCTTTCTCGATGGTCTACAACCATGGGCAGCACAAGAGTTGCAAAGGTAGCGTATCCAATATTTGAATACAGTCATTTATCAATAGAGCGATATGTCCAATCCCAAGCCAAAGACCACTACCAAGGCCTATGGTGTGCGAGAGAAAAAAGGCAAAAGAAAGGAGGCCATGTCAAAGGAAAAGACACATGTGAAGCCCCATTAGGAGCATAATATTGAGTGCTTCGTGTGAGGAGAAAATCACTTCGCACGCGATTGTAGAAAAAGGCAAGCAGGTGAACGTGGTCCAAGACGAGGAGGTCGAGGACGAGAATGAAAGGATGGGGGCTCATATGGGGGCCCTACGTCTGCTCAATGCCCTGAAGAACAAGACCGTCATTACTAAAGCCTCGAGTTGTGAACTTATGTATACGAATGTGAGGATCAAAGTCCAGAATACAAGGGCAATGGTTGACACGGGGGTGATGCAAACCTCATTTTGGACGTGGAGTTCCAACACTTAGGACTGGTGGTAGAGAAGGACTCAAACAAGATAAAGGCGGTCAACTCGGATGCTCGTCCCGTATAGGGTGTAGTACCCTGTCCTGCTCTGTTCAACTAGAGGAATCGAAATACAACGACGTTTGGACTTAGCCATGCAACGGCTTGCTCGAAGTTCGACTCGGTCGAGGCAACTCCTCGCTCAGGTGGGTGGCTTTGGTGAACTTGCCTCTGCTTGGCCTTCACACTAAATGATTTGGATGTTTTGAATGTACTGAGTAGGTTTGCTAATAAAAGAGATGTACCCATATAGCTAAGGGAATAATCCCACTCTAAGTCAGATTTCATAGAACATGGAAAATATGGAAAGTTAAATGCTAAGATAAGCACATCACGCTGGATTTTCAAATTGGCATTTGATCTTTCGATACCACTACTTAGGCAAAAGTAGCATTCTGATGTTGACACAAAGATTACCAATTTGCTTGACATGGTAGGCACGACCCTACACTTTCATTGCCATATTTTGTCACGATCCGCTCCCAAATAATCAGATACGAGTCGGACACGCCCATCCTACGTTGGAAGACGCAACGTAGTAACCTGTACAATGCTAAGGAAAACTCCAAGTCACAAGGTAATTATAAACATCACAGCTATTATAAAGGTTCCCAAAATAGATCACCACAATCCACCAAGTCAATACCATAACATCCGAAGAAAGATCCGGTAATAAGAATAAAATATACAACTCTGGAATCTGAATACAAATATACAAGGTAAAATATCTAAAACAAAACTAAAAAATGAACTAGACTATATCTCTGCAAATCCTATGTCCTGAATCCTGATCACTATGGCCTCAAGCTCTAGTCCATGAGAGGTATAATATCGTCAAGTATACCTGCAACGTATCTGTCAGGAAAAGAGTAAAGTACAACTCCGATAAGAAGCACTAAACAAAGTAAACTAAAATACATGAATAATAAACTGTAATATGAACTATGGTACAGGAACTGGAATATGAAATTGTAGTATAAGAATTGGAACAATAAAACTATAGTACCAGAACTGGAACAAAGAACTAGACTATCAGTGTAATATGCATTTGAAATAGCTACCAGAGTATGTGATCGGCTGGGTGTAGCACAGGGTACAGGATACATGAATAATGGTATGGCTTAGAGTCCCACGTGCACGATCTGAGACCTAAGCTATTAAACCATGCCTAACTATCATTTAGGTTTGGTCACATATATCTAGTATTTTCCCTCCCCAATGTACAAGTAAAGAACAATAACAGGATGAACAATGAACAATGAAACAATGAACAATCGTGTGTACAACGTGTCCTATATGAGAACATGAAGCAAGACAGAAATACAAAGTAAAGAGTTCAAGTTGGTGTACTTGCCTTGCTCAGGGTGATCGGGAATAGGAAGTACGACTGTGAGTCCACCTGATTTTGGTACAATTTGGTTAGGTTCTACACAATGTCAATTAGCTAGCTAAACTATTTTCTAACCAATATATATATAATAGATATTCACATATCTATTTAGAATATCTGATAATTTATAATAATATCTATTTACAAGAGTAATATAATCAAAGCTTACTAGTTTTCCTTTGAAAAATAATAACATTGATAATAATACTCATAATGATATTTTAAACAATCAGTTGGAATTAAGCAAATTAATATATATACTATGGATTAGATATCTAATTAATTAACCAAATACCATATAGTAGGTAGCCAGGGAAACATTTTTACAGCAATTAAAGCTTATTAACTTGTTAGCAGTATTCTACAAAATTATCAAGAATTACGGATGATCAAAATTATACATTGCTAAACAACCCAGCCCAAACTCTTATATTCCATTTTTGCACACTGACCCATTTCTGTACATTGCTGATATTCTCTATTTTCGTTTTCTTTTATTATTCCCTTACTTATCTTCCTAAACATATCCATATACATCCAGCCCAAAATTCCTTAAGCCTAACCATTAATCCATCTGTTGTAATATTTCTTTTAATACTGACCAGCCTAAATTTAGTCTAATACCCAGTCCGCAGAAAAATAGCCCAGCCTACATATCAAACCCTAACTACACAATCCCCTCAACTCTCTCTCTCTCTCTCTCTCTTTCTCTCTCTCTCTCTTCACTTCTCTCCTCACAATTCCTCAGTCGCACACTAGTACTCCACAACCCAGCCCCACATTCGTCTTCTTCCTCACCATAGTTAGAAAACCCTAAACCTAATTTCATTTCCATCTTCCATTCCTCTGCCGAAAAAGAGTAAACCCTAACCCTAGATATCAAAATTCCTCACACATACTACTTTTCTCTTTTGTTCATCTTCCAGCTCAGTTTTTTCCTTCCGCAATCTCAACCGACCATGGAAAACCCTAACCTAGATATCATAACTCCTCCCAAAACTTCTCAAGAACCCTAGATTTCTTCATCACTGCTCGAGAAAACCCTACACCCTTCTTCCTCCTCAAAACCCCCTAGAAACCCTAGCCTAGCTCATCTTCCCCAAAAGATAAACCCTAGCTCTAGAACTTCGTCCTCTCCAATCCCAAATAGAAGCTCTACTGCAGAAAAATAAGAAGAAGAAGGGATTCGAGAGGAGGAAAACGAAGACGAGCACACCTAAGCGTTCGGAGATGGAGACGATGGTCCAGATCTGCGGATCCGACTGTCTGGCGGCGACTCTGATCGGTGGCTCAGTCTTCGAGGTCTGGTAGCACACTCTACAAAGCTCGAAAGGTCGCTCGTTGTTCGAGGGATCGGTGCTGTTCTCGAAGCGTCGGCTCGAGAACCAAGAAGATGCGGCAACCGTCGTCGACGGTGGTTCGGTGGTGGATCTGTCGGGCAGCGGAGATTCAACTCCGGTAGGACCAACCCCTGAAGAACGGATATGACTCCTGGCGACTTGAGACTGCTTTGGCGTCGTAGCGTGGCGACCTTCGGTGGCTTCTTGAACGATGGTCAACGGCACGAAAAAGACTGCTAGGTGGCAGTTTTGTGTACGAGTCAAGCTGAACGTCAGTGTCCGATCTGGATACGAGGTGCTCTTCGCCGTCACGATGGTTATCCTGAGCTCGGCGAGGCACTATGTTGATTGGCTACGGCAGTGGCGGTTGCGGCGATGCTTGGCTATGATGATGATCGATCTCGGAGGAACTTCTGTTGTGGAGGTAGTGATGAGATTGTCGAACTCCGACGAGGGGCGGTGGCGAGCGGTGGTGCTCGACCACTGCCAGCAGTAACAGTGAGGAGAGAGAGAGAGGTGTCAATGTGATGGGAATGTACATTGGCAATTGTGTAATAAAATATTATTTATAGTAAAGTATTTGAGTGGCAATGTTGTAAATAAATGTAGATCTGGGGGCAAGAAATAATGTTTGAAATAGATTCCTAACTGAATTAGTTATTCCTAACTAACTACATGATTAGTTAACAGCTAACCAATTAACTAACTAACTAATCAATTAGTTAAAGGCTAACTAAATAACTAACCACTAAATTAGTTAACCCCACTTCACTGCCAACTAAAAATTAAAGGAAACAGAAACAGTTAACCCCATTACTAATTAATAAATAGTTAATTAATAATAACACACTATTATAAATAAAGTACTAGTAAGAGAAATTGAACTAATAGACAGGAATATTAATTCATAATCTTAATAACAAAACTAGTTAAGAATTATCAATAATCATGATTAGTTAATGTAAAGAGCTAGTCTTATTCATATGGAAAAATATTATAATTCTACTAGAAATTTAGGAATAATATTGAATTTACCAAAAATTGATTTAGGGAGTTACAAATTTCCACGGTTTCAAAGGCTTGTCATATAGAGTATGACTTGATTTGTGGCACGACATGAAACACGGTTGATTCAAGTAAATATGCATGAGGCTAACAGTAGTCATTCTTTAGTTGAGTCAAGGGTATGGTAACATAAATGAAAAAGTTCTCGAAAACTGTAGCAAGCCAAGGACTCCCCGAAACAATGGGAGCACGTCGAGGAAATCCCTGAAATAATAGGAGCTCGTCGAGACAGACCCTGAAATAATGGGTGCTGTAGAAAGGAAAGAAAAGTATGAAAACACTTTGAATAAGTAACTACTGTGTAGGACGGTAAGTTGAGTTGAATCTTGCATGGTCATTAGACAACTTGTGCATAAGGAACGGCTCCCCGAACGGTAAACCGGGGATGGTGCCGACTTCAGCCTAGAAGGAGCAAAAGAAAATAGTTGTTTTGGTATACAATACTCAGATAGATTATTCAGAAACTTTCAGCGGGGCTCGCTACCAGCACTGAAAGGGTCACCATCTAAAACTCGGCTATTGTCCAAGATAGCTTGTGATGCTAGTGACCTTTCATATAGACGAGTTGGCATAATAGTGGAGATTCACGTGCATGCCTTAGATTGAGTCAAGAAGTATATGTACGACACAAATACTTCAGGAAGTGTATGCACGGTACAAATAAGTCAGGAAGTGTATGCACGGTATAACTGAGTCAAGAAATATGCATATGGTATGTAACACAATATTTGAGCCTAAGATTTGGGTATAACAGAAACACGTACTTTGGTATTGTAGTATCGTGAATTGAGTCATTGACACTAAGTTCATGAGTCTATGATTAAGACATTTCAGAAGATGAAATAGGGGAAAGGCCGTAGGGCAATTATTGAGTAAAATACACTAGGTTGCGAGGCACGACCTCGATGATGCTACACGAATGGATCTTATGGCACGACTACGATGTTGACACAAATGGATTTTTTAGCAAGGTCTTGGAGCACGACCATGACCATGCAACACGAGTAGACTTATAGTTATGAAATGAACTGATCCAAAGGCAAGATTAGAAAGACAACCAAAAAAATTATGGAGCACTCACTAAATGATGTGTTGATTTTGTCTGGGTGGACGAGGAGCTCACTCACCAGTACGGTTGTGTACTGACACCCCACCAGTTTTTATGCATAGGTAACGGATACTTGCTACTCGGGGCGGTGCTCGTTTGGACGCACTGAGGCATGGAGTTCCTTGACGTTTTGAGGCATGCAGCCGCGTTGAAGACTTCTCCTATACGGGACATACTGTATGGACATCGCCTTCTTCTTGCTGCGTGCCTCAAGATAGGATCTTTTGTATTGAAAGATGAGAGTCATTCTAGTAAGAGAGATTGTGAGCTTGAGCGAATGTAATCTTGGCCTAGGGCCAGCCCCTTGTAATGTTTCTATTCTTATCAATAAAGTTCTGATTTTGTTTTCAACACTTGTGTTTCTTTTGTTGTTTTACTTTTCTGCTGATGTCTTCTGTGACTCGGTCGTTTAGCTTTTAATTGGCCTTTTCAGCCATTCGTCTTGCGTAAGTGCAACTCCAGGCTCGTGTCGCATCACGCCCTAGCGAGGACGATCGATTTTGCAGAACCGGAGCATGACATAATGGTCTCAGATCACGACTTTACGTCCTTGGACTTTTGATTGAATTTTTTTGAACTCTGATATTGTTTCTTCTGTAATCGATGTTATTGGCGCTCTCTCTCAATGTTTCATGTTATGTTCCATACAATAAGTCTATATATTTTATAAAATCTCACAAAAGAAAATTTTGGTTGAACAAAAAACGGTTTCACGTAAGCACGGTTGACTGAGTTGAGCTGGACAATATACACCAAGATTTGCATCGACGTTAGCAAAGTTATGTACGAGATTCAATTTGTTTCGGACGAGAATATGTTGGACTCGATTTGAGTATATGGGATAACTATCGAATACGGTACTATCGAAAAGATGATATCGTCGATGCGATATAGATAGATCGTGCTTGAATTTAGAAGAATGGTTCGGACGGAGATTCAAGGTGTATCAGTTGTGATTCGAATAATCGTTTCGAGGATTTATCGAGTGACTTCACCCCATAGTGGTGTATGGAATAGTCTTAGGAATGTTGATCGATTAAGGATCGGGGTACCGATGGGTTTATCAGCAAGCGACACGAGTATACAAAGCCCTAGATCGAGTTACGTGTGATTTTGAAGTTTTGAATTAGTTGATTCAAACGAACAAAAAATGACGCACACCGGTTTGTGATCGCACTGAGTATGAAATGTAAAATAATAGTGTAGATAGATTAAATCGAGGAAAATTTTATGCGTAAAGAAATGGATGACTCAGCCGAGGAAATTGATTTGGACCATATACAAAAATGTCGATACAGAACTGAACAAAATAGAATTTCAAATTTGACTAAGAAAAGATAGCATGATTGGAGGATAGTATGCATGGAAATATTGATTTGAAGATACGAGAATGACTATAAGGATTTGGGATATATGTTGTTCGATGACTTAAGATAGACAGATAGAAGAACATGATTTTTGGGTTTGAACAAATTAATGACGTAACTAATTTGATCTCGAATATCGAAGAACGAATCGTATATCTAGCTCGGATAATAGCATCAGTTGCACGACTCGAAGTTCGTTGCAAAGAAAGATCGTCAGGTTATGTATAGCATCGATGGTATTGAGGCGTATCAAAGATCGATATGTGATAACTCGGGGGTACTCTGATTCGAGGAATGATGATCGTGTTAAAATGTTATTATTCAAATGGATTCTATACCTTAGGATTTTGATAGAAATGAATGTTATGATGACTTAATAAGATAAACTTGAAGTTTGCATGATTGGATACTACTCGGACTATAGAAAATAAAATTTTGACAGATTTGATGATCCTTGATATAAGGATTGTTATAATTCAGGAAATCTATAGTGAATGATCTTACAATGTTGTGATGAAATAGATATACGATTTGAGGACTAGTAGGTTTGGAGATTATGGAAAGTTATAAATGATGGAGTTACGATTATGATTTTGTGATTGAAATTTTACGGCTTATAATTTGAAATCGATATTACGACTTGTGATTGGTGGATTATGGCATATGATTTTATAGTCGAGGTATATGCGTTTGGATTGATAGGTCTATTGAATGAATTGAGGATTATGATTTGGAGAGTTGTATGATTGTATCATGGAACCATAGTATGATTGAGGAAAATCGGGAATAAATTTAACCGAGTAATGGATTTGCTGAATGACTCGGACCCCGTGGACTCAACGTTGCAAGTGCGATAGGAGAAACCTATGCTTGATGTTTAAAAATTGGAGTGATGCGAGCTTGGATAGGAAGACCCTGTACTATCGACTATGATTTGACGTTAAAATTGGGAGGTAAGTGTTTTGATATTGTTGTTTGGGAATGGTGATCCCAACACTTACTTTGGCTTTAGCCTAGCGAAGATAGCCTAGCGGTTACGCAGACATCCCTGTGCGGAGAGATAGACTTATTGTGATCGACCTTATCGAGAGTCGCCTAGGTAGATTATAGAGATGGGATAGCTAGTTGTGGAAATGAGGCTTGAATAATGGATATGAGTGATTTTGAAGAGTGGACGACTGATAGGATCAGATATTAGTTTTGGATGGATAGACAGTTTGCGAATCGAAAAGCCAAGTGAGTTTTTTATGGATAGAAGTTGCACTTGTCAGTTTTTTTTGGATTCTCTATCACGAGGCTTGGTTGAAATACATATATTTCGGGGATGCCTTAAATATGTGCACGATCCGACTCAAATGATATGATGAGTTCAGATAAGACTGACAGGAAGATCGAGATATGATAAGAAAAGCTGATCAAATATAAAGCTATGTTTCGTTAAAATCAAAGATGTACTTGATGGATCGAATGAAAGTAACAATTTACTTAGATGGATTTAGATGATATTCTCAAAAGTTAAAGATTAAAAGTGAAGAAGTTTATGTGAGATATGCATAATAGGATGTTTGGATTTTGATTGATTATTTTATGAGTTAGAAAAGTTCGGAAGATAGAACTGGATGATAGAAACGAAAACTTTAAGAGATAGTTGAAACTGGTTAAGTACGAATTGCATAAAAATATATATGGGTTGAGATTGAGGCTTGTATACAGTTAGGTTTGGAAGCTCATTTGGAAATTAATTTGAAGACTCAGAAATATCGGTTGGGATTTGAACTGGAAGTCTTGAGGATCATCGAGATTCGATTAAAGGGGTAACACTGGGTTTTGATTAGGAGACGATTAATGAAAGACTTGATAAAGTTTGATCCGAAGAAATGGAGGACATTATTTGGGCGAGTTGCCCTAGACTATGTTGTCCATGTGCGCGGTGAGTTATAAGTTACCCCATGTCTTGAAAATAGCTAAGGCACAAAGCGTGACTTTGATTGATGAGATGAATAGGAAATTGAGTTTGAGTTGGATACAAGTGGTAGGTTGAGGAGTGTGTACTCAGAAAGTTTTGAGGACAAAACTTATTCTGAGTGGTGTATTATGTAGTGCCACATCCCGCTCAGTTCAACCAGAGGGATCAAAATGCAACAATGTTTGGACTTAGCCATGCAATGGCTTGCTCAAAGTCCCACTCGATCAAGGCAACTCCTCGCTCAGGTAGGTGACTACGGTGAACTTGCCTCTTGTCACCCCCATTTCCTGTATTTCGTATTATACTCGTAATTTGATTTTGGCACGTATTTTATTTTCTCGACTTGCGGATTTTGGTTTCTCGTAAATGGGTTTTGGACCATGGCTTGGTTTTATTTTGTGGAGTTGGTTTGGTTTGGTTTGGTTCTTCATGAGTGGAACACCTTAGCCTATTCTCCACCTCCATTCCAACACACCCACCCTCATTATATCACCACCAACCTTTCTCTCTCCTCTTTATTCTCCATTAACTTCTCCATCTTCTTCCTTCTTCCACACAACTCCCCAACCCATAGGCAAGTGCACCTTGCCATCAAATAAGAACCACTTTTTATTTATCCATTATCTAGATTAGGCCATGGAGAACAACTTTAGAACTTGACATTTTGTGATTTGGAGCTTTAATTCTTCTAGATCTAGGTTTTAACCATTTTCGAAAATTCTTGGTTTTGATCTATTAAACTTTGATTTTTGCTTCTTTTGATGCTTCCATGTGGAAGAGAATTCGATTTTACCCAAGTTAGAACTTTGAAAATCTAGATTTGGTTTTGATTTGACAAAGTTATGAAGAATTGAAGTTCTTGGTGTTCTTGGACCTGCTCTCGGCCAGGAAGAACATCTCTCTGCCTTGCGCTCTTTAGCGCATGGCCGATTGCGCACCCCCGGCCTGTGCTCTTTAGCGCAGGGCCGATTGCGCATGACCTCAGCCAGTGCTTTGCGCTGCACTGGATTGCGCTGGCGCAAGCCATCCATGCGCAAGCCAGCCATGCGCAAAGTAACCCCTGCGCAATCCACCCATGCGCAACTGACTCCTGCGCAGTCTGTTCCTGCGCAATCCACCCCTGCGCAGTTGACTTCTGCGTAGTCTGTTCATGCACAATCTGCCCCTGTGCCCTGTGCCCCTGCGCACTTGGCACCCTGCGCAACTGACACCTGCGCAATCCAACTCCCTGACCCCTTGCGCAATCCACTGGCTTTTGGAGTTTTGGTTATTTCTTTAAGCTTGGCTCTTCTATAGTCCTATATATATTGGTATTTTATTAGATATTTTACGTCCATTTTATATCCTTACGCCTTTTGTCATGAACTTGATTTTTCTTAATATGTTGGGAATGACTATTGTACATAGCATGGTATGACAAGGAACTAGCATAACACGACAGTGACCTGTAGTGGTGCACTCCTGACATGACCAACCTGACATGGCAGTGACCCGTAGTGGCACACTCCTGACAGTACCCTGACATGAATTATCTTGATAACTTGATAGTGGCCCGTGGCGGCGCACTCCTGACTTGACTTGACTTGTAACTTGTAACTTGACTCGTATAATCAATTTAACACCGTGGGTGTTCCTGCTTGCCTGCTTGTACAATCTACTTGTCTTGTCTTACATCATGTCTAGGACGTGACTTCCTGGGTACCACGGCCAGGGACTCGCGCTAAATTGGATTAGGCTAATGATTAGATCAAACTAGAACATGGAGAATTCCCAGTCACAGGCAATCTCGTTATCTGGGCACTTTAATGGACTTGTAGCTTGCCGACGAGTAGAGCACATTTCCAGCACACTGTCATGTGTTGCACCCTCTAAGTCACCTAAGGGTACATTTGTCTCCCGGGCAATGTACCCACCTATAACTCTTAACCCGCGGAAGGATAACTAGATGGTCTGCAGGGCTTGGGACTGGAATTCTCACTTGCATCTTGTTAGTAATTAGGTTTGTGATAACCTTAGTTAGTTAAAGTAGTAAGCCGTAGTATTTGTTTGGCCGATTGCGAATGGATGGTGTCCAGCCTTGTCTAAGTCTTGTCTAGCTCCAGTACCTGCTATCTCCTGAGCATGTTTGTTTTACTTATCTTAACGATAAATGAGTAGAGACAGTGAGCTATTCAGGCGAAGGGTTACAACCCCGGTCCTTGTCTGGTTTAAGGATTGTAACCTGGCTCCCGGAATGGTTCCACGTCCCTAGTCGTTTATCGTCCTGTGTACTTTACTACTTTTACTTCTTTTATTCTTATGTTCTGATATGCTGGCTTTTGTTCTTATTTGTGGCCTCCTTTGTGGCACTTGCTCTTTCTGGGGTTTGACCCAGCTGGTTTTGTGTGGCCAGATTTCGGAGCAGCTCCCGAGGATCTACCAAGCTTCCAGCCCAATGGTGACAACTAGACGGAACCCAGGCCAAGAGTGGGTTTTCCTTTTTGTTTCACCCACTTATATGTAAATTTATTCTTTTGAGGCGTTTAGCCGACGAGCACCTGTTAGCTCGATGCACATTTACTTACTGTCTGCCTACGGGCTGTAAACATGATTAACAAATCCTAGGGTTGATCATGTATGACTGAACTCTTGCTAGTCCTATCATTTTGTACGACTAGCTTCATGATCATCTAATATGTAATATTTGGGACGCCTTATATATATATATTTGATGCTCTAATATCTTGTAACTCTGTTAATTGCTTGAGATTGAGACAATAGGCTTGACCTTAAGAGACTGCTGGCTTGTAGTAAACCCTCATATCTAGACAGCCATGACCGTATAGTTGAGATGTATTCTATTTCAATATACGTAGCTGGCTATGTCTGCCCCCGCTCTCCAGTATTCTGGTTCTGGGGTGTGACATGGTTTAAGTGGTGGCCCATGCAGGTCTTGTCAATCAAGAAATGTGAGGGTTTACCGAATAGATGTCTCAATCAATATTCGTCCTTGATCTCTACTCGTATCTTCAAATCCCTGAGAATCTCGACCTGATCACATTGCTTGTATCATTGATCTGTCCTGGTCCTTTCCTTACTGTTCCCTATGTCGTCTTCTTCAGCGGCATTACTTCCGGACCTGCCAACCAGCCAGAGGAAGCTCGACAAGCACCCCAGCGCCAGGAAGATCAAGCTCAGCACTCTGGAGTAGCCTCCCGAGTTATGCTTTTCGGAGGCTCAGAACCTCCAGTTCAGGCAGCTCCGCCCGCTCAACCAGCTAGACAGGATGAGGGACCTTTGGTAGGGCTTATCAGAGAACTGCTTGCATCCCAAGATCGTCGAGGCGACGCCTTGCACCAGGAAGTTCATGATGCACTAAACCGAGGAGGTCCCCAAGGGAATCAGGTGGCCAACAGTTTCAAGCGCTTGAACCCTCCCTTCTTTGACGGCAGTAAAGATACACGATTGCCGCGGACGCTTGGCTTCAGGATACCGAGGTGGTCCTGGAAGCAGCTAGGACACCTGAAAATGAGAAGGTGGCGGTGGTACGCCTACAGTTGTTAGACTTGGCTCGCGATTGGTGGGCAGCTCAGGCCATGGGATTAGCGGCACCAGTCACTTGGGCGACGTTCAGAGAGAGGTTCCAGACAAAGTACTTCGATGCGGTGGCACGGTACGACTTGCAGACCAGATTCACCAACTTGAAGCAAGGAGGCAGGACGGTCGATGGCTATGCGACCGAGTTTTCCAGGCTGAGTAGGTTCGCCCCCACTTTGGTGGCGACCGAGTTCGATAGGGCTCAGCGGTTCCAGCAAGGGCTGCACTTAGAGATATTATTGGCTGTGGAGCAGTTAGAGCACCAGACGTTCGATGCAGTATTGAAGGCAGCAAGGAGGCATGAGTATACCTTCCGGAGAATTGTGGACAGGACCGGAGGCAGGAAGCGGTCCCACAGTCAGATGCACCAATCATCAGCTCCAGCCCCGGCAGCTAGGGGATTGACCATTGGAACTCCGAGGTGGGCGGCCTCAGTGACGTCGGTTCAGCATTCAACCCCGACGTATCCGCAGCAGCAGAAGCAGAAGCAGTCTTCCGCGGTGGAATGTTCGTATTGCGGGAAGCCGGGCCATGTAGTGGCAGAGTGTCGTAGGGCACAGGGATTATGCCTGGCTTGTGGAGGAGCAGACCACCAGATAGGGACCTGCCCGAATAGGGGAGGTCCATCATCATCCAACCTTTCTAGTTCTTCGGTAAGAGGACCAGCCTTAGTTCCAGTCCAGCAGCAGCAGCAGTACCCGAGGCCATTGTTGCCTCAGGCCCAGGCCTTTCAGCAGCAGAACCAGCAGCAGTTCACCCAGGCTCCAGCACAGAACCGACAGAGGGGTTTCCAGCAGAGGGGACCCGCAGCTAGAGGTCAGGCTATGATGATGACCATGGAAGAAGAAGTTGCACCAGGTGAGGTAGTGGCAGGTACTATTCTCGTCAACACCTTTCCAGCATCTGTATTATTTGATTCTGGTACATCGCATTCAATCATGTCTGCACGATTCGCGACACGGATAGGATTGGAGCCCGAGTCATTATCAGTGAGGCTCAATATACTTACTGGTAATGGTCTTGTGGGAGTAGATCGAGTGTTTTCCTCGTGTCGGATCGTAGTTAGCGGTAGAGAGTTCCCCGCTAGGCTCATAGAGTTCCCTATGGCAGACTATGATGTAGTCCTAGGCATAGATTGGTTGAAGAACCATTATGCTAGGATAGACTGCCATGTTGGCAGAGTTGTCTTTAGTATTCCCGGAGAGCCAGAGTTTTCATTTTCCAGAGGCACAGTAGAGCCATCTCCTCCAGTATTGCGGATGGCAGTAGCAGCAGTACAGTTGCCCCGGATAGTTGAAGAGTTTCCAGATGTCTTCCCAGAGGAACTTCCAGGGATGCCACCAGAGCGGGAGATCGAGTTCACCATCGACTTAATTCTCGGGACAGCACCAGTATCAGAGCGAGTCTACAGAATGGCGCCTTCAGAGTTGGAGATTTTGTACAAGATGATTGAAGAACTCAGGACCAAGGGATTCATTCGTGCAAGTGGATCGCCTTGGGGAGCCCCGATGCTTCTTGTGAAAAAGAACGATGGTACGTCCAGGCTATGTGTTGATTATCGTACCTTGAACTCAGTGACAATCAAGAACAGATACCCTCTCCCGAGGATAGATGACTTGTTTGATCAACTCAAGGGGGCTTCAGTTTTCTCGAAGATAGACTTGCGGTCAGGATACCACCAGATCAGAGTCAGAGAGCAGGACATCCCGAAGACGGCATTCAGATCTAGGTACGGGCATTGGG
Organism: Iris pallida; assembly: GCA_029216955.1. NCBI lineage: Eukaryota > Viridiplantae > Streptophyta > Magnoliopsida > Asparagales > Iridaceae > Iris > Iris pallida. The sequence goes on along the minus strand of JANAVB010006799.1, from coordinate 665,247 downwards.
AGTTTTTAGTTATGTCCTTTGGAGCGACCAATGCACCGGCAGTGTTCATGGACCTCATGAACCGTATTTTCATGCCTTACTTGGATCAGTTTGTGATAGTGTTCGTTGATGACATCCTGGTCTATAGCAAGAGTGAAGCAGAGCACGAGCAGCATCTCAGAATTGTCCTCCAGATTCTCAGAGAGCACCAGTTGTACGCCAAGTTCAGTAAATGCGAGTTCTGGCTCGATCGCATTTCGTACTTAGGTCACATCATTACCAGAGGAGGAGTGGAAGTGGATCCCCAAAAGATTGTGGCTATCGAGGCATGGCCAGTACCCAACTCAGTGGCAGAAGTTCGCAGCTTTCTTGGATTGGCCGGCTACTACCGGCGGTTCGTCTCTGATTTTGCAAGGATTTCAGCGCCGATGACCCAGTTGACCCGCAAGGATGTGCCGTTCGTTTGGACAGAAGAATGTCAGGAATCATTTGAGAAGTTGAAGCGAGGTTTGATAACGGCTCCCATTCTTACCCTTCCAGATGGGACCGGAGGATTCACAGTTTATTGCGATGCTTCAGGCAGAGGATTGGAATGTGTTTTGATGCAGCATGGGAAGGTAATTGCTTATGCGTCACGTCAAATCCGTGATCATGAGAAGAATTACCCGACCCACGACTTGGAGCTAGCAGCAGTAGTGTTTGCACTTAAGTTGTGGAGGCACTACTTGTACGGAGACAGAGTGGAGATCTTTACTGATCATAAGAGCCTGAAGTATGTTTTCACCCAGAAAGATCTTAATATGCGGCAGAGAAGATAGCTCGAGCTACTGGGGGACTACGATATGGATTTACAGTATCATCCAGGAAAGGCCAACGTTGTAGCAGATGCGTTGAGCCGGAGAGCCGAAGTTTATTTCCTGACGGCGCAACCAGAGCTATTGGCAGATCTTCAGAAGATGGGTATAGAAGTTGTCCTCCCTTCCAATGTGACCTTGATGGCCAGCCTACAGATTCAGTCCACCCTAGTTGAGAGGATCCGGACCGCACAGTTAACAGATTCCAAGATTCAGCGGCTCAGAGCAGAGTACGAGGCAGGGAGAAGGCCAGAGTTATGTATTCATGAGGATGGTACACTTCGATACGGCACGCGTCTTTGTGTACCCAGTGGAGATATCAGACAGGAAGTCATGGCAGAGGCTCACAGTTTGCAGTATTCCATCCACCCAGGCAGCACGAAGATGTACAGAGATATTCATCAACACTTTTGGTGGAATGGTATGAAGAGGGAGATAGCCCGGTATATCTCTCGATGTTTGGTTTGTCAACAAGTCAAGGCTGAACATCAGAGGCCAGCTGGACTTCTTCAATCCTTGCCGATCCCAGAATGGAAATGGGAGCACCTTACCATGGATTTCGTGACTGGGCTACCCAGATCTCCGACAGGCAGAGATGTTATTTGGGTCATTGTGGACAGGCTTACCAAGGTGGCACACTTTCTTCCATTTAGAGTTGGACAGTCGACGGCGCAGCTAGCAGAGATGTATCTCAGGCAGATCGTCCGACTTCACGGAGTGCCAGTCAGCATAGTATCAGACAGGGATACGAGATTCACATCGTACTTCTGGCGCAGTCTTCATCAAAGTTTGGGGACTCGTCTCAAGTTCAGCTCAGCGTATCATCCGCAGACAGATGGGCAGTCAGAGCGTACTATACAAACTCTCGAAGATATGTTGCGGTCGTGTACCCTTGACTTTGGTGGTTCGTGGGAGGATCACCTGCACCTGGTGGAATTCTCGTACAACAATAGTTTCCAGGCCAGTATCCAGATGGCACCCTTCGAGGCTCTGTATGGTAGGAAGTACAGATCTCCGTTAGCATGGGACGATGTCGGAGAGAGGCAGATGCTCGGTCCAGAACTGATTTCTCAAACGGTTGAAGTGGTCAGGAAGGTCAGAGATCACCTCCGAGTTGCTCAGGATCGCCAGCGCCATTGGGCCGATGCTCATCGGCGTCCCTTAGAATTTGCCGTCGGCGACCATGTATTCCTTAGGATCTCGCCTACCCGCGGCATCATTCGTTTTGGCGTACGGGAAAAGCTTAGTCCTAGGTATATAGGACCATTCGATATTCTGGAGCGAGTAGGCGATGTGTCCTATCGTCTCGCTCTTCCGCCGTTGCTAAGTGAGGTACATGATGTATTTCATGTATCCCAATTAAGATGGTACATCCCGGACCCGAGCCATATCCTAGATCATTCGGAATTGGTTGTTGGTACCAACCTTTCGTATGAGGAGAGGCCCGTGTCTATATTGGACCGGAGAGAAAAGACGCTCAAGAACAAGACTATTAACTTAGTCCGTGTTGCTTGGGGTCATCACTCTCTAGGTGAGTCAACATGGGAGCGTGAGGACGACATCCGATCGCGATATCCCTACCTGTTTGACTCGTGAGGTATAATATCTTTCTTATGCCTTGCGCTTTCCCTTTCCTTGCTTGCATTGTATGATTGTATGATTGAACTGCTTAGTGTAGCTTGCCTGTGCTTAGTATAGCTTGTCGTGGCAATCTCTAGCTCCTTAATTAAATTTTGAGGACAGAATTCTTTGAAGGTGGGTAGAGTTGTCACCCCCATTTCCTGTATTTCGTATTATACTCGTAATTTAATTTTGGCACGTATTTTATTTTCTCGACTTGCGGATTTTAGTTTCTCGTAAATGGGTTTTGGACCATGGCTTGGTTTTATTTTGTGGAGTTGGTTTGGTTTGGTTTGGTTCTTCATGAGTGGAACACCTTAGCCTATTCTCCACCTCCATTCCAACACACCCACCCTCATTATATCACCACCAACCTTTCTCTCTCCTCTTTATTCTCCATTAACTTCTCCATCTTCTTCCTTCTTCCACACAACTCCCCAACCCATAGGCAAGTGCACCTTGCCATCAAATAAGCACCACTTTTTATTTGTCCATTAACTAGATTAGGCCATGGAGAACAACTTTAGAACTTGACATTTTGTGATTTGGAGCTTTAATTCTTCTAGATCTAGGTTTTAACCATTTTCGAAAATTCTTGGTTTTGATCGATTAAACTTTGATTTTTGCTTGTTTTGATGCTTCCATGTGGAAGAGAATTCGATTTTACCCAAGTTAGAACTTTGAAAATCTAGATTTGGTTTTGATTTGACAAAGTTATAAAGAATTGAAGTTCTTGGTGTTCTTGGACCTGCTCTCGGCCAGGAAGAACATCTCTCTGCCTTGCGCTCTTTAGCGCATGGCCGATTGCGCACCCCCGGCCTGTGCTCTTTAGCGCAGGGCCGATTGCGCATGACCTCAGCCAGTGCTTTGCGCTGCGCTGGATTGCGCTGGCGCAAGCCATCCATGCGCAAGCCAGCCATGCACAAAGTAACCCCTGCGCAATCCACCCATGCGCAACTGACTCCTGCGCAGTCTGTTCCTGCACAATCCACCCCTGCGCAGTTGACTTCTGCGCAGTCTGTTCATGCGCAATCTGCCCCTGTGCCCTGTGCCCCTGCGCACTTGGCACCCTGCGCAACTGACACCTGCGCAATCCAACTCCCTGACCCCTTGCGCAATCCACTGGCTTTTGGAGTTTTGGTTATTTCTTTAAGCTTGGATCTTCTATAGTCCTATATATATTGGTATTTTATTAGATATTTTACGTCCATTTTATATCCTTACGCCTTTTGTCATGAACTTGATTTTGCTTAATATGTTGGGAATGACTATTGTACATAGCATGGTATGACAAGGAACTAGCATAACACGACAGTGACCCGTAGTGGTGCACTCCTGACATGACCAACCTGACATGGCAGTGACCCGTAGTGGCACACTCCTGACAGTACCCTGACATGAATTATCTTGATAACTTGATAGTGGCCCGTGGCGGCGCACTCCTGACTTGACTTGACTTGTAACTTGTAACTTGACTCGTATAATCAATTTGACACCGTGGGTGTTCCTGCTTGCCTGCTTGTACAATCCACTTGTCTTGTCTTGCATCATGTCTAGGACGTGACTTCCTGGGTACCACGGCCAGGGACTCGCGCTAAATTGGATTAGGCTAATGATTAGATCAAACTAGAACATAGAGAATTCCCAGTCACAGGCAATCTCGTTATCTGGGCGCTTTAATGGACTTGTAGCTTGCCGACGAGTAGAGCACATTTCCAGTACACTGTCATGTGTTGCACCCTCTAAGTCACCTAAGGGTACATTTGTCTCCCGGGCAATGTACCCACCTATAACTCTTAACCCGCGGAAGGATAACTGGATGGTCTGCAGGGCTTAGGACTGGAATTCTCACTTGCATCTTGTTAGTAATTAGGTTTGTGATAACCCTAGTTAGTTAAAGTAGTAAGCCGTAGTATTTGTTTGGCCGATTGCGAATGGATGGTGTCCAGCCTTGTCTAAGTCTTGTCTAGCTCCAGTACCTGCTATCTCCTGAGCATATTTGTTTTACTTATCTTAACGATAAATGAGTAGAGACAGTGAGCTATTCAGGCGAAGGGTTACAACCCCGGTCCTTGTCTGGTTTAAGGATTGTAACCTGGCTCCCGGAATGGTTCCACGTTCCTAGTCGTTTATCGCCCTGTGTACTTTACTACTTGTACTTCTTTTATTCTTATGTTCTGATATGCTGGCTTTTGTTCTTATTTGTGGCCTCCTTTGTGGCACTTGCTCTTTCTGGGATTTGACCCAGCTGGTTTTGTGTGGCCAGATTTCGGAGCAGCTCCCGAGGATCTACCAAGCTTCCAGCCCAATGGTGACAACTAGACGGAACCCGGGCCAAGAGTGGGTTTTCCTTTTTGTTTCACCCACTTATATAAATTTATTCTTTTGAGACGTTTAGCCGACGAGCACCTGTTAGCTCGATGCACATTTACTTACTGTATGCCTACGGGCTGTAAACATGATTAACAAATCCTAGGGTTGATCATGTATGACTGAACTCTTGCTAGTCCCATCATTTTGTACGACTAGCTTCATGATCATCCAATATGTAATATTTGGGACGCCTTATATATATATATTTGATGCTCTAATATCTTGTAACTCTGTTAATTGCTTGAGATTGAGACAATAGGCTTGACCTTAAGAGACTGCTGGCTTGTAGTAAACCCTCATATCTAGACAGCCGTGACCGTATAGTTGAGATGTATTCTATTTCAATATACGTAGCTGGCTATGTCTGCCCCCGTTCTCCAGTATTCTGGTTCTGGGGCGTGACACCTCTTGTTGGCCTTCACAGTAAATAAACTGGATGTTTTGAATGTACTGAGTAGGTTTTCTAATAAAAGAGACATACCCATATAGCTAAGGGAATAATCCTACTCTGAGTTATATTGTATAGAACATGAAAAACATGAAAAGTTAACTGCTAAGATAAACACATCACGTGGATTTTCAAATTGGCACTTGATCTTCGATCATACGACTTGGGCAAAAGTAGTGTTCTGATGTTGACACAAAGATTATTAATTTGCTTGACATGGTAAGCATGATCCTACCATTTCATTGTCACGTTTCTACGATTTCAAAAGCATGTCATATAGAGTATGACTTAATTGGTGGCACAACACGGAACATGGTTGATTCAAGTGAATATGTAGGAGGCTAACAAGTACTCATTCAAGAGTTGAGTTAAGGGTATGGCAACATGAATGGAAAAGTTCTCAAAAACTGTAGCACACCAAGGCACTCCCTGAAACAATGAAAGCATGCCGAGGAAATCCCTGAAATAATAGGATCTCGCTAAGGCAGACCCTGAAATAATGGGTGCTGCAGAAAGGAAAGAAAAGTATTAAAACACTTTGAATAAGTAATGATTGTGTAGGATGGTAAGTTGAGTTGAGTCTTGCATGGTCATTAGACAACTTGTGCATAAGAAAGGCTCCCCGAACAATAACCCGGAGACGGTGCCGACTTTGGCCTGGAAGGAGCAAAAAAAATAGTCGTATTGGCATACAACACTCAGATGGGTTATTCGAAAACTTTCAGCGGGGCTCGCTACCCACGCTGAAAGGGTCGCCGTCTAAAACCTTGCTATTGTCCAAGATAGCTTGTGATGCTAGTAAACCTTTCATATAGACGAGTTGGCATAATAGCGACGATTCACGTGCATGTCTTAGATTGAGTCAAGAAGTGTATGTATGGCCCAAATAAGTCAATAAGTGTATATACGGCAAAAATAAGTCAACAAGTGTATGTACGGTACAAATGAGTCTAGAAATGTGCACATGGTATGCAAGACAACGTTTGAGCCTAAGATTTGTATATAACAGAAACACGTAATCATAGTATCGTGTAAGTCATTGACACTAAGTTCACGAGTCTATGTTCAAGTCATTTTCGAAGACGAGAAATGAGGGAAAAGTCGTAGGGCAAGTATTGAGTAAAATGCACTATACTGCGAGGCACGGCCTCGATGATGATACACAAATGGATCTTATGGCACAAACACGATGTTAGCACAAATAGATTTTGTAGCAGTGTCACAAGGTCTTGGATCACGACCACGATATTGCAAAATGAATAGACTTATAGTTATAAATGAACTCATCCTAAGGCAAGATTACAAAGACAACCAAAAAATTTATGGAGCACTCACTAAATGAACGTGTTGATTTTGTCTGGGTGGGCGAGGGGCGCACTCACCAGCACGGTTGTGTACTGACACCCCCACCAGTTTTTATGCACAGGTAACAGGTACTTGCTAGTTTGAGGCAGAGCTCGCTTGGATGCGCTGAGGCATGGAGTTCTTTGGTATTTCGAGGTGTACGGTCGTATTGAAGACTTTACCTATACGGGACATAATGTATTGACATCGCCTCCTTTCTGCTGCTTGCCTCAAGACATGTATTGAGAGATGAGAGAGCATGCGTTATTGTATTCAGAGAGATTGTGAGCTTGAGCGAATGTAACTTGGCCTAGGGCCAGTCCCTTGTAATATTTTTGTTCTTATCAATAAAGTTCTTATTTTGTTTTCAACATTTGTGTTTCTTTTCTTGTTCTACTTTTTTGCTGATGTCTTATGTGCGACTCGATCATCTAGCTTTTAATCGACAGTTTCAGTCATTCTCCTTGCACGAGCACAACTCCCGATTCATGTGGCATCACGTTCTAGCAAGGACGATCAGTTCTACGGAACCGGGGCATAACACAGGGGGTGGCCAAGGAAGTGAAGATCACGGTAGAAGACTAGACGAGTGTCACCAGTCTCATGGCCGCACCCCTCAACGACTTTAAGATGATCCTAGGCATGGACTAGTTCATTTCGGTAAAAGCAATCCAATGCCACACTTTGGAGTCATCGGGATCGTAGAGAAGGGCTCGTCGTACAAGGTAATTATTGTATGGGGTAAGTCCATGAAAGAGAAATCTCTCTCCATCATACAACTCAAGAAGAGTGTGAAGCACGAAGAGACGACCTACTTAACAATGCTTAAGATGGAGGAGGCACTCGTTTAGGGGGGTTTTCCACCCGATATTAACGACTTTTTCACGGAGTTCGGGGATATCATGCTACAAGAGCTTCTAAGAAGCTACCTCCCTGAAGTGAGGTAGACCATACAATAGAATTAGAGCCGGGTACAAAATTGCCTGTTATGGCCCAATACCGCATGGATATGCCATAGCTCGATGAGTTGAAGAAGCAACTAAAGGAGATGCTTGATACAGGATTCATTAGGCCATCTAAGACCCCGTTCGTACACAGGTGTTGTTTAAAAAGAAGAATGATGGAAGCCTTTGTTTGTGCATTGACTATCATGCACTAAACAAAGTGACTGTCAAGGTCCCATTGGTGGCAGACTTGTTCAATCAATTATGAGGTATGAGGTACTTCTCCAAGCTAGATCTACGCTCAGGATATTTTCAGTTGCGGATAGCCGAATGGGACGAGATCAAGATAGCATGCATTATGAGGTATAGAGCATATGAATTTTTAGACATGTCTTTTTGACTAACAAATGCTCCTGTGATATTTTGTACTTTGATGAACAAGCTGTTACAACCCTATCTTAACCAATTCATCGTGGTATATCTCGACGACATCGTCATGTACTCAAATACGATGGAGGAGCATATTGAGCACTTGAAGACGATTTTCTTGGTGCTAAAAGAAAACCAACTATTTGTCAAGCAGGAGAAATGTTCCTTTCCCAGAAAAGGTGTTATTCTTGGGGCATTGAATTGGGAGTATCAAGATATGGATGGAAAACGAAGGTCCAGGCCATACGAGAGTGGAAGACTCCCACCAGGCCAACTGAGTTGTAATTATTCTTAGGCCTACAAACTACTATCGATAATTCATCTGAGGATACTCTGACATAGCTGCACCACTCATCGAACTATTACGAAAGGATCGTGCTTGAAGATGGATGCTCAAATGTGAGGAGGCATTTGTTGCACTCAAGAGGGACATGATAGAACCGGTCTTATAATTGCCATATTACTTTAAGGTTTTCTATGTGCATACTGACGCATTCGAATTTGCCATTAGTGGGGTGTTGGTATAAGAGGGGCACCCCATCACGTTCGAGAGCCGCAAGTTGAATGAAACAAAGCGCCGCTACACGATACAAGAGAAGGAGATGACCGCAGTGGTGTATTATATACGGGCATGGCATCTTTAAATGCTCGACACCAAGTTCGTGGTCATGATGGACAATGTCGCAACGAGCTACTTCCAAACTCAGAATAAGTTGTCCCCCAAGCAAGCAAGTTGGCAAGACTTCTTGGCTGAGTTTGACATAGCGCTATGATACAAGCCAGGAAAGGAGAACCATTTAGTCGATGCACTCAGCAGGAGGGCTGAGCTAGCAACTATTTGCTTGCTTAAGGGTGACATACTTGAGCGTATCAAGATGGATATGGTCGAGGACCCATTGACACAGGCTTTGGTGAAGCTCGCTTGTGAAGTCAAAACACGAAGGTTTTAGCTAAGGGACGGCCTTTTCTACACGAAGGGCAACAAGGTCATATCTAAATGGGTTGGCTTACGCAAACAGTTACTCAAAGAATGCCATAACACCAATTTGGCTGGACATCATGGTCAAAAGAGGACTTTGACGTTATTAGAGGCCACTTACTATTGGCCTCGCATGCACGAGGATGTGGAGGACTATGTGCGCACTTGTCTCGTGTACCGGCAAAACAAGGTGAATCATCAGTAACATGGGGGCCTGCTTGAGCTTCTCCCTATATCAAGTCGACCGTGGGAGAGCATTTCAATGGACTTCATCTCTGCCTTTCCTAAGGTGAGGATACTTGGTTCTATCCTTGTAGCGTGGTAGACCGATTTTCTATGTACGAGACCTTCATAGTTGCACCGACGGCCATTACTGCAGAGGAGGTCATGTGCTTGTTCATATCCCGTGTGGTGAAGTTTTGAGGCATCCCAAAAAGCATTATCAACGACCGAGACTCCAAATTCACGGGAAAGTTCTGGACGAAGGTGTTCAAGATCCTTGGGGTCTAATCTACACTTCTCGACTAGTTTCCACCCGCAGACAGACGGACAGACAGAGCAGTTTAATTCCCTACTCGAGGAGTACTTGCGGCACTTCGTGAGTGCCAACCAGCGGGGTTTGGTGCTTCACCTGGATATTGCCCAGTTCTGCTATAATCACCAAAGAAGCGAGTCGTCCCACGGCAGCCTGTTCGAGTTGGTAATGGATTGACAACCGCTCGCCATGCACACGCTGATTACGGGTTCATCGGGCAAGATCGTCCAGTGGCTCACCAGTTTGACTCGAACTTCAAGGAGAATGCGAATATCGGTAAGGCATTTTTGGTGAAAGTCGCACGCAAGATGAAGAAATGGGTCGACGCCAAGTGAAGGCATGTCAAGTACAAGGAAGGAGACTTGGTGATGATCAAGCTTCAGTTGCAATAGTTCAAGATGTTCTGTAAGGTGCACAAGGGACTGATTCGTATAAAAAAAATCTAAATTTGTTGAAAAAAATAAATAAGGGATAATTTTGGCTAAGGAGTAAATATGGCCTAATTTTCTAAACTCCATGAGATAAGAAAAAAATGGCCTAAGCAATAAGTAGACCCCACATGACTATAGACCCACATGACTATAAACAACACTAATTATGGAAGAGGAAGTCCTACATCATAAACCCTACACAAAACGATTGTAGATTGTTTCTTTTACAGTAGATTTTAAAAAAATGTTAGCATAAAAATAATTTTGATATGCTATGAATTATTCATAAAAATCAGCAATTTATTTTATTTTGTGATATACATTAAAAGGTCCCTTAAAAGTATAGGCTATGGGCGGTAGTCCAGTTCGTCCATACCCATGGCCGAACCAAAATAAGCATATTGGTGGTTAAAAGTGTGAGACTCATAATTCTAATTAGTAGTGATTTAAGAGACTTCTAAGTAAGGTGGAAGATTTGATTTCGTGTAGCATAGGGTCAATCAAGGGCTTACCCTGCACAAAAAAAATTATTTAAAGAATTTCTGGAAACAAAAAGGTCCTAACGGGATTCGAACCCAGGTCGCCAGATTCAAAGTCTGGAGTGCTAACCACTACACCATAGAACCATTACTATTAACGCTATTTACCATATTATATATATTTTATATATCATGATTAATTAAATAAATCATTATCGTTGTTGCAGTATGTTTTTGTTTACTGATTCATAGCTTAGACCTTAATAGGCTATTGTATCTCATGCTTTGCAGTGCCCTCCCTATACTAAAATGCTTGTAATTAGGCACGGCAATATTCTCCCGAACTCGACAGGAACCCAATTTTTTTATCCGATGGGAACGGATTTGGAGACTTAGAAAGGGGGATGGGGACGGGGATGGGGATTAAAAAAATTCTTCGTTCGGGTTCGGGGACGGATATGGGTATAGTACTTCCCGCCCCGATAAATCCCTGATTCCGGATACTTATACTCATATCCATATGTGCAATCCATTGGAAATGATATGCTCTCTTGGTCTATAGTATATATATTTAGTTTATGAAAACCATTATTAACATGTCTTGTAATTTTTTTGAATGAAAATAATTATTTTAAGCTTATAATGTACATAAAAAAGTGTTAACCGAACGAGAGACGGAGACGAGTAAATCCGGTCCTGAAAGTGCTAACGGGAACGGGGACGGGGACGGAAAATGTATTGTTTAACGGGGATAGGGGTAAAAATTTGAACCCCGACGAAAAACGGGGACGGGAACGGGGATGAAAATTCAAACACTATTCGAGGACGGAGATGGGGAATATGGTCCCCGACCCCTACCCGCGCCGTTGCCATCCCTACTTGTAATTATGCAATCTTTCTCCTTCACATAAAATTTGTTTATTCATAACCCAAAAGTCCAGGTTGCACAGCAGTGTTATTGAAATTAGACATGAATATAGGAAGAAATTGAGATTTAAGTGGAGAGTTGAAGCTAGGGTTTTATTGCTCAAGAAACGATTACAGAGAGGGAGGAGGAAGAAGAAATGAGAATTCAAGAAGAAACAAATGAAAGAAAATATGACGATGATGAAAAAGCCAGTGCGAACAAGATCCGTACGAAGAATCTGAAGCGACATGACGACCGGCTAAAAATCGGATGCGAAAAAACACACAATTTAACTGAGCTTGCACGTGCTGGAAAAAAATGAAAGAAAATACATTCCACACTCTCTTTCCTCTACTCTCTTGTTTATATACAAGTGTGTGTATCAGAGTATCAAAGGTTGCTGAGCTGGCAGAATTAAGTCGGTGGACTAATTTGCTGAGCTGGCTGATCACTACTGAGCTGACTGATCACTACTTGCTGAATCATTGCTGAGCTGGCAATCAAGGTAACTAACTCTAACTGCCTTCTTAGAGCATCTCCAACCCTATTGTCTTGTTAAGTGTTGTGAGTCTTAGGTGGCTCCTATGTGGCATGAGCCACAAGACAATGTCTTGTTTATGTGGCAAAATTATATCTCAAAAGACAATGAGATAGAAAAACTCTCTCCAATGCAAAAGTATTGAGGAGACAATAAAAAAATATTTTTTCCAACTTCCAATGCAACTTTTAAGACAACTACTCATCTTCTTTCTTTTTTCTAATATTTTTTTATTCATAATTGATGACATGGAAGAGAAGACATCGTCAAGTGCATTGTCTAGAACAAGACAATCAACTTCACAATATCTTCTTTAATTTTTACCACATAAGCTTCACAATTGACTTGACAATTGCATTGGAGAAGAACTTTTGAATAAAATTTTGTCATTCCTATGTGGCAACAACTTTTTTCTAAAGTCACAGTAGGGTTGGAGATGCTCTTATTAGTGTCTTAACTCCTGAACTGATGTGAGTAAAATCAAGCTTTATCATAACTTTATGAAGAACTAGTCATCTTCAGGTGTGCATGTACCCAAAAAAAATTAAAATTATTAAGAAAATTGATAAAAATTTATATTATATAAAAATAGTTTAAATATGATTTGAATATAGTTTTACTAAAATTTGTTATACTTATATTTTTGAAATTTTGGATATATGTTTAGATAATAGCATGTAGTTAGTTTAAACATGATTTGAATATTAAAAATATTTCAATTTAAATTTGGTATAGATATATTTATAGGATTTTGAATATATATTCAGGTAGGTAGTAAGATTTTAGATTTTTTTTTATGTGATGCATGGGCGGAAACTGAAGGGCTTGTTGGATTGTATCTCGTTTCCAGTTGAGCGCTCAAATGGGGGGAGTGGGGGGGTGACAATGGAGTTGCTAATTTAGTCCCACATCGGTTAGGGGGTAGGATAATATGGTATAGATAATTGAGATTGGTCCATGACTTACATAAGAATTCTCTTTTAAGGCATATGGGTCCAATTCAATATTGCATCTCATGGGCCAACTCCGGTTCGAACACACCGCGTTCCCAACAAGTGGTATCAGAGCCCATAGTTACGGGACTCGTTTGGACGGCTCTAATTGGTTCGAGACAGATGATGTTGAACGTTCATGTGTATAATCGAATTATACGGGCTCTTCTCAAGGTGGAGTAGGAGCATCAACTAGAAGAATTTGCTTCAAAGGTGGGTTTGACGAGCCCAAGGTGGAGCAAGACTTTGTGGTTGGCACACAATTGTGGTGTGGATGAATGTATTATGCTTGGTTCTGTAGTCGAACGGATCGAGATGACAATATGTTGGATCTCCTAGGTGCTCAGCTGGCGGGAACGAGCAAAGGTAGCGGTTAGAAAACGAGCTAAGGTGGAGATTGTTGGACTGTACTTGTTTTCGGTTGGGCGCTCAAATGGGGGGTGACAATAGAGTTGGTGTTATTGTCGGGAACGCCGGGGCACGCTTTTCGATGGAAAATACAGAAACTGAAACAGTTGTAAAGACAACGTTTCAAATGCAATTCCTTAAAGAAGGTTTTGCAACAGAGATCCAGAAGGATTCTGCAAATTACGAGATCTAAAAAGATATCGTAATACACGAATAATCTAAAGAGATTTTCGTGATCGTAGCAAACTTGCAGTAGTGCCTTCTAAAAAGAAGATACTGACAGAACTACTAAAGGCAACAGAAGGATGACAGGCGAGAGATGGAAATGCTGGGGTGAATGATCACCGTTGCTCAAAGCTTTATTCGCCCTCTGCGAACAGCTTCCAGGAACCAGCAAGGTTGACGGAAAACCTTGGAACACTCCTGCTCTTCTGACTCCTCGGAAGACGGCGAACTCCTCTGGCAATGGCTCTGCTCTTCTCTCTTCTGTTTGAAGTAACAGAACCCACGCGTACTAAAAAGTACTAGTATTTGTGTTAAAGAACACGCTCACTACTCTGTTGTGTTAAAGAACACTTAGAATTTTTCTCCCTGGAATTCTGATTACTTCAGCACTCAGAGAGAGGAGAGAACCTGCATATATAGCCCACGGGGCGGTTGCCAAGCAGTTGCCTGAACTTCAGGGTAGTGGCAGAACCACTCCTGAACGTGCAGTAACTGCTGCAACCGTTCCCGCTCTAATATGTAGCCAGCCATACGCTCACTACGCACACTGCGCACTCTACGCACGCTGCATACGCTGCGCACACTGGGCGTACTGGGCTGCGTACTGGGCTGCGTAACTGGGCCAGCGTAACTGGGCTCGCGTAACGGACCGCGCAACGTGGTCGCGCAAGTGGCTCGCGCAACGAGCGCAACTTAAGCGCACTATGCGCCTAGCGACGATGCTGACGTGCTAAGTGCGCCAACAAAACGCCACATTACGCCTCATGAGCCCTTGAGCCCGAGCCCGAGCCCGAGCCCGAGTCCGAGCCCGAGCCCGAGTCCGAGTCCGAGTCCGAGTCCGAGTCGCTAAGCTCCTACGGAGCTTAGCTCCATGGAAATAAATTTCCAAGAGCAAAAAGCTTACAGCTTCTTAATTGTTGATTAAGCCTTTATACCATTAATAATTAATCCCACATGGCACACACCCATGTACACTACATGTGCATCTCCATAAAGAGCAAAGACTCATATATATGGAGATACACATTCCTTTCTAGCCGATGTGGGACTAAAAACCAAAACAAAAGGCTAAAAACCCAACAATTGGTAATTTAGTCCTATATCGGTTAGGAGGTGGGATCATGTGTGTAGATAATTGGGATTGGTTCATGCATTACATGAGAATTCTTTTTTAAGGCATATGGGCCCAATTCAATATCGCACCTCATGGGCCAACTCCGGTTCGGGTCACACCGTGTTCCCAACAGGACTGGGGTGGGCTCCAGCCCACCCAAAAAAAAAAGATTTTTTTTTTCATATATAAATTGTTTTTTGTCATTATTTGTGAGTTCAGCTATACCTAGCCCACCCTAACCCACTCCAGCTCACTCCAGTTCTAATTTCTGGTTCCGCCCTTGATATGATGTACATACAATTGTAGTTAGAAAGGTTTTAGATTTGTTTCTAATTACGTAAGAATATACATACGACTTAAATGGCTTACTTTCAGCCATTTTCAAGCCTATTTATAATAGTAAAGATTTGGAGCATGCATTTATCACTCTTCTCTTAATGAGCTCTACTTGGCTCCATTTTTTTTAAACAGTAATATATTTTTTCTTATATTTGTACATATTTCTTGCTCTTCTTTTAAAATATTTTATAATAGAGCTTCTCCATAAAAAAAAAAGAATCTTCAACGAGAGTTTCTATTAAGAGTTTATCATAAGTAGAAAATATTAAAAAATAAAGAAATTCTATGAGGAACTCTGCATATACAATCCTTGATAGAGTTCTTCTATATGAAAATGAGTTCACATAAGAGCATCTCCAACCCTATTGTCTTATTTTGTATTGTGAATCTTAAGTGGCATGGGACACAAGACAATATCTTGTATATATGGCAAAATGATATTCACAAATGACAATGAGTTTAAAAAGTCACCTCCAATGCAAAAGTATTGCAAAGACAATACAAAGTAATTTTTTACAACTTCAAGACAACTTTTACTCTTCTACTTCTTTTTATAAAAATTTTTATTCACAAATAATGATGTGGACATAAAGACATTGTGAAGTACATTGTCTAGATCTAGACAACCAACTTCACATTGTCTTTGTCATGTCATTGCCATGTCAACTCCATAATTTATTTTATATTTGCATTGGAGAAGTACTTTTGGAAAAAAATGATTGTTATTCCTATGTGGCAATAATTTTTTTCAAACTCACAGTAGGGTTGGAGATGCTCTAAACATTTGCTTATCATATTATAAGTCGTTATTGTTAGTATTATTTGTTTAAGGACACGTAGACATATTGGAGACATATTTTGTGTAGTTGAATTTCTACATTAAAAAAATAAAAAATTGTCACGTAGACATAAATCTTCTTAAAAGGGATTAACTAGGTGGGGAGTTCCTTCATGGAAACCCTCGGATGCTCAAGAGCCAGAAGATAGATAGACTAAAACTAGACAGTTTAGTCTAGAAATAATAAGAGTGTACAGCTTCAATTGGTGCCATGGGGATATATTTATAGATGTAAGGAAAGGCTGTGTCTATAAATAATTAGAAGTTATTTACCGGCTGTCACTATTGGGCTTTAACACTATTTGGGAACTTTGTGGAAGAGGGAGAGAAAATTTTGAGAGAAAAAAAAAGGCAAATGTTAAGGGCCACTCTTTTTTTTACTAAGGACTACCAACTTAAAGTTTAAAAAATTGTAAGTTTGCTATTTTGAAAACACTAAGGGGACGTTTGGTATGCGAAATACTATATAGCCGGGAATTCTATATTCCCGGGAATCAAATTTCAAGGAATTAAATTCCCTGGAAAATTACATTCCCATGTTTGGTGACAATATAAATATTTCCGGAAAAAAAATAAAAAATAATAATAACTAAAAAAAATGCACAAATATAAAAAAAATCGGTAAAAATGACAAAAAAAACGGTAAAAACGAAAAAAAGGTAAAACGAAAAAAACGACAAACTAACAAAAAACGACAAAAACGAAGAAAAACGACAAAAACGAAGAAATACGACAAAAAATTGGTTAAAACGACAAAATGACCAAAAAAACGACAAAAAATGTATAAACGACAAAAAATAACAAAAAATGATAAAAACGACAAAAATAACCAAAACACGAAAAAAAAAAAACAACATAAAATCGGTAAAAACGACAAAAAAATCAAAATGTGGCAAAAAAGACAAAAAAAAACAAAAAATCGGTTAAAACGACAAAAA
Source organism: Iris pallida (assembly GCA_029216955.1). Classification (NCBI taxonomy): domain Eukaryota; kingdom Viridiplantae; phylum Streptophyta; class Magnoliopsida; order Asparagales; family Iridaceae; genus Iris; species Iris pallida. The sequence goes on along the minus strand of JANAVB010006799.1, from coordinate 648,533 downwards.
ATGACAAAAAAATCGGTTAAAAACGAAAAAAAAATCGGTTAAAAACAACAAAAAATCGGTTAAAAACAACAAAAAATAACCAAAAAGCGGCAAAAATAAAAAATACTCGATAAAAAGGACAAAAAGGACAAAAAATCGGTTAAAACGACAAAAAATAACCAAAAAGTGACAAAAACGACAAAAAATCGGTAAAAGCGAAAAAAACGACAAAAATGACAAAAATTGACATAAAATCAGTAAAAAAAATGACCAAAAAGCGACAAAAAACGACTAAAATTTGGTAAAAACAACAAAAAAAAGCTAAAAAACGACAAAAAATTGCTTAAAACGACAAAAATTGACAAAAAAGGACAAAAATTGGGTAAAAACGACAAAAAATAATCAAAAAGTGAAAAAAAAAAGACAATGGATAAAAATGACAAAAAATCGCTTAAAACGACAAAAAGTGGGTAAAAACGACAAAAAATGACAAAAAAGCGATAAAAACGACAAAAAAATTTAGACAATTTTTTTTGCCCGGGCAAAAAAAAAAAAAAAAAAAAAACCCACTTATTCTCAAGGGATAGAATTTTCATGTTTTGTGGGTAAACTATTTACCCGGGTATTTACAATACCCGGGAATAAATTTTTATAAGCCAAACAAACGTGGTAATAGATTCCCATCTTAAATTTTTTCGGGAATAAAAAAAAATACCGCGTATCAAACGTCCCCTAAGGGTCCACTTGGATTGAGGGTTAAGAGAGTTAAGTGAGGGAAAGTTAAGTGAGGGAAAAATAAAATCATGCTTGGTTTGAGGGTGGGGGTTTAGGAGGGAGAGTTATGGAGGGTTATGTCACGCCCCAGAACCAGAATACTGGAGAGCGGGGGCGTACATAGCCAGCTACGTATATTGAAATGAAATCCACCTCGCTATACGGTCACGGCTGTCTAAATATGAGGGTTTACTACAAGCCAACGGTCTCTTAAGGCCAAGCCTATTGTCTCAATCTCAAACAAATAATATAATTACAAGATGTTAGATCACCAAATATACAATAAAAGGCGTCCCAAATATTACATATTCAGTTGATTATGAAGCTAGTCGTACAAAATGCGAGGACTAACAAGAGTTCAGTCATACATGATCAACCCTAGGATTTGCTAATCATGTTACAGCCCGTAGGCAGATAGTAAGTAGATGTGCATCGAGCTAACAGGTGTTCGCCGGCTAAACGTCTTAAAAGAATATTTTTACAATAGAGTGAGCGAAACAAAATAGAAAACCCACTCGTAGCCCGGGTTCTTTCTAGTCGCCACCATTGGGCTGGAGGTTCGGTAGATCCTCGGGTGCTGCTCCGAAATCTGGCCACACAAAACCAGCTGGGTCAAACCCCAGAAAGAGCAAGTGCCATAAAAGAGGCCACGAAATAAGAACAAAACCAGCATATCCGAACATAAGAAACTGGAGGAAAGTACAAGTAATAAAAGTACAGCAGGGCAATAAACGACTAGGGACATGGAACCATTCTGAGAGCCAGATTACAACTCGTAAACCAAACAAGGACCGGGGTTGTAGCCCTTCGCCTGAATAGCCCTTGTCTCTATTCATTTATAGTTAAGATAAGTAAAACAATCATGTACGGAGTACCAGGTACAGGAACTAGACGAGACTAGACACCATCCATTCACAAGCGGCCAAGCAATTACTACGGTTTACTACTTAATTAACTAGGGTTATCGCAAGCCTAGTTACTAACAAGATGCAAATTGAAAATTTCCCAGTCCCAAGCCCTGCCGACTATCCAGTTATCCTTCTGCGGGTTGGGAGTATGATTGGGTACATCGCCCAGGAGACGATATACCCTTAGGTGACTTAGAGGTGCAACACATGACAGTGTGCTGAAAATGTGCTCTACTCGTCGGCAAGCTATAAATCCATTAAAGCGCCCAGATAACGAGGTTGCCTGTGACCGATAATTCTCCATGAACTATAGTTTGATCTAATCATTAGCCTAATCCATATTTAGTGTGAATCCCTGGCTGTGGTACCCAGGGAGTCACGTCCTAGACATGATGCAGGACAAGACAAGTAGATTGCACATGCAACAAGAAAGAACACTCAAGGTGTCAGGGGCAAGTCAAGTTAGTTAAGCTAGCTGTCATAACAGCATCGAGTTACTAGGTTATCAAGTCAAGTCAAGTCAGGAGTGCGCCACGGCGGGCCACTATCAAGATATTAAGTTACAGGGGAATTAATTACAGGTTGCAGGTTACAAGTTAAAAGCCACAAGTTACAAGCACCCAACAAGTTACTGCCAAAATCTGAGAAGGCTAGGCATAAATTAAAATAGAAAATCGTGTCAAGGCGTGCCGGGTCAAGTCAAGTCGTGCTGTGGGCAAGAAATCTCAGAAAAACACAATTCAACAAGAGAAGGCAAGGACCAAGGGAAAACCAAGGGACACCATGGCACAAGGTGTGCTAGGTCAAGGGGCAGCCCAAGGGCACGACCGAGGGCGCAGGGGCCAATGGCGCAGGGACCGAGGGCGCAGGGGCCAATGGCGCATGGGCCGAGGGCGCAGGGTCCAATGGCGCAGGGGCCGAGGGCACAGGGGGCAGATGGCGCACGGCCGAGTGCGTAGGGACGCGCGGTCGAGTGCACAGGGGAGCGCACGGACGAGTGCGCAAGGACGCGCGACCAAGTGCACAGGGGCGCACGAGCACAGGGGCCGAGGACGGGGCAGCAGCGCGCTAAAGAGCGCGTGCGCCAACGGTTGCCGCGGCCAGCGCCAAAGGGCGCGGGACAGGGGCAGCGCGATGCAGCCAAGCGCGCGGGGTGCAGAGCGGCGAAGCGCGCGGGCCAGCTGCACGCTAAAGAGCGTGCGCGGGGGAGGGGTCTTCTTCTCCATTGCTGAGAAGGATCTCCAATGGCTCCAAAAAAAACTTCAAAATACAACAACTTGGTCATCATAACTCCAAATCCGGATTTGTGAAGTTCTATCTTGGGTGAAATTTGATTCTCTCCAACATAGGAACATCAAAACCCACAAAAATCCAAATTAAATAGATCAAAACCATGTAAATCCGAAAATAAGGAAAACTTAGATCTAGAACAAAGGAGACTCCAAATCACAAAATGCCAAGTTCTAATGTTGTTCTCCATGGCCTAATCTAGCTAATGAACAAATAAAATGTGGTGCTTATTTGGTGGCACAGTGCACTTGCCTATGGGGGGGAGTGTTGTGTGGAGGAAGGAAGAAGATGATAGAAATTAATGGAAGAATATTGAGGAGAGAGAATGTTGGAAGATATTAATTAGGGTGGGTTGTGGTGGAATGAGGGTGGAGCATAGGCTAAAGTGTTCCATGTGGTTAAAATCAAATCAAACCAAACCAAACCAACTAAAACCGAGCCGAGTCGAAACCCAAAATACGAAAAAATCCAAAATTTTACAAGTCAAGAAATAAAAATACAGGCCAAAATCCGACTACGAGTATGAATACGAAATATGGAAAATGAGGGTGACAACTCTACCCACCTTAAAAGAATTCCGTCCTCGGAATTTAATCAAGGAGCTAGAGACTGCCACGGCAAGCTACGCTAAGCACCAACAACTACGCTAAACAGTTCAATCATACAATCATACATGCAAGCAAGGGATGGAAGGCATAAGGCATAAGGAAGACATTATACCTTACGAGTCAAACAAGTAGGGATATCGCGATCGAATGTCGTCCTCACGCTCCCACGTTGACTCACCTAGAGAGCGATGACCCCAAGCAACACGGACTAAACTAATAGTCTTGTTCTTGAGTATCTTTTCCCTCCGGTCCAAAATAGACACGGGCTTCTCCTCATACGAAAGTTTGGTACCGACAACCAGTTCCGAATGGTCTAGGATGTGGCTCGGGTCCGGGATGTACCGTCGTAATTGGGACACATGGAATACATCATGCACCTCCCTTAGCGACGGCGAAAGAGCGAGACGATAGGATACATCTCCTACTCGCTCCAGGATATCGAACGGCCCTATATACCTAGGACTAAGCTTTTCTCGTACGCCAAAGCGAATGATGCCGTGGTTAGGCGATATCCTAAGGAATACATGGTCGCCGATAGCAAATTCTAAGGGACGTCGATGGACATCGGCCCAATGTCGCTGGCGATCTTGGGCAACTCGAAGATGATCCCTGACTCTTCTGACCACTTCAACTGTCTGGGCAATCATTTCTGGATCGAGCATCTGCCTTTCTCCGACATCGTCCCATGCTAGCGGGGATCTGTACTTCCTGTCATACAGTGGCTCGAACGGAGCCATCTGAATACTGGCCTGGAAACTATTGTTGTACGAGAACTCCACCAGGTGCAGGTGATCCTCCCATGAACCACCGAAGTCAAGGGTACAAGATCTCAACAAGTCTTCAAGAGTCTGGATGGTGCGCTCTGACTGGCCATCTGTTTGCGGATGATATGCTGAACTGAACTGGAGACGAGTTCCCAAACTCTCTTGCAGGCTTCGCCAAAAGTGTGACGTAAATCTTGAATCTCGATCGGAGGTGATACTGACGGGCACACTGTGAAGCCTGACAATCTGTCGGAGGTACATTTCTGCTAGCTGAGCCATAGACTGCCCAACTCTGAATGGAAGAAAATGAGCCACCTTTGTGAGCCTGTCAACTATAACCCAAATAACATCTCTAGCAGCTAGGGATCTAGGCAATCCAGTCACAAAATCCATGGTCACATGCTCCCACTTCCATTCTGGAATCGGCAAGGGCTGAAGAAGTCCAGCGCGCCTCTGATGTTCAGCTTTAACCTGCTGGCAAACCAAATACCGAGAGACAAACCAGGCTATCTTCCTCTTCATGCCATTCCACCAGAAATGCTGACGAATATCACGGTACATCTTCGTACCACCGGGATGAATAGAATACCGTGAACTGTGAGCTTCTGCCATGACTTTCTGTCTGATACCTCTACTGGGTACACAAAGACGAGTATCGTGCCGAAGTGTACCATCTTCATGAATGCACAACTCTGGCCTTCTTTCTGCCTCACACTCTGTTCTAAGTCGCTGAATCTTGGAATCTGTAGACTGCGCCATCCGGATCCTCTCAACTATACTGGACTGAACCTGTAGACTGGCCATCAACGCCACGTTGGTAGGAAGAACCACCTCAATTCCCATCTTCTGAAGATCTGCCAATAACTCTGGTCGCGTCGTTAGGAAATAAATTCCGGCTCTCCTACTCAATGCATCCGCCACAACGTTGGCCTTTCCTGGGTGATACTGCAAGTCCACATCGTAGTCCACCAGTAGCTCGAGCCATCTTCTCTGTCGCATATTAAGGTCCTTCTGGGTGAAAACATACTTCAGGCTCTTGTGATCCGTAAATATCTCCACTCTATCTCCATACAAGTAGTGCCTCCACAACTTAAGTGCAAACACTACGGCTGCCAGTTCTAAGTCATGGGTCGGGTAATTCTTCTCATGGTCACGAAGTTGACGTGATGCATAAGATATTAACTTCCCATGCTGCATCAAGACACACTCCAATCCTCTGCCTGAAGCGTCGCAATAAACTGTGAATCCTCCGGTCCAGTCTGGAAGTGTGAGAATGGGAGCCGTTATCAAACCTCGCTTCAACTTCTCAAATGACTCCTGGCACTTCGATGTCCAAGCAAACTGCACATCCTTGCGGGTCAACTGGGTCATCGGCACTGAAATCCTTGCAAAATCTGAAACGAATCGCCGGTAGTAGCCGGCCAATCCAAGAAAGCTGCGAACTTCTGCCGCTGAACTAGGTACTGGCCATGACTCGATAGCCACAATCTTCTGGGGATCCACTTCCACTCCTCCTCGGGTAATGATATGACCTAAGTACGAAATGCGATCGAGCCAAAACTCGCATTTGCTGAACTTGGCGTACAACTGGTGCTCTCTAAGCGTCTGAAGGACGATTCTGAGATACTGCTCATGCTCCGCTTCGCTCTTGCTGTAGACCAGGATATCATCTAGGAACACGATCACGAACTGATCCAAGTAAGGCATGAAAATGTGATTTATGAGGTCCATGAATACGGCTGGCGCATTGGTCGCTCCAAAGCGCATAACAAGGAACTCCCAATGCCCATACCTAGATCGAAAAGCTGTCTTCGGGATGTCCTGCTCTCTAACTCTGATCTGGTGGTATCCTGACCGCAAGTCTATCTTCGAGAACACTGAAGCCCCTTTGAGTTGATCAAACAAGTCGTCTATCCTCGGGAGAGGGTATCTGTTCTTGATTGTCACTGAGTTCAAGGTACGATAATCTACACATAACCTGGATGTACTATCCTTCTTTTTCACAAGAAGCATCGGGGCTCCCCAAGGCGATCTACTTGCACGAATAAATCCCTTGGTCCTGAGTTCTTCAATCATCTTGTACAAAATCTCTAACTCTGAAGGTGCCATCCTGTAAACTCGCTCTGATACTGGTGCTGTCCCGGGGATTAAGTCTACAGTAAACTCGATCTCTCGCTCTGGCGGCATCCCTGGAAGTTCTTCTGGGAAGACATCTGAAAACTCTTCAACTATCCGGGGTAACTGTACTGCTGCTACTGCCATCCGCAACACTGGGGAGGATGGTTCCACTGCGCCTCTGGAAAATGAAAACTTTGGCTCACCTGGGATACTAAAGACAATCCTGCCAGCATGACAGTCTATCCTAGCATACTGGTTCCTCAACCAATCCATGCCTAAGACCACATTATAGTCTGCAATGGGGAATTCTATAAATCTAGCGGGGAACTCTCTACCGTTAACTACGATCCGACACGAGGAAAACACTCGATCTACTCCCACAAGACCATTACCAGTAAGTATATTAAGCCTCACTGATAATGACTCGGGCTCCAGCCCTATCCGTGTCGCAAATCGTGCAAACATGAATGAATGCGATGCACCAGAATCAAATAATACCAATGCTGGAAAGGAGTTGACGAGAATAGTACCTGCCACTACCTCACCTGGTGCAACTTCTTCTTCCATATCCATCATCATGGCCTGACCTTGTCCTCTGGCTGCGGGTCCCCTCTACTGGAAATCTCTCTGTCTGCTCTGTACTTGGGCTTGGGTGTACTGCTGCTGGTTCTGCTGATAAAACGCCTGGGCCTGAGGCAACAATGGCCTCGGGTACTGCTGCTGCTGCATAGGTACTGGTCCCCAAACTGATGGACTGGTTAGGTTAGAAGAGGACGAACTACCCCTATTCGGGCAGGCTCCTATCTTGTGATCTGCCGCTCCACAAGCCAGGCACAATCCTTGCGCCCTGCGACAATCCGCCACTATATGGCCGGGCTTCCCGCAATAAGAACATCCCATCGCGGAAGTCTGCTTCTGCTTCTGCTGCTGCGGGTACGTAGGGGTTGAATGCTGAACCGACGTCACTGAGGCCGCCCGCCTCGGAGTTCCAATGGTCAAACCTCTAGCTGCCGGGGCTGGAGCTGATGATTGGTGCATCTGACTGTGGGACCGCTTCCTACCTCCGGTCCTATCCATGATCCTCTGGGATGTGTATTCATGCCTCCTAGCTGCTCTCAACACTGCATCGAACGTCTGGTGCTCGAACTGTTCAACTGCCAACAAGATCTCCAAATGCAGTCCCTGCTGGAACTGCTGGGCCCTATCAAACTCGGTTGCCACCAAGGTAGGGACAAACCTACTAAGTCTAGAAAACTCAGATTCATAACTGTCGACCGTTCTGCCTCCTTGTTTCAAGTTGGTAAATCTCGTCTGTAGGTCGTACCGAGCTACAACATCAAAATACTTCATTTGGAATCTTTCTCCAAACACTGCACAAGCAATGGGTGCCACTAATCCCATGGCTTGTGCTGTCCACCAACTGCGAGCCAAGTCCAGCAACTGTAGCTGTACCACGGCCACCTTCTTATTCTCAGGTGTTCTAGCTGCTTCCAGAATCACCTCGATATCCTGAAGCTAAGCGTCCGCGGCAATCGCATCTTCGCTGCCGTCGAAGAATGGAGGGTTCAAGCGCTTGAAGCTGTTGGCCGCACTGTTCCCTGGATGACCGCCTCTGATCAAAGCATCTTGAACTGTCTGGTGCAAGACGTCGCCTCTACGATCCTGGGAAGCTATCAAGGTCCTGATGAGACCTACCAAGGTGCCATCATCAGGATCGACAGGTTGAACGGGCTGAACTGGGGGCTCTCCTCCAGTAGATATAACTCGGAAGGCAACTCCGGAATGCTGGGCTTGATCTCCGGGTTAATGGTCCACGAGAAGTGCTCTACCTTGCTGATCGGCGGGGTCAGGTACAATGTCGCTGAAGAAGATGACACAGGAGAAAAACAATAAGGAAGGACCATGACAGATCAACGATACAAGCACATGATCAGGGCAAAAATCCAGAGATTCAGAGGATATGAATGGAGATCAAAGACAAGTACTGATTGAGACATCTATCCGGTAAACCCTCACATATCTTGAATGCCAAGACCTGCATGGGCCACCACTTAAACCATGTCACGCCCTAGAACCAGAATACTGGAGAGCGGGGGCGTACAATGCCAGCTACGTATATTGAAATGAAATCCACCTCGCTATACGGTCACGGCTGTCTAAATATGAGGGTTTACTACAAGACAACGGTCTCTTAAGGTCAAGCATATTGTCTCAATCTCAAACAAATAATATAATTATAAGATGTTAGATCACCAAATATACAATAAAAGGCGTCCCAAATATTACATATTCAGTTGATCGTGAAGCTAGTCGTACAAAATACGAGGACTAGCAAGAGTTCAGTCATATATGATTAACCCTAGGATTTGCTAATCATGTTACAGCCCGTAGGCAGATAGTAAGTAGATGTGCATCGAGCTAACAGGTGCTCGCCGGCTAAACGCCTCAAAAGAATAATTTTACAATAGAGTGAGCGAAACAAAATAGAAAACCCACTCGTAGCCCGGGTTCCTTCTAGTCGCCACCATTGGGCTGGAGGTCCGGTAGATCATCGAGTGCTGCTCCGAAATCTGGCCACACAAAACCAGCTGGGTCAAACCCCAGAAAGAGCAAGTGCCACAAAGGAGGCCACGAAATAAGAACAAAACCAGCATATCCGAACATAAAAAACTGGAGGAAAGTACAAGTAATAAAAGTACAGCAGGGCAATAAACGACTAGGGACATGGAACCATTCCGAGAGCCAGATTACAACCCGTAAACCAAACAAGGACCGAGGTTGTAGCCCTTCGCCTGAATATCCCTTGTCTCTATTCATTTATAGTTACGATAAGTAAAACAATCATGTACCGGAATACCAGGTACAGGAACTAGACGAGACTAGACACCATCCATTCACAAGCGGCCAAGCAATTACTACGGCTTACTACTTAACTAACTAGGGTTATCACAAGCCTAGTTACTAACAAGATGCAAATTAAAAATTTTCCAGTCCCAAGCCCTGCAGACTATCCAGTTATCCTTCCGCGGGTTAAGAGTATGATTGGGTACATTGCCCAGGAGACGATATACCCTTAGATGACTTAGAGGTGCAACACATGACAGTGTACTGGAAATGTGCTCTACTCGTCAGCAAGCTACAAATCCATTAAAGTGCCCAGATAACGAGATTACCTGTGACCGGTAATTCTCCATGAACTATAGTTTGATCTAATCATTCGCCTAATCCATATTTAGTGTGAATCCCTGGCCGTGGTACCCAGGGAGTCATGTCCTAGACATGATGCAGGATAAGACAAGTAGATTGTACATACGACAAAAAAGAACACCCACGGTGTCAAGGGCAAGTCAAGTTAGTTAAGCTAGCTGTCATAACAGCATCGAGTTACTAGGTTATTAAGTCAAGTCAAGTCAGGAGTGCGCCAAGGCGGGCCACTATCAAGATATCAAGTTACAGGAGAATTAATTACAGGTTGCAGGTTACAAGTTAAAAGCACCCAACAAGTTACTGCCAAAATCTGAGAAGGCTAGCCATAAATTAAAATACAGAAAATCATGTCAAGGCGTGCCGGGTCAAGTCAAGTCGTACTGTGGGCAAGAAATCTCAGAAAAACACAATTCAACAAGAGAAGGCAAGGACTAAGGGAAAACCAAGGGACACCATGGCACAAGGTGTGCTAGGTCAAGGGGCAGCCCAAGGGCGCGGCCGAGGGCGCAGGGGCCAATGGCGCAGGGGCCGAGGGCGCTGGGGCCAATGGCGCAGGGCCGAGGGCACAGGGGGCAGATGGCGCAGGGGCCGAGGGCGCAGGGGGCAGATGGCTCACGGCCGAGTGCGCAGGGACGCGCGGCCGAGTGCACAGGGACGCACGGGCACAGGGGCCGAGGGCGGGGCAGCAACGCGCTAAAGAGCGCGTGCGCCAACGGTTACCGCGGCCAGCGCCAAAGGGCGCGGTGCGGGGGCAGCGCGATACAGCCAAGCGCGTGGGGTGCAGAGCGGCGAAGCGCGCGGGCCAGCAGCACGCTAAAGAGCGCGCACGGGGGAGGGGTCTTCTTCTCCATTGCTGAGAAGGAGCTCCAATGGCTCCAAAAAAAACTTCAAAATACAACAACTTTGTCATTATAACTCCAAATCCGGATTTGTGAAGTTCTGTCTTGGGTAAAATTTGATTCTCTCCAACATAGGAACATCAAAACCCACAAAAATCTAACTTAAATAGATCAAAACCATATAAATTCAAAAATAGGGAAAACTTACATCTAGAACAAAGGAGACTCCAAATCACAAAATGCTAAGTTCTAATGTTGTTCTCCATGGCCTAATCTAGCTAATGGACAAATAAAATGTGGTTCTTATTTGGTGGCAAGGTGCACTTGCCTATGGGGGAGTGTTGTGTGGAGAAAGGAAGAAGATGATAGAAATTAATGGAAGAGTAATGAGGAGAGAGAATGTTGGTGGAGATATTAATGAGGGTGGGTTGTGGTGGAATGAGGGTGGAGCATAGGCTAAAGTGTTCCATGTGGTTAAAATTAAATCAAACCAAACCAAACCAACTAAAACCGAGCCGAGTCGAAACCCAAAATACGAGAAAACCCAAAATTCTACAAGTCGAGAAATAAAATACAGGCCAAAATCCGACTACGAGTATGAATACGAAATACGGGAAATGAGGGTGACAGGTTAAGTAAGGGTTTATTTCACCATCTTTTGTCCATTTTTTTAACCCCCCAAATCCAAGGGTTAAGGAGGGTGATTGAGGGGTTTGTTTAAAAAGTCATAAATACCCATCCTTTGTTCTATAAAATATCATGATTTTTCTTTCAGCTTTTGTTTTCAACATGTAGCTCCGTACCTTCCTAATTTGTGAAGATATTTTGACAAGTTATTATTAAAATTTCAATCAAATTTAATTTTATGACATATGTAATAAGGTTATTTTGGTAACTATCATACTTTTATTAATTCTCTTCTTACTCAAAACCTCCAATCCAAGCAAGATATATTAAATACCCCTCACTTAACTCTCCCTCCAATCCAAACAAGATTCTATGTATTGACTCTACTCCCCCTCACTTAACTCCCCCTCATTTAACCCCACTTAACTCTACTTTTTTTTCCCTCAATCCAAGCAGACCCTAAGGCCCACCAAGTCATGACATTGCCTTCTTCCTCTATTGTTTTCTTCTTCTTTTCTCAATCCCCAAACCACTTTTCTCAATCTCCACCTCCATTGTTTCCTACCCCCTCCATTGTTGTCCCTACCTCCACCATTGGTGTCCCCACCTTCAGTGACAGTAGTCTTTCTCGATTTTTTTCAAAAATTTAACCTACAGTGACTGTAGGGACACCTTGCAGTCCTATTTGAAGAGAGGCCTGCAGGCAAGTCTTGCAGTCCTCAAGTGACAAAAGCTTCTTTTCTCTAATTCTTTCTAAAAAAACCTAACCTACAGTGACTGCAGGGATACCCTGCAGTCCTATTTGAAGAGAGGACTGCAGGCAAGTCCTACAGTTCTTAAGTGACAGAACGGGGAAGGGGACTGTCGGGTGGAGGAGGGGGAGAACGATCGAGAAGGGGGGCGGGGGCGGGGGGCTATCGCCTGGGGGGAACAAGGGGGAGGGTTTTGGATTTTTTTTGTTTTCTATTTTCTTTTTGTTTTTGGTTTTATCCTTTTGGTGGCCCTTAGTAAACTTCTGAACTTTAGGTTGCCCTTAGTAAAAAAAAATAAAAAGCATGGTTGCCTTTAGTAGGATGGTTGCTGTTAGTATAAAAGGGGTGGCCTTTAACATTTACAAAAAAAATAGAGGAAAAGAAAATTAAATTTTAACATTTCTTGTTTGGATGACAAAAAGTTGAAGAAAAAAGTTAAAAGTAACTTTTAAACAATGATCAAATTACTATTTAGACCAAATATCAAAAGCAACATAAAGACAGCATAAAAAAGTCAACCAGTTAATAGAGAAATAACTGGATAATTTTTCACACAACCCTCTGATGTCTCTTCATTTTTCTCCTATTTGTGAGAGAAAAATTTTGGTGGGACTCACACTATTTTCCCCCCAAATTTTCTTTCTCACTTTTCTTCCACCCTTTCCAAACGTTATAACAGCTAATTTTTTTCCCAGTTTTTCTCTCAAATTTGTTCCTCTTCCCAAACAGTATGGCCTTTTGTCCGGGTTGCTTCACCCTTTTGTACGGATCTAATAACCATCAAAAATTTATATTGATTGTCATTATGTACTATCTGACTTGTTGGAGTCCAGTTTGGATTTGGTAACAACATACTTGTGGAATCCAAATCTTATTAAATATTAATTTGATTAGATTTGGATGTCCATAATTGGTGTTGTGCTATTTTAGATATAATAGGATTCTTATTTTAGGAAATCCTATTATGATCTAAATATGATAATTGATGGACTATTTTAGGTGTAATAAGATTATTGTTTGAGGGGTTCCTAATTAAGAAATCATATAATGACCTAAAATATGATTTTCTCATCCTATATATATGGGATGAGGGTGGAGGCAAAAAGAATAAGCACAAAACACAAAAGTGGAGATTCGGGGTGCTTGTCCATAAGGAAATCTAAGAGAAAGTCCGTACTTTGCTCTTAGAACTTCGACATCCAAGACAGAAGGAAGAAGAAGATCTAATCGATGAGTCGTTAACTTCGGTTAGGGAGATTGCTATAGGTTGGTGAGTGAGCTCAATCTTTAGTTTTTCTTCTTGAGAGTGGTGAGGGGGTTGAACTTATTAGGGCAAAGGTTCAACATGAGTTCTGTCAATCTTATAATTTCATTTGAGTTATTAAAGGTTGGGATTTATCCAGGTGACATACGTCACTGTCATATACTTGTCTTCATCTTGTGCTTGGTTTCCATTAGACGAGGGTTGATTTTGGTCAATGTTGGCAAACGCTTTCGCACACACCCAACAATTGGTATCAGAGTTTTGGAGGTTCTGGCAACCATGTCTACGGAGCAGATGAACACTCGTATGTTCACCCTCACAGGGAAAAATTGGACGATTTGGAAGTCAATGATAGAGGATCTACTCTGGTGCAAGAACTTGCATGGTCCGTTGGAGGGCGACAGCACAAAACCAACGAACAAAGCTACTGAAGACTAGAAACGACTGGATTGGAAGGCCGTTGGATTCATCCGCCAATGGTTGAATAATTCGGTGTTTAACCACGTGTCCATGAAGAGTTCGACAAAAGCATTATGAGAGAAGCTACATTCGCTGTACGAAAGAAAGACGGCTGGTAACAAGACATTTCTTATTCGCCAACTTGTTAACTCAAAGTACACGGAGGGTGCCCCAGTGGCACAACATCTGAACGAGGTTCAGGGCATCAACAATCAACTGTCTGTAATAAAGCTGGTGATTGATGATGAGCTTCAGGCCCTACTGCTCTTGAGTTCTCTGCCGAAAGCTGGGAGACGTTGGTGTGGACACACACAAAAAAGAAGAAGAAAATGCTCTTTTCTTTATTGGCGCAAGGTACCACAAATCGAGTATGCCTGAGAGATCCTGCGCTGAGGATCCCCGAGTACAAAAAAAGAATTTCGAAGAATAGGATGATGGAGATCGAGCAGCCTTCATTGACACTCCGATTACAAAAGTGGGAGAAAACCTAAGAAAATTGCTAACTCTTGGCTCACTGGTAAGAAGTGCAGCAATTTGGCTTTTAAAAATACTCTCTGTTCTGTCTTTTAAAGAGGGATGAGGCCCCCCTTTTATAGTCGTTCTTGGGCTTGAATAATGTTATGCACCCACATGAGAAAACAAGCTAATTTCTATGTGGGCACATAGTCCTGCTTTGGGTGCATAGGATGTAGGCGCATACAGGCTGCGAGATCATGGGTTGGTCATAGCGTTGACGTGGCCGCATGCTTCAGTACACGACTGCTCATGGAGGCTGACGTGGTCGTGCGCTTTGGTGCACGTTTTGATCATGGCTTTGACTGAGTCAGGCTTGGGCGCATAGCCATGTCTCAGGTTATACGCCCTCTTTTCGGGGGAGCTAGTCTTGGGCGCATGAAACTTCACTGGCTGGGCACATAAAACTTTACTGACTGGGCGCATGCAACTTCACTGACTGGGCGCATGGAGCTTCATTGACCGGGCACATGGAGCTTCACTGACTGGAGCATGGAGCTTCACTGACTGGGCACATGGAGCTTCACTGGATTGGGCGCATGGGGCTTCTTTTGCTGAAAATTTTTCATGCTTCTACAAGATCCCCTTCAAAGTTTTGATACTTGAACAAGTTCGAAATACTTTGAAAGAAGCATGGATCGTCTTCTCGTGATGCAATGGGCATATAGCACGACTCTCTCCATTGGGCACATAGTATTTGGCCAGCCTGTCAGAGAGATACGACTGTTGAGATCTTCTTCGAAATCCGAACTAATAGATTCATCGAAGCAGAATTTGAAGTGGTCCATCCTTCATGCATCGTCCACGTCGGCAAGTGACAGTCGCATAGTGTGCAGGAAGATGATTCTTCACATGGGAGCATAGGCCATTGTGGGCGCATACAACGCAATGGACGCATGGGCGCATACAGCAAGTGAGCGCATAGGAGGTGGCCCGTGCCTATAAATAGGCCCTGAAGGAGAGAGAAAGTTCATTATTCCCTTCTTTTTGAATATTTCAGTAAAACCCTACGTCTTCTTTCTTTGAGAACCATGTCTCCCAAAGTCGCCAAGAGATCTGCGAAGGGCAAGGGGGCTGCGCCGAGTGACTCTCCTCCTGCGACAGCATCCTCGGCTGTCCAGGACCCGATTTTTCGTGAGGGCATGCTTCAAAAACAAAGTCTCGAGCATTAATTTGCGACGCCCAAACTTTTCTTCTGCCCGGGCGCTTGTGCCTAAGGCAACATACTTCTGTGAGCATTATGCGCTCACAGAAGTCATGCGCCAACATTGTGGTGTGCTATGCGCCCACGTGTTGCCATGTTATGCGCCCTCTAAGCAGTGGCATGTTATGCGCCCACGTACTGTCCGAGTGTTATGCGCCCACATGTCTTGTTTTGGGTGTATATCCCTTTGGGCGCATAGCCCTTTTGGGTGCATAGGAGTCTTCAGGACTTAGTTTTTTTTTTCTGAGTATGACTTTCTTTCTGCCCCCTTTTCATATTCTGTAGGGATCTGGCTAGCAAATTTCTCCAGGACCGGTATCGACGATTCTGGGCAATACTTGACAGATAAATCAGAGAGCTCAGGACTCTTCGTGTTTTGGAAGGATTTTTCTCAGATGGTAGGAACAACCTTTATACATCGAAGTGTCGGACGGTAGTTGGGCATCATCATGAAAGTTCTGCTTCCACAGTTCTTCAAGTAGGCAGAAGCAACACTAGAGATGTTGTTTTGAAGGTATGGTCTCTTGAAGAAATGGGCCCACGGCGTCCGTAATATGGAGGAGAGGAGATCACCATTTATAGATGTTTTAGCATGCTATATTTGCCCTCCTCCGTGTAGCTTCTCGAAGGTTCAACAGCCTTTATCACGACCCGCACCCGCTTTTCGGATACGAGACGTGTCCAAGCCAGCCTACGCCGCAGAGTCGGCGGTAGAACGCTGTCAAGCCCACAAGAAATAAAAGCTCATAATTTCACAATTGCTGCTCATTCACATTTCTAAATTTATTACAACATTTACATTATTTAAAATTAAAGAAAAATACAAGATTTTACAATTAATAAAAATAGTACAACTATTTTCTATTTCTAGGTCGACCTCAATATACCCATGTCTTCCCAGTGCTAAGAGTGATCGCGGCTAAACCTGAAAAATGTTGGTTTCCAGTCAGGAATAGAACAAGTACACAAACCGACGGTAATGCAAAATACAATAGAATTAACAAGACATGAAAATAGCATATGAAAAATAAAAACTGGAAGATAACTGATGACATAGCACGATAGAGAAGTAAACAAGAAAAAACTAATAAAAGACATCTATCTATGTGGTATAAAATATCTGTTTTCGACATGTGAACGGCTAGGGGGTAAATAAGGCTCACTGGACGTGTCGTGTGCAGCTGCTAGCATTCACGAAAGATACGGGGATAGTTCTGGGTAGTCCACATGTCTACTAAGATATTTTTCCTCCCGACTACTCCGTGTGACGAGCGTGTCAACAAGCAGCAAGATATATGTATAGACATGAAATAAAAAGACTACTATGAATCGGAAAGTGTCACCCCCAGTTTTCAGAAACAGGGGTATTTTTGTCATTTTATATTTTTGAAATTTATTTTATTATTTATGATATTATTTCGGGGTTGAAATTTATTTTATTATTTATGATATTGTTTTGGGGTTATTTGAGTCGGGTTCGAATTTCAACTCAATCCGACTTGAAACGGGGACCCGGGGGCTGTAGTTTGACTCTAATGAGACCCACACACTAGTTAGGCATGGCCCACACGATATTAATTTTAGTCCACTTGATATTAATTTTAGTTAGTAGTTAGACTAATTATTTATGGATAGGTTTAGTTTAATTAGAGACTTAAAACTAGACTAAATTGACCTCAACCTTTAACCCATTCCTAATTTAAATCAAATAGATTAGTGGAGGGCATTTTGGACATTCAAATAGGGGACACCTCACCCTTTTTGGGCAGCCACTTATGAGGGGGGATAAGGAGTGAGTCACTCCTTCATTCATTTGTTTTCATCCGCTTTCTCTCTCTTGTTCTTTTCCAAATTAATTTAGAGATGAACCTCCATTGATTTCATCTCCAAATCAACCCCTTCTTCCACCAAATCTTCTTTATTTCTCTTCTACTCCATGGTTAGAGGGTGCTAGCCAAGTTTGGGAGGATTCGGAGCTCGTTCATGTCCTTTTAGAATCTTTACGTATCGGTGTCGTGTCGGAAGGATTTTCCTTTGAATCTCTCTCCCGGAAGGTATAATCTCTCCTCTAATCTATCCCTACATGCATATAGAAATATTTTGAACCCATAGGAATGACCCCCATGGTTGTATCTCTATTTGTGTCAATTTCGTGTCCATTTGGAGGTCATAAGAGTGTTCTTTGTGTTGTGGTTGTGTCCATGTGGGAAAACCCCAAATTTGGACACACTATGTGTTGTTGTTATGTATGAATGAATTATTACATGTTTAATCTCATATTTTTGTATTGAAGATGTGTTCTATAGTGTCTCATATATATATATATATATATATATAATATATATATATATATATATATATATATATATATATATATATATATATATATATATATATATATATATATATATATATTAGTGTAGAGAGTGAGTTCTTGGTATATTATGTTATATACTTGTGTTTCTTTTGTCTCAAACTACCTAAATTCGTCATAATTTTTATTCACGTTTTTAGTAGCAATAACAACTTAGAAATACCATAACTTTTAGCTCATAACTCCAATTGATCTTCCGTTTTTTTTTGAAAGAAGCGTATCGACGTTAGCTTTCCAAATATATATTTTAATAAGCCAAATTCGTTCTAGAACTTTCTATAAAATTGTTTGAGTGTCAGATGTACGAAAGACGAATGAGTTTCGGTATTTTCGCGATTCCGAGGGCTTTCGGACACGAAATGCGATCCGTTTAATGTTTTGGAAAGCTAACACGAAGAGCTACAACATACTTTAATCCTAGAATTTATTGAAGGCCCAATTGGTACAGTATTGATTTTAAGTAGAAGAGTGGCTATACGATATATGTATTTTGTGTAACCTATGAGCCTATGTAGTATGGATATTAAATGAATATAGAGTATGTAATGCATGATATGTTAGATGAATGAAATAATATATATATGATATATATTCTTTTTACATTAATGTATATATATGGTTGAATGCAAGCATATAGGAATGCAATTAATATAATGCATATAAGCAATGCATAAATGCATGAATGAAAGAATGATATACAATGTATGCATGAAAGTATATAATGAATGCTAGATATGAATGCATAATGTATAAATATTGTAATGCAATATATAATGATAACATGTATGGTAATGTAGAGTATATGATGCAAGCATGAATGAATGGAGAAAATACATGTATATAGGTAATATAGAATGTAATATATGAATGCAAGCATGCAAGATTATGTATTGTATCCATATATGATGTATTCAACTTAAAGATAATGTAATATATGAAAGAAATGAATGATAACATATAACATGATATGTAAGGTAATACAAGGTATAAAATATATGATGTGTGCATGTTTGTATGTCTCTATGTTAATGTATAAAATGATAAGAATATACAATATATGCATATGTATAAAATATGTAGGTAATGGATAGATGCATGAATGAAATGAATATTTATAATATGTTAATATAAATACAAGATTCTAATATGCATGAATGTAAGTATAATATAATACAAGTATACATGTATGTATCATGTAATGTAATATACATGATATGTATGTATGCACGTATACAATGTAAGTATGTATGTATGTATGTATACATTTCTATAAACTGAGTTAACCTAAAACCTTTTACACACATTCATTCATACACCCTTTGACATCATGTATCCCATGTTACATACAGCTACCTATCACTAAATTTTAGAATATTAACACATATCCTTTCACACATACCAAACACACACATACTCACTTACTCTTTTACCTTTCTTTCTCTCTCTCTATTTATATATGTGCCTATATATATAGCTTTCCTATATATATATCTATGTATATGAATATGTGAATGTGAATAATATATATACATTATATGACTAAGTTTGTGTGCCTTGTTAGCTTATAGTTTAGTTTTGTGCTTGGTTTAGTAAGTGACTTAGGCTATGAGTTAGTATCTATCTTGGATACTTGATTTGTATATACTTAGTTTGTTTAGACCTAGAATTGACTAACTAGACTAGTTGACCATTGTTGACCCAACCCTAGCTAGTTTGACCACAGTTGACTAGAGTTGACCTAGTTTGACTTTATAGTTGACCAAAGTTGACTTTGACCTAGATTGACATAGAATCATGTAGATTGTATTATAATTTCAATTACCATATAAATTGAACTCTTTATAACCTATGTTGCTATGACTAGGACTCTGTGACTCCAGTTGGCCATCTTTTTATATCAGCTGTTCAGGGTATCAGGCGAGTACATTCTCTGATCATTTCATATCCTGTTTAAAATTATTTCCTGCATTAAATTACTTTACTTGTACTGTCACGTTGGTCACACTGATTGGTACTATATGGATCCCTTCTTGAGATGTTATCCTTAGGGAGCATCGGGTACTCCATGTTTTGTGCGTTTCACTTACATGGCGTATCACTATGCTTCATTGGTTCTTCGATCACTTGTGACATATACTCTTATGATCACAGAGTCTTCCTAGAATCTTTATCCCATTTATTGGGTCTCCTAGAATCCCCATTTATGGGACATCCATATATCACCCTTCGGGGGCCTGTGCATGGAATCATAACATAACCTGGTTGGATCCTTGTATATTGATTGGGGGTACGGGAGAGTAGAAGTGGACATGTGAATAATACACCAGTAGTATAGCATCAGAATCATTCCATAGTGTAGCATCAGAATCATCCCATGCCATTTACATGTCCATGTTGTACTCTGACTCACTAGTCACTGCTAGTTCTCTATGTATAGTAGATATTTCTATTACAGTTCTCTCTCTGTTTACATACTGCATTTCTTTCAGTACCTGTATCTTACTTTACTGCATGATTATATTTTCTAACCTGCTATGATCTGTTGAGATGTACTGTACTCGCTCCAGTCCTAACTGGACCTGTTGATAAATTTTACAGATAGCTTGGAGGTTGCCTGCTAGCCTAGAGGAGACACTTTAGAGGTTGTTTAGATAGTTATTTCCATTGTCTGGAGTTGTATTTACTTTGTGGATTACTGTATTTGAGTTTTGAGATGTATTTCTGGATTTATGTATTTTAGACACTTAGACTTCTATCTCCTGTATCTCTTTGGATTTCATGTTTTTATCTTTATCATGCTCTACCTTAGATGTGATTGAGACTGTATCTGCTATGTCACCCCCATTTGAGGAGTATAAACTGCTTAGCATTATATTGTTAGATGATGTGACCTAGGACAGCGTTCTACCATCGATACTGCGGCGTAGGCTGGGCGTTGTTACGTTCTCGTACCCTAACAGTGGGTGCGGGTCCTGACATATTTTTAGTGGTGGCCTATGCAGGTCGAGTTTGTGTAGTGGTATTCGAACTAGAGTACCACTACAGCCTGTAGTAGAATTAGGATATATTTTTGAAGGTACTCAATCACAGTTAGGATTTTTTGAGAGATTCCTGGGACGACCCTTGAGAATCTTATTTTAACTTCGATTTGAAAAACTCTTCTTCCCTTGATTTGATTTATCTTTACTTTCTGTTGTTGAACTTGATTTTGATGATGATTATGGAGTTTTGAATCTTGATGTTAGTTGTTGCATCCGAGTTTGTATTTATATAATTTGATGGATTATTGTTCAATTTTGAATCTTGATGTTCGTTGATAAATTTGATTTTTGGGTATCTATTGTTGATTTAATTTAATTTTTGTCAAGATGAAATCATATGGGCTAGGTCATCTAAGTTATGGAATCTAGTCTTCTACAGTCATATTAGCCAGCATGGTGAGGATATATAGTCTGATTTTGGATATATTTCTGGGGTGTGGAAATTTAAGGTTTTCGCAGCCAAGCTAGCGGCATCGCAAAAATTTTAAATACCATGATTCTAGTGGTATATGCCTAAGTCGAGGACTCTGTGATTATCATAGCCTTGCTTACTAGTATGACGAGGATTTAGAGTACCATGATTTTGGATAGACGCATATGATTATCAGATTGTACCTTAAGTATTTTTGAACATGTTTTCTCTACTTTTGTTCCAGTCCTTCAAAAAAATTATTATTTGTTTGTTTTGTTTTTCTTCTCATTATTTAACTTAGGAGTAGGTTTAGTTGTTTTTATAAACTCTTGTGTAACTTCTTGCTATGAGTTTCTTCTTAATACAATGAACCGATGATTTTGCTAGACCTTATCTTGTAATTGATATTATAGTTCTGGGTTTCAAAATGGTTCCTTCTTTAAACAGATAAGCAAAACAGATTTTATCGTCATTACTTTCTTGCTATTATTCTTGTATTAAATAATAATAATAATAAAACTGTCTTGATTACATCAATCACCTGCTTTACAATCTTGGTAGGAATCTAAATGTTGGTCTTAATATATAATTTGATTTTTATATTGGGACATGAGAATATATATAGTAGACATAGACACTTTGTCTGACACGTATGCATGCTACACTTGATTCTCACCTATCTAAATACATACTAATATGTTGTTGATGTTTAAATTGTCAAAATTCTAATATTTCTGGTTTTCTGCTTTTCCAGTTTAAATTCGTAATTCAAATATAGGTTTTATGTTGTTAGTTTTGTTTACATCACTGCACATGTATGTTATACATAGCGTTTCAATTCAAAAAAAATTGGTTGAGTTTTGTGTTTGAATTTGTCAAATCTAAGACTGTGTGCATATTAACCATTAATACTGGATTTTAAATGTTAATTCAATTTGTTGTTTTAACTATAATATTTTGAGCTATATACATTGTGGTATGTAGGGATATAAATTTAGGTTTCATATTCTTACATGTTAGGTTGTGATAAACATTGGGTTGGTTGATGTTCGAATTTCTCCAAATCCTAAAACTGAATACATGTTAACATTTTTACATTGATTTCAAATGTTTAGTTCAATTTTAGATTTAATATGTAATATTGAACTGTATGCATAGATAAATGTATGGATAGTATATTAGGGTTTTATCTCTATCATGTTAGGATGTGTTGGGAGCATTGAGTTAGTTGTGATGTTTCAAACCCTAAAATCTGAAACTGCATTATGTTAATATTACACTGGTTTAAATGTTAGATTATTTTCTGATTTTGTATGTAAATGCTGAACTAAAACTGGATTTAACCTTTCAATACTAAGTTATAACCCTGTACAAGGACACACACCCTAACTTAGTATACACTGCCATGTAAACCTAACCCTTCCTCTCTATGTTATGTTTATATATCTATATAGATATATATAGAGTTTATGCATACATGTTATAATGTATATAGATACATAACTAAATCTTTACCTCTTTATATATATATATATATATGTATATGGTTAGCCATGCATGTTATGAGTAAATAGGTTGTGTGTTGTAGATTGTTTAACCAATATGCCATGAGTAGTGTAACTGTATAGCTATTGTTTCGAACCCAAATCCTCCTATACTCTTCATGTATATTTCACATACACACATGCCTACTATTTAACCATATGAACATGTCCACATACACCCATACACACACGAACCACATAACCTTACATAATGCTAGCTTTTTATTCTCTAACACTCTCTCTATATATATATTGTGATTGGATTTCATTGCAATTGACTTTCATTCTTTAACTTTTGATTGTGATTTTCTTTGAATAGTACCCCTTTATAGATAATTGGTAGTCATCTTTATTTATTTTTAATAAGTACCAGTTTCATATAGGATGGTAGACTGCCTTACAGTTTTTATGATTATTATTTCTGTATCTTTTCTAGTTTAGCACCCTAGATTGCTTGTGTGTTTTGATACCCTATGACCGTTTTGGTTTAGCATGACTAGTATACCTAGATGAGACTTTCACTACCACCGTATGCCATGACCCTATATGTCATCCTTTTAAATCGTATGATTGTTTAAGTTCTGAGACTTTGATTGTGGGGGGGGGGGGTTTGACCTAGAAGGAGTATGAACATTTTAATTTCGAGGACAAAATTTTTCTAAGGTGGGTAGACTTGTAACACCCAATTTTCTAAAATAAGGATAATTTTAAAATTTTGTAATTTTAATCATTTATTGATTTGACATTTAAATCATGATACAATTTTTGGTAATTTTTAAATCATTTTTAAAATTATTTAAAATCATGACTTGTGATTTTAATGTTTTGCTAGTGAAACCCTAGAGACTGTTTGACCTAGAGCCTAACCATGTGATTAGGATGTTTTAATGCCATTTCTGGCCTAAGGATATTTTGTATTTGACCTCTTTGAATTATTTTGATATTTATTGCGTTGGTGATTGTTGATTTTGACCTTTGATAGGTGTGATTTTGTGATGTTTTGTGTCCGTAGCGGACACGTATCAGTTTTATTTACAAATGTTTGATGTGCCTCAAAGAGATTTTTTTTATTGCTGATTTTTTTTTTGAAAAGTATTGAATGAGATTGTTTTCTGTATGTGTTTCCTGTGATTGCTTTGTTTTAATTTCGAGGACGAAATTTTTTTAAGGTGGATAGATTTGTCACCCCCAGTTTCAGAAACAGGGGTATTTTTGTTATTTTACATTTTTGAATATTTTTGAAATTTATTTTATTATTTATGATATTATTTCGGGGTTGAAATTTATTTTATTATTTATGATATTATTTTGGGGTTATTTGAGTCGGGTTCGAATTTCAACTCAATTCGACTTGAAACGGGGACCCGGGGGGGGGGGGGTAGTTTGACACTAGTGAGACCCACACACTAGTTAGGCATGGCCCACATGATATTAATTTTAGTCCACATGATATTAATTTTAGTTAGTAGTTAGACTAATTATTTATGGATAGGTTTAGTTTAATTAGAGACTTAAAACTAGACTAAATTGACCTCAACCTTTAACCCATTCCTAATTTAAATCAAATAGATTAGTGGAGGACATTTTGGACATTCAAATAGGGGACACCTCACCCTTTTTGGGCAGCCACTTATGAGGGGGGATAAGGAGTGAGTCACTCCTTCATTCATTTGTTTTCATCCGCTTTCTCTCTCTTGTTCTTCCCCAAATTAATTTAGAGATGAACCTCCATTGATTTCATCTCCAAATCAACCCCTTCTTCCACCAAATCTTATTTATTTCTCTTCTACTCCATGGTTAGAGGGTGCTAGCCAAGTTTGGGAGGATTCGGAGCTCGTTCATGTCCTTTTAGAATCTCTACGTGTCGGTGTCATGTCGGAAGAATTTTCCTTTGAATATCTCTCCCGGAAGGTATAATCTCTCCTCTAATCCATCCCTACATGCATATAAAAATATTTTGAACCCATAGGAATGACCCCCATGGTTTTATCTCCATTTGTGTCCATTTCGTGTCCATTTGGAGGTCATAGGAGTGTCCTTTGTGTTGTGGTTGTGTCCATGTGGGAAAACCCCAAATTTGGACACACTATGTGTTGTTGTTATGTATGAATGAATTATTACATGTTTAATCTCATATTTTTATATTGGAGATGTGTTCTATAGTGTCTCATATATATATATATATATATATATATATATATATATATATATATATATATATATATATATATTAGTGTAGAGAGTGAGTTCTTGGTATATTATGTTATATACTTGTGTTTCTTTTGTCTCAAACTACCTAAATTCGTCATAATTTTTATCCACGTTTTTAGTAGCAATAGCAACTTAGAAATGCCATAACTTTTAGCTCATAACTCCAATTGATCTTCCTTTTTTTAAAAGAAGCGTATCGACGTTAGCTTTCCAAATATATATTTTAATAAGCCAAATTTGTTCTAGAACTTTCTGTAGAATTGTTTGAGTGTCAGTTGTACGAAAGACGAATGCGTTTCGGTATTTTCGCGATTCCGAGAGCTTTCGGACACGAAAATGCGATCCGTTTAAAGTTTTGGAAAGCTAACACGAAGAGCTACAACATACTTTAATCCTAGAATTTATTGAAGGCCCAATTGGTACAGTATTGATTTTAAGTAAAAGAGTGACTATACGATATATACATTTTGTGTAACCTATGAGCATATATAGTATGGATATTAAATGAATATAGAGTATGTAATGCATGATATGTTAGATGAATGAAATAATATATATATGATATATATTCTTTTTACATTAATGTATATATATGGTTGAATGCAAGCATGTGGGAATGCAATTAATATAATGCATATAAGCAATGCATAAATGCATGAATGAAAGAATGATATACAATGTATGCATGAAAGTATATAATGAATGCTAGATATGAATGCATAATGTATAAATATTGTAATACAATATATAATGATAACATGTATGGTAATGTAGAGTATATGATGCAAGCATGAATGAATGGAGAAAATACATGTATATAGGTAATATAGAATGTAATATATGAATGCAAGCATGCAAGATTATGTATTGTATCCAAATATGATGTATTCAACTTAAAGATAATGTAATATATGAAAGGAATGAATGATAATATATAACATGATATGTAAGGTAATGCAAGGTATGAAACATATGATGTGTGCATGTTTGTATGTCCCTAGGTTAATGTATAAAATGATAAGAATATACAATGTATGCATATGTATAAAACATGTAGGTAATGGATAGATGCATGAATGAAATGAATATTTGCAATATGTTAATATAAATACAAGATTCTAATATGCATGAATGTAAGTATAATATAATACAAGTATACATGTATGTATCATGTAATGTAATATACATGATATGTATGCATGCATGTATACAATGTAAGTATATATGTATGTATGCATTTCTATAAACTGAGTTAACCTAAAACCTTTTACACACATTCATTCATACACCCTTTGACATCATGTATCCCATGTCACATACACCTACCTATCACTAAATTTTAGAACATTAACACATATCCTTTCACACATGCCAAACACACACATACTCACTTACTCTTTTACCTCTCTTTGTCTCTCCATATATATATATATACCTATATATATAGCTTTCCTAAAAATAAAAAAAAATATATATATATATATAGCTTTCCTATATATCTATGTATATGAATATATGAATGTGAATAATATATATACATTATATGACTAAGTTTGTGTGTCTTGTTAGTTTATGGTTTAGTTTTGTGCTTGGTTTAGTAAGTGACTTAGGCTATGAGTTAGTATCTATCTTGGATACTTGATTTGTATATACTTAGTTTGTTTAGACCTAGAATTGACTAACTAGACTAGTTGACCATTGTTGACCCAACCCTAGCTAGTTTGACTACAGTTGACTAGAGTTGACCTAGTTTGACTTTATAGTTGACCAAAGTTGACTTTGACCTAGATTGACATAGAATCATGTAGATTGTATTATAATTTCAATTACCATATAAATTGAACTCTTTATAACCTATGTTGCTATAACTAGGACTCTGTGACTCCAGTTGGCCATCTTTTCATATCAGCTGTTCAGGGTATCAGGCGAGTACATTCTTTGATCATTTCATATCCTGCTTAGAATTATTTCCTGCATTAAATTACTTTACTTGTACTGTCACGTTGGTCACACGGATTGGTACTATATGGATCCCTTCTTGAGATGTTATCCTTAGGGAGCATCGGGTACTATATGTTCTGTGCGTTTCACTTACATGACGTATCACTATGCTTCATTAGTTCTTCGATCACTTGTGACATATACTCTTATGATCACAGAGTCTTCCTGAAATCCTTATTCCATTTATTGGGTCTCCTAGAATCTCCATTTATGGGACATCCATGTATCACCCTTCGGAGGCCTGTGCATGGAATCATAACATAACCTGGTTGGATCCTTGTGTATTGATTGGGGGTACGGGGGAGTAGAAGTGGACATATGAATAATACACCAGTAGTGTAGCATCAGAATCATTCCATAGTGTAGCATCAGAATCATCCTATGCCATTTACATGTCCATGTTGTACTCTGACTCACTAGTCACTGCTAGTTCTCTATGTATAGTAGATATTTCTATTACAGTTCTCTCTCTGTTTACATACTGCATTTCTTTCAGTACCTGTATCTTACTTTACTACATGATTATATTTTCTAACCTGCTATGATCTGTTGAGATGTACTGTACTCGCTCCAGTCCTAACTGGACCTGTTGATAAATTTTACAGATAGCCTGGAGGTTGTCTGCTAGCCTAGAGGAGACACTTTAGAGGTTGTTTAGATAGTTATTTCCATTGTCTGGAGTTGTATTTACTTTGTGGATTACTGTATTTGAGTTTTGAGATATATTTCTGGATTTATGTATTTTAGACACTTAGACTTTTATCTCCTGTATCTCTTTGGATTTCATGTTTTATCTATCTTTATCATGCTCTACCTTAGATGTGATAGAGACTGTATCTGCTATGTCACCCCCATTTGGGGAGTATAAACTGCTTAGCATTATATTGTTAGATGATGTGACCTAGGACAGCGTTCTACCGCCGATACTGCGGTATAGGCTGGGCGTTGTTACATTCTCGTACCCTAACTGTGGGTGCGGGTCGTGATAGAAAGCAATCAGAAAGTGTACTTGCCTGAGGTCCTTAACTGAAGAAACCAATAATACTATACCACTCAATGAGCCACAATCAGTCAACACATGCAGAAGTCTCCGGATGCTGAAATAAACAGTACCAACGTTCTCAAAATAGTCAAATTAGCTAGGATTGCCTGTCTTTAAGTCCAATTCTGGACACAGGGACAAAACGGTAATTTCAGGCAAAAACGATGTCCGCCGTTAGACCCGCTTTGCACCGAAAAGCGTGCCAGAGTCAATGGTCTCTAAAGTCGTTAAACTACATGTCTACGGATCTGGTTTTCTGATACGAACCCAACGTACGTCCAAAGTTGGATTGCAGCGGGCCGTGCACAAAATCACCCGTCGAGTAGGACCGTAGGGCCCGTAAAACGGTGATTTTATCAACTGTCTCAGAATTGGACCAAACTTGGAGTACAGGACCAGAAAAATGATACGGTCCTGTTGGCGCAAGTTTTGTCTCGATCTGACGAGCGTGCACAAAGTAATTAAGAAATTTACAAAGTGCACGATACGGTAAATTTCGACGGATACGCATCAAATTCGTCGTGCACACGCGACCAATTTGAAATCCATCAAAGTCCACACGACTACGAAGCCGTTACGCACCTTTCGATGCTTTCGGTGCGTGACCACGTCGCCCGGAATGGTGGGACGCACGTCGTGTGGAAGGATTTTTCTAGTTTTCTACAATTTTCAAAACAGATTTTTGGGAAACTTTGAGATCGAATAACTTCCTACATAATTTACGAATTCATAGTCTATAAAAGGGGTTGTAATCCTGTATATGTTGTCTAAAAAGTTGTTCAAATAGATTTTGTGTTTCCTATCAGGATCGATCAATTTTGGCCTCCCAAGATGGGTGTCTGGATCGAAGTACTGTCCTGTTTTGGACAGTTATTTGATCGAATTTGTGTCGATCTTTCAGGAAATCTAGCGCATAAAAAATGAATCTATTTAAAGAGGATAGAAGCCCTATAGGTTGTGTACACACTGAAGTGAAAGATCGCTAAATGATCGAGCGCGCGCCGAGAACACGCGCTGCGAAAGCGGCCTTCGAACCCTGTTACTGCTGCTGTTGCTCCTACTCGCGCACTCGCGCAAGCGCACGCGCGGCGTCCATGGCCGGCCGGCGGCCGCCCGCAGCGACGTACGGAGGTGGCTTGCGTGGGGGAAATCTTCTGGGGTCGGCGCATGGTGGTGGCGTTAGGGTTTTGAGGAGTTATCTCTCGATCTCTCACTCTCGATATATATACTCGCGCGGAGGGTTACTCAGCGCTCGGTTTGGAGCTTCTCAGGCTCGGATTATATTGGGGTGGGGCTCGGCCTATGAGCCTGGCTGGGTTTGGGCCTTAGGGTGGGCTGCTATCTTATTCTATTTCTTTTTTCCTTTTTCTTATTCTTAATATCTATATATATATATATATATATATATATATATATATATATATATATATATATATATATATATATATATATATATATATTTTTTTTTTTTTAAACCAAAGCCGGTAGACGACTCCACCCGACCTTGGTCCGGAGGCCGTGGCCACAGCCACCCAGCCACCTCCGTGGGAGGGAGGGCTCGAACCCGGCCCTCACCCCCGGTGCACGGTGGTGTTGCCAGTACACCACGACTCGATGTGCAATATATATATATATATATATATATATATATATATATATATATATATATATTTTATATATCTATATATATATATATATATATATATGTATATATATATATATATATATAAAATAAAAAAATAAAAAAATAAAAAATATATACATATATATATATATATATATATATATATATATAAAATATATTATATATATATATATATATTTTTTTATATATTATATTATATTATATTATATTTTATATATATATATATATATATATATATATATATATATATATATATATATATATATATATATATATATATATATATATATATATATGAAAATATATGTGTATATAAATATATATATGAATAAGTATATATCCACATATATATACTTATTCATATATATATTTATATACACATATATTTTCATATATATATATATATATATATATATATATATATATATATATATATATATATATATATATTTTATATATATATATATATATATATATATATATATATATATATATATATATATATATATATATATTTATATATACACATATATATATATCTATTACATATACGCAAATACGTATATATATTTATATACACATAAATACATATATAGTATATATTTATATATACTTATACATATATCTATACGTACACATTTAAATATGTATATATATACATACACTTAATAAATTATAAATACATTTACATACCGATATATAGAATATGTATATCCTGATATTTATATATGTAAATACCACAAATTCCATATAGGCAATAAAATATTTTAAATGACCAATATTAATAATATCTAAAAGTAATAAATATATTTATTTAATCACCCTTAACTTAAATAAAGGAATAAATAAATATTTAAAAAAATATTTTTGGGAAGGGGAGCTACAAATCTACCCACCTTAAAAATAATTTCGTCCTCGAAATTTTAATTTATAACTATTCTTTAAAATTCAAAGTCTACCATTACTTTAATCTCTTCAATTTAATTCCTCAAGATATTTTATAACTTTCTATAGCCATTTCGTAACTACGAATCATCGAGGACTTCTACCCACCTTTGGTCACACTACTCCATCAAATCTTTTGTCGCTAAAAACTTTATGATCTTCCGGCTAGTTGTTAAAATTTCTACCCATAGGTATCTACTGTACATGGCATCTATAATCCTAAGCAACCCAAAATTTAACAAGCAACAAATTTACACAAATGGCTAAGAAATATTGATAAATTCTAATGGGCATGACTATTCGTCGCTCTGAAGTAGGAAGGATAGGAAGGTATAGAAAACTAATCGAGAGCAAGTATGACGTTTCAAGATCGGAAGAGAGTATCAACGTTATATATAGAAAGGGAGTTTATGAACCACTACCTTATTTGCAAAATTTGGGCTACTCTAGTCCAGTCACTTGCTAACTCAAAGAATCCTTCATTTCTTAGAGGGGCATGCAATCCGTGTAATACATACATTCCTTCTCAAAAAATTTCTGAACAAGATTTTATAATGGAACGGAATTTGAGAAATCAAGATTGTGATCTCTCCCGTGGCTATTTAAACACACGAGCAAGGGATATAACTTGCAATACAAGATCGGATCGCAATTTCCAGGTAGTTGAAAATGAGGGTTACGAATGACTTCGTATTCTAAGAGGTGGAGACTACATAATAGGTATGGGGACCTATTTCAAATAGTTCGGTTTTATAGACCAACTATGGGGGTTTGTCTGGAGGGATTTTACTGGGCCTTAATGGGTTTCCTATTTTGGATATCTCTCGTTGGTTGGATGAACATTAGATTTTTAATCTATATTGACTGAACAAGATCCCAAGATAAAAACTATGTCTACTAAGTTAGGGTATTCTAGAATAGGTTTCTACCCAAAGGATTGAGCTTGTTGCTAGTCAGGTTGGTTAGCTAGGTCCCTAAAGCTCAAATGTGTCTTCAGTGACTTTGTGTTTAAGGAGCACATGAGACCTCAATTGGGTGGCACACTAGTGGCATGTGCATAGTGGGCTTTGAGTAGATCACAACCATATATTGGATTGAAGGAGTTGAGTCAAAGTTAAAGGCTCTAATGGAAGTCGGAAAGTATACCGAGTAGGTACTATGGTAAGGGTTATAGCTAGTCCTTTTTTAACCTGAAAGTCGTAGCACAAAAATAGAGTACAAGGGGGGGGGTTGAGTGGGACATAATATACCTAGATGAAGGTGGACTCGTCTAGATCTTGTATAAAAAATTTGTTGGAATGTAACAGCTAATCTCGTGCTCCAAATATTAATGACACGACTGGGGACACAAGATGATCTAGGTGGAAAGTGGGAGTCTATGGGGCACTAATTATTATCCTAATGGGAATTCGTTCTAATCAATCGGTAGTCTTCGTATATCCTAAAATTTTAGTAGGCTTACAGTCTATCCACCTTAGAAGCTAGGACAGGGTTTTAGGAATAATGAGGTTAGAGGGTTCCTAAAATCTAGATACTGTACCTCGACTCTTGTTAATAGAGAATAAGGCACTGCGTAACGGAATATGGTAGATGTAAGTCAAGTCAATGATCATTCCTCAATAAATGAGAAATGAGGGTGTACAATAACACATGGTCGATACAATAGAGAAACATACACCTCCATAGTGTACAAGAGTTATCGACGGGGTAACCAACTCTAAGGCACATCATATGAAAAGAGTTCTAACAACTGAGTCGTGAATTTCTATTGGTGTCAAACCTTCCAGACTATTGTCACAAGGGTTCTAGTTAAAGCAAGCTTCAAACAATTAATTCGAGGTTCACAACAATCGGTCTCTTGAGAATATCTAGTCTCCTAGGTTGACATTTGATCAAGGGAAAGATCCTAATCATTCTCGGACTCCATTGACTAGAAGATCAAGATAGTAGGTTTAGGGTCGAAGGGAGGACGAGTAACTCAAGGCAAGGTTCCATTCACAGGGCTGGCCGATGGTAGCTACACTTGCGTATACAACTATTATTGCCATGGGAATACTCTGTATCTATCTATTAATTTCGAGCTTTTGTCCTTCTAATCGGTGAAAGACAAAACAATAAAGAGTTCAAGAGAGATGTCACCGAATACAATTACGTAATTCAAAGGCGAATGTATTTTTTTAAGAGAGATTATCAAGGCAGTCGCGGATGAGATTCTAGATACCTCTATATGTCATTCTACGTAGTGTAATTAAATAAAAGCGAACCAAATGTATCATGGTTGATCAGACCGTAATGCACTGATTCTGATTAAACAATATGTTAGCGGTCGTCCCCAATAAACATATGTCTCAAATCAAGCTCGACAAAAGAGTAAGCTTGTAAAACTAGGCTGTAATAGCAGCATTGGTCAAGATAGTCAAAATTCAAGCATGCGGGATTTTTGGAATGAGGGGTAAGTAATTCGAGTTTTGAGAGAATCAAATCCTTACTTGGTGTTCTTGCCTATACAGTCTTCCTACTATCTTTCTATTCATAAGGCTTTGGTCGACTAATGGGTTATAGAATTCTAAATTCTATAGTCTGGATAAACCTATTATTGTCGGTCAATTACCTTGTTAATAGATCACAAGGACCACGGGTTGGGGGACACGTTATTCAACTGGCAGAACTTTTACTAGTTTTGGCTTCGGGTCTTATGGGACACTCATGGCCTTTTTCTTACCCCCTATAGTAGCCTAAACTTGTAATCACGTCTGAAATCATTTCACCGAGAATTATGCCTCGCATGTATACTCTGGCTGTGACAACCCTTGGTTCCGTGATTCAGGTGTGATAAGCTATCAGGTACTCTACTCTATATTGGCACAAGGGTATCTAAGATCTAAAGAGGTCAACGAGAACATAATCTTAGCAATGTTCCATAGACTACGATTCTTCGAAATAATTTTAATTCTGTGGGTTGTGCCTCGCCAGTGCGCTGCTGGCTGCAGTGAACCCATACCATCCATTCTCAAACAATTGACGACAGTGCGCTGCTGTCTAACCATCGCAGTCGTTAAATTACTCTAACTATATTCCTAAGGACTTCAAGAAGTTGCCAGAGTTTCAAACTAGTTGACTATGATAGAAAGGTTAACATTTGTCTATAAGTCTCAATCCTTAAGGTAAAAGGCTGGTTGAAAGGAAATATTTGAAGACAATTAAAATAAGAACATCCTAATCTTGATTTCATAAATATTTCAAATGGTTGAGGGGAAAACTTTGGACCAATCCTACATCGAGATTTGTATATGAAAAGCAGAATCATAAATTATAAACCAGTTACTTACAGCAAAATAGAATTTAAAACATGCAATTCTAATTCATGATATGAAATTTATATCTAGATAGAGCAAAAAAAAAAACTGAACAGGTTATCGAGATTATAGCCTTAATTATGGAAAAGCCTAACTAATCAAGTGAGTAGTATACCCACGTTGGATCATATCATTACATCAAAAGCAATAGTGTGTCTATAGGGATCTAGCAAGCTATCTGAATTGCATGGCCTATCTAATAACCTTAACTACCAAATCGGTCAATTTAAACAAGGGACACCTATCCTAGTTATTCTCCTAAATTATTGTAATCCTATTGTGAATGAGCATTTCCTAGTCGCAGTCTCGCAATAGTACGACTAACGTACCATCACGAGTTCGCAATCTCTTGTGAAAACTGACCTGCATGGGCCACCACAAAAACTTGTCACGACCCGCACCCGTTTTTCGGATACGAGACGTGTCCAAGCCAGCCTACGCCGTAGAGTCGGCGGTAGAACGCTGTCAAGCCCGCAAGAAATAAAAGCTCATAATATCATAATGCTGCTCATTCATATTTTTAAATTTATTACAACATTTACATCATTTAAAATTAAAGGAAAATACAAGATTTTACAATTAATGAAAATAATACAACAATTTTCTATTTCTAGGTCGGCCTGAGCATACCCATGTCTTCCTAGTGCTAAGAGTGATCGCGGCTAAACCTGAAAAATGTTGGTTTCTAGTCAGGAATGGAACAAGTACACAAACCGACGGCAATGCAAAACACAATAGAATTAACAAGACATGAAAATAGCATATGAGAAATAAAAACTGGAAGATAACTGATGACATAGCACGATAGAGAAGTAAACAAGAAAAAACTAATAAAAGACATCTATCTAGGTGGTGTGAAATATCTATTTTCGACATGTAAACGGCTAGGGAGGTAAATAAGGCTCACTGGACGTGTCGTGTGCAGCTGCTAGCATTCACGAAAGACACGGGGATAGTTCTAGGTAGTCCACATGTCTACTAAGATATTTCCCCTCCCGACTACTCCGTGTGACGAGCGTGTCAACAAGCTGCAAGATATATATATATAGACATGAAATGAAAAGACTACTATAAATCGGAAAGCAATCAGAAAGTACACTTGCCTGAGGTCCTTAGTTGGAGAAACCAAAAATACTATACCACTCAATGAGCCACAATCAGTCAACACATGCAGAAGTCTCCAGATGCTGAAATAAATAGTACCAACGTTCTCAGAATAGTCAAATTAGCTAGGATTGGCTGTCCTTAAGTCTAATTCTGGATACAGGGGCAAAACGGTAATTTCG
This sequence comes from Iris pallida, assembly GCA_029216955.1. NCBI lineage: Eukaryota > Viridiplantae > Streptophyta > Magnoliopsida > Asparagales > Iridaceae > Iris > Iris pallida. The sequence continues at coordinate 613,370 of JANAVB010006799.1, read as the reverse complement.
GACAAAAATGATGTCCGCCGTTGGACCCGCTTTGCACCGAAAAGTGTGCCAGAGTCAATGGTCTCTAAATTCGTCAAACTACATGTCTACGGATCCAATTTTCTGATACGAACCCAACCGTACGTCCAAAGTTGGATTCCGGCGGACCGTGCACAAAATCACCCGTTGAGTGGGACCGCGGGACCCACAAAACGGTAATTTTATCAACTGTCTCAGAATTGGACCAAACTTGGTGTACAGGACCAAAAAAATGATATGGTCCTGTTGGCAAAAGTTTCGTCTCGATCTAACGAGCATGCACAAAGTAATTAAGAAATTTGCAAAGTGCATGATACGGTAAATTTCGTCGGATACGCATCAAATTCGTCGTGCACACGCGACCAATTTGAATTCCGTCAAAGCCCACATGATCACGAAGCCGTTATGCACCTTTTGATGCTTTCGGTGCACGACCACGTCGCCCGGAATGGCGGGACGCACGTCGTGTGGAAGGATTTTTCTAGTTTTCTACAATTTTCAAAATAGATTTTTGGGAAACTTTGAGATCGAATAACTTCCTACATAATTTACGAATTTAGAGTCTATAAAAGGGGTTGTAATCCTGTATATGTTGTCTAAAAAGTTGTTCAAATAGATTTTGCGTTTCCTATCAGGATCGACCAATTTTGGCCTCCCAAGATGGGTGTTTGGATCGAAGTACTGTCCTGTTTTGGACAGTTATTTGATCGACTTTGTGTCGATCTTTCGGGAAATCTAGCACATGAAAAATGAATCTATTTAAAGAGGATAGAAGCCCTATAGGTTGTGTACACACCTGAAGTGAAAGATCGCTAAACGATCGAGCGCGCGCTGAGAACACGCACTGCGAAAGCGGCCTTCGAACCCTGTTACTGCTGCTGTTGCTCCTACTCGTGCACGTGCGCACACGCGGCATCCATGGCCGACCGGCGGTCGCCCACAGCGGCGTACGGAGGTGGCACGCGTGGGAGAAATCGTCTGGGGTCGGCGCATGGTGGTGGCGTTAGGGTTTTGAGGAGTTATCTCTCGATCTCTCACTCTCGATATATATACTCGCGCGGAGGGTTACTCAGCGCTCGATTTGGAGCTTCTCAGGCTCGGGTTGTCTTGGGGTAGGGCTCGGCCTATGAGCCTGGCTGGGTTTGGGCCTTAGGGTGGGCTGCTAGCTTATTATATTTCTTTTTTCCTTTTTCTTATTCTTAATATATATATATATATATATATATATATATATATATATATATATATATATATATATTATAGAGGATGAGGGAGGTGAGGTGCCACCCTATGGAGGGTGTCTACTTGTCACCCCCCACATGCTATCATCATGCACCCATGTGCTTGATGATAGCATGGGGGGGTGACAAGTAGACACCCTCCCATGAGGTGCCACCCTACCTCCCTTATTCTCTCTCTCTCTCTATATATATATATATATATATATATATATATATATATATATATATATATATATATATATATATCCACATATATATACTTATTCATATATATATTTATATACACATATATTTTCATATATATATATATATATATATATATATATATATATATATATATATATATATATATATATATATATATACACGTATATATACACATATATATATATATATATATGCGTATACTATATATATTTATATATACACATATATATAACTATTACATATACGCAAATACGTATATATATTTATATACACATAAATACATATATAGTATATTTTTATATATACCTATACATGTATCTATACTTACACATTTCAATATGTATATATATACATACACTTAATAAATTATAAATACATTTACATGCCGATATATAGAATATATATATCCTGATATTTATATATGTAAATACCACAAATTCCATATAGGCAATAAAATATTCTAAATGACCAATATTAATAATATCTAAAAGTAGTAAATATATTTATTTAATCACCCTTAACTTAAATAAGGGAATAAATAAATATTTAAAAAAATATTTCCGGGAAGGGGAGCTACAGCCTTGTTTGCTTGCTCAACAGTAAAACATGACCTCCTTCGAGGGCCACGAAACTATTTTTCGACGAAAGCGTAGAGCTGCCAAGCTGACCAAGCTGTGTGTGGCTGATGAGTAGCGGATCTTCCCTCCTTTTGGACATCAATGTAATCTTTTACTTCTTGCCCGGATGAAGGAATGGAGAACTTTTTGTTTTGCTCATGAGATATAGTCCTGTGAATGTAACTGATTTTGGATAAATAGAATACATTCTCTCCACTCTTTGCTTGTGATATTTATGGTTCTTGTTTTAGAGAGCCAAATATCGCATTTGTGTAAAGGGTATCCCGCTGGGGAACCCCCCTCTCCCTTTTGTTTGGACCTATTACCCTTTTGTGCATCCGAAAATGCGAGCAAATAGATTGGAATGATACTTTCGTGGACCCACTACCCTTTGGCACACCGGCGGTGCAGGTAATAGATTTGAAATAAAACCTAACAGAGGTAACATGGTCGTGATAGGTTTTGTGATCTTGGCGCCGTGTCTTTCATCTCGGGTTGGATATAGGCGTTAAGTTGGAAGACTATCGGTATCAGAGGTAATATGGACGTGACACATGATAATCAAGAGTGGTTTTTGGTGGAATGGATTTTCTTGTCAAGTTTGGCTTCTTGTCAGGTACTCCTTCCTGAAGTGGAGGAAACTTCCCAAGCCTTTTCTCCTGACGACCTCTACCGAAGATGACGAGGTAGCCCAGGAAGTCGTCAGAGCTTTCTACTCCGTGCTGAAAGTGAAGCTTCCTGGAGTTTTGAATCGAAATGCTGCCTTCGACCCTGTGAAGGCTGTTGCCGAATGTCAGGTAGCAGCCCCCGAGAGCATATCCGGCTATGAGGAGCAGGCCAACACTCTGAGGAAAGTTCTGAACGACCTGGAGGGTCAGGTGGCCAGGTTCCGAGATGCCAAACAACGGAGCCCGACGTTGCTGTTCCGTGCAAAGGACGAGGCTTTGATGACGGCTCTTGCGGAGGAGAAGGCTACTTTCCCGGCAAGGAAGGACGCCCTTGTTCGAGAGATCGGCGAGCTGGCTGACCAGTATGGTCAGTTCAATGCTGCAAGTGAGGCACGTGCTGTCTCGAAGAACAGGCTGGCTGCGCAGATCACTGAGAAGCACAATCATATTACGCAGGTCAGGAACGAGATTGCCCAGCTGGAAGCCGACTTGAGGGTGACGACATCTGAACATGAGGATTATTCATCCCAGGCTGCCATGACTGCCACCACTTCTGCCCGTTTAGAAGAGCAGCTGGCGAAGTTGGAGGGGGAGCATCAGAGTCTGATTCTCTTTGAAGATGAAGTCGTTCGTCAAGAAAAGGCACGACGCCGAGCTGTTGTGAAGTCTGAGGCCGAGATTGCAGCTCTGAGGGACAACATCAATCGCCTGTGTATCCCATAGATTTTGTAACTTTTTTTTGGCCGTCACGGCTCTTGTACCTTTTTCCGTCTTTTGATAGACGTTTAAGTACAAAAATAAAGAATCTCTTTGGAAATGAATATGGTTTTGTGAAATATCGATGCTAGAGGTAATGTTGACGTAGCAAGGATATTTCTGGTGGATATTCCGTTGGAGAAATTTTGATGTGGACCTATTATCCGTTTTATATTCGAATGATTCGAATACAGATAATAAGTTGAACGAAGCTGCTAGTAGAGGTAATATGGACGTAATAGCAGAGGATGTTCTATATCTGACCATAGGTAATATGGACGTGGAAAGATATATAGCATTGTGGGGAGTGGATAGTTCAGAGATAGTATGGATATGACTATCCTTGATGAATGCTTTGCTCAGAGGTTATGTGGACATGGCAAAACATTTAATCATTCCACTGGAGAAATAATTATCGGAAAATAATTCAGAGGTAATGGGGACGTGACTTGTTTTCGTCAAACCGAGTTTGGACAGAGTCAAAAAACGGGAATGATGCCACTAGGGAAATATTTAGAGGACCTATTATCCATGACGTATTCAAGACTCTGGAAATACGGATAATAGTTAGATAGTTTTTTTCGAATCATATAAATATCGTACTGTACATTTACATGACTGAGCATACGTGAACATTATGTAAAAGAGGTTACACATAGTATTTCTTCAGGAACTTGCCATTGATAGGCATCATGAGCAAGTCACCATCAGGCTTGGTCAGCCAGTACGCACCGTTAGAATACACTGATTCTATGACGAAAGGACCTTTCCATTTAGGCTAGAATTTTTCTTTTGTTTTGTGCGTCATGACCATTGGTCTTCTCACTGCTAAGACTAGATCGCCGACTTGGAAGATTCTTTCCTTCACCTTTTTTGATGAAAGCTCTGGAAAGGCGTGCTTGGTATAGCTCAATGCGCGTCGAGCTAACAAGCATTTTTCGTCTAGCGCTTCGAGCTCCTAGAGTTGCAGAAGATAGCTTTCTTTAGTAGTCAGCTCGCTGGCTAGGGCTACTCGAAGAGAAGGAATCTGGATTTCTAGGGGAAAAACTGCTTCGCTTCCATAAACCAGAGAGAATGGCGTACTGCTTGTTGGAGTCCGGACCGTTGTACGATAGGCCCATAGACATTCACCGAGCTTCTCGTTCCAATCGCACTTGTTTGAAGACACGAACTTCTTGAGAAGTTTTATAATAGTTTTGTTGAAGGCTTCTACTAGCACGTTAGCCGCTAGATTGTAGGCAGTGGAGGCTACGTTCTGGATTCGATTATTATCGCAGAACCGATAGAACGCATGGCTTACGAACTGTGGACCATTATCATGGATGATCCTGCGAGGTAGGCCGAAGCAGTAGATGACGTGATATTTGATGAAACTGATCACATTTGACGTCTTCACTTCGGTGAGCGGTATAGCTTCCACCCATTTGGAGAAGTAATCGGTTATGGCTAGGTTGAACCAATGTCCTTTGGAGGATGACAGGATGATTGGTCCTATGATGTCCATTCCCCAGGCTTCAAACGGTCAAGATGCTGCCGTCGGGTGTAGGAACTCCGAAGGTTGATAAATAAAATCGGCATGGAACTGACAAGCTCTACACTTTTTTGTATATTCAACAGCATCTGCTATCATTGTGGGCCAATAATAACCCATTCGTTTGAGGCGATCTTGTAATTTGGGGCCTGGTTGATATGCACCACAAACTCCATCGTGAGCCTCCCGAAGTGCATGTTTGGCTTCTGTGTCTGATAAGCATCGTAACAGTAGACCGTTAAGAGCGTCGGTATAGCATCTTAGTAGCTGTGTAAAATCCCTAAATTTCTAATATTTTTTAAATAAATTTGGTAATAATTTTTTTGTATTGTACGTCGCGTATTTGTATTGTATGTCGCGCATGGAAATTCGTTTTTCAAATTTGCTCGACGAGTGCAAATATGTGCGAGCGTACATATTTTAGAAAAGTATTTCCTATTTTTTTATATTTTCATAATAATATACATAATAATTATTTTGTTATCGTATCAAAGTTTTCAAATTATTATTTTATTTATTTATTTATAAAAAGTCTTTTGTAAAAACAGTTATTTATAATAAATAATATTATTCGCGTATACATATATATTTATAAATATTTATTAGTTAATTTAAATAATAATGTAATTTTCGAAATTATTATTATTGGTACTTTTGGAAAATATATTTCAAAATTATTGTGGCGATTTAAATCATGATTTGAATTTATGTATTTATTTAAATAGTTAAATATTTGAAATTTGATTTATCCCATTTGATTTTAAACTAAAAATTTAATTAGATTTAAATTTGATTTGTATTTGGATTTGGATTTGATTGATTTTTAATTAAGTGGTAAATTATCTAAAAGGGGATTTAAATATTCTAATCCTTATCCAACTGGAAATTCTCACATCCTATAAATAGGCAGGTACTCCTCCATATTATTTTCTCCACAAATCATCTTCCACAAATTCTACAACCAAAAATAAGTGCATCATGTCCGTGACCAACATCTCATCGTGCGTGTATCGTGACTGTGTTCCTATTTTTCCCTTCCATCTATTTTCTCTTATCACAAATTCTTACTATCCTTTTACCGATCAATCAAGTCCGTCTATCCTAGTAGTCCTTAAATTTCGAGTACAAAAATTTTCAAAGGTGGGTAGATTTGTAACTCATCTTCCCGAAATTATTATTTTTTAATTTATATCAATAAATTTTAATTTCGTGTTTAAAAATAATTTTCGTAGAAATTTTGTAAAAGATATTTTGTGATTACTTTTGTTACCAAAAACTAGTTTTAAATTAATGGTTTGAAATAATGTTTCTAAAAAAATGTTCTCAATTTTTTTATTTGAAATATAAAATATGTTTTTATTATTTTTGGTCTTCTAAAAATTGGTTTTAAAAAAAATTGAGCGATAAAAGGTTTTTTTGTCTATTTATTGTTAAATAAAGATTTGGATTTAGAAAAGTAAGTTTTATAATATTTGATGACATCGAGTATTATTTAGATATGTTAATCAGTTATTTGATTATATTTGAATTTATTTAAATTATCTTGATGGTTATCAACTATACTTTAAATTATGTTGATAATTTAAATATTGTTTAAAATACTTACGATGACTAATTAGAGCATTACGATTTGTCTAATCTAGATTTAAAATATTATTTGATTAAATAATTTATTTGTTATTTGATTTAAATTATTTTGATAAATATTAGATATTATTTTAAAGTTATTATGTTGAGTTTGATTTGGATTTGGATTCATATGATTTGAATTATTTGATAATATAGAATAATACTTAAAGTTATTATGGTGATCATTTAAAGGATTGCAATCAAATTGATTTGTTTTTAAATAATTTATTTGATTTAAATTTATGGGAAGATTTATCCATTAGAAATTCTTATCCTATTAGAATCATATCTAGCATTAATTAGATCGTTTCTTATTTAAACCAATCCTATTCCTATCCAAATTAGTTGGTAATCATAATCATCCTTATTGATTTAGTTCTAATCCTATCATAATTTGCTAACTGCTAGCCATTATATATATATCTATCGAATCTATGAATAAAATCATCTTTCAAACCATCTTTGTCAAAATTTCTCTCTTTTTTCGTCATAACTAAGCCCAAATTCGTCATAAATTCAGCCTAAATTTTCAAAGGTTGTAGCAATTTCGAATGACCACAACTCCCAACTCCGGACTCCTTTTGACCTTCTGTTTTTTTGTTGGAATCGTATTAAGGTATATTTTTTGAATATAAATTTTATTTTCATAAATTCGGAACTTAATTTTCTGGAAAATTTGTGGAGTGTCAGTGGTCCGAAATCTGACACGTTTTAGTATTTTTAAGATTCTGAGAGAACCATGAATCAGAATCACGATCCGTTTGAAGTTTCGGAATGCTGACAGAAAAATACACATCATATATTTTTCCTAAAAAATTTCCAGAATATTTTATTTTTGGTTTTTATTTTAGAAGTTTGTCACATCGTCTGAGTTCATCTTGTGTAGCCCTGTGACTATTCTGTACCCAACGGGATTGTCGGTTTCACCAGTAAGGACCACGGGCAAGATACCTTGCCATTTACTGTTTATTTATTTTAGCTCATATTTCATGCATTATTTATTTTCTTTATGCAAAATAAACTGTAATACATGGCTTAACCTGTTAGAACTTACTGTTCATTATATTTTCTGCTATGTATTATTTTTCTCACATTAAACTTAGATTTAAGGGACCACCTTGTGTGTTGCATTCATTGGCCTTGACACGTTGTAACACGAAGTTGTGTGTCGCATATAGGACACGGAAATGCATGATTGGCTGGCCACCAGTACGTACAAGCCGTACGATAGGAATAACCGCTATTAGAGGTTGCATGCTAGTTCGACTTAGCGGTTATAGTGGTTTGTGTTGTGGATACAACACAGTAGGCATTGGGCGGAGAGGACAATTCCTTAGCGTATGGGCTTCGATACACTTTCCTTGTGATCCGGACTCTCCGCTGGAGATACGGGGTTGATGACCCATGATTACTGACGGCCATTGACGATTCTGCGGAACGTCATGCTCTTACTGATGGGGCCTCTGGTGCCCAAAGGGGGACTATGCCGATCCTATTTAGCCAGGGCCCATGCGTAGGAAGGATTGTTCTTAACTACATTTTACTTAGAAAGGTTAGGTACCTTTATACGTTAGGTACGAGTATTTTTGGTTTGGGTACTTGTATCTGACCGTGGCTTGGAACAATAACTTGTCACGAATTAGTTCGTCACGTCTTGTCCTTGTTTGGTTGTAGGTGTGACTTACTACTTCGATGAGAAGGTATTAAACCTTGTTGGGGTCCGGATACCATATTTGATTCATAGCATGGGAAGATACGTCACTGTGAATTAGTTTACCATCTCCTGTCCTTGTTTGGTTGGAGGGACGATACGCTCGTTCAGTAGGTGTGTATTGGACTATGTTATAATTCGATTGACTTATTTATTTGAGCAATATTTATTCAGTTTATATGGCATGATATTATGTGTCTTGTTACGTCCCTCTAAGGACCTGGTTATCTCTCCAGGTGTGTGCTATCATCTTTCGCAGGTGTTCTAGCTCTAGCCGTGTTCATCGCTATTTCTTTGAGGATGATTGCATTTGGATCGTCTTCGCTTCGCTCGCCAAAATCATTTATTCTATCTTCTTTTGTTGTATATTTCTTTTCATAGTTGGTAGTAGATTTGTCTCCGTCCAACTACATGTACCAAATGACAATTTCATAGTTGATTATATGATATCTTCTATTCTTTTATTCTTGTGGATGAGATTAGTTATGGTTCTACTGTATTTTACAGCTTATGTATTCCTACGAGTTTTCCATATATTGGAGTATACTTCGTATGTATAGAGCTGGCATGTCTACGTTTTAGTCCTACATATTTTGGGACTGGGGCATTACATGCTTTTATGGTAGCCCATGCAGGTCAAGATAAATTATTTGGTTACTTTACCGTACCAAGCAAGCCTGCGTATAGGCTTAGAAGTCTAGGATCTCAGCCACATACTTGACCTTTTTCCTCGATTCCATATTCGACCAACTCATTGATTGCATCTTGCTTGATTCCTTCTATCATTATTCTTATCTTCCCTTCGTGCTTGCTAGAGATTGACCCTACAAGTTAGATGTCCCAAACACCCTTAGTTTAATTCTTTTAAGTTGGGTAGAATGCCTTGTGACCTAGCAATTCCTTTGTCCTTGTGACCTATATTAGCAAGTTTACTTAGATTCTAGAATTTAGAGGACCCTAACCCATTTAGCCAACCAAGGACTTGAACAAGAAGACTATAGGACGACTGTATGACTTAGAATCATTCTGCCTTCTTTTAATCTTAATCTCTCGTGCCTATGTATTTACCATTTTGACTAATGATGCTAGTGTAGCCTAGTTTTTGCAAGCTTATTTCTTATCGATCTTGTCCAAGACATATGTTAATTGGGTCGCTCCCACTAACATATTGTCTAATCAGAACCGGTGCATGATAGTCTGATCAACCGAGTGCACTTTGGTTCGCTTTTATCTATCGTTAACATGGATGGGGACATAGCTAAACTTATCCTCTAGAGTCCCATCCGCGACTGCCTTGGCAACTCCTTTTGAAATTTTTCGGTCGTCCTTGAACAACGTATTCATACTCGATAATATCGCCTTTTAAACTCCTTATTGCTTTCGCCTTCACCTATTTTAGAAGGACGAAGGTGTTATAACAGAACTTCCTCTAACTGTCCTATCACCATTGCCACCCAATGTAACTATATCTTTGTCTTGAACTGCTCGACCTTTCCCTCGACCCTAAATCTTTAATTTTGACTTTCTAATCACTTGAATTTAAGAGTGATTACAATCGTCTCTTAATCATAGCCTCAACCTAGACTACGACCATATAAACTTCTTTAAGGAACCCTTCTATCTACCCCCTTGTGCCTTCTCACCCTCCTACTAATTTTTAATTTCGAGGACAAAATTCTTTTAAGTTGGGTAGGATGTAAAACCCCTAAATTTCTAATAAATTTGGTAATGATTTTTTTGTATTGTACGTCGCGTATTTGTATTGTATGTCGCGCACAGAAATTCGTTTTTCAAATTTGCTCGACGAGTACAAATATGTGTGAGCGTACATATTTTAGAAAAATATTTTCTATTTTTTTATAGTTTCAAAATAATATACATAATAATTATTTTGTTATCGTATCAAAGTTTTCAAATTATTATTTTATTTATTTATAAAATATCTTTCGTAAAAACAGTTATTAATAATAAATAATATTATTCGCGTATACATATATATTTCATAAATATTTATTAGTTTATTTAAATAATAATGTAATTTTCAAAATTATTATTATTAGTATTTTTGAAAAATATATTTCAAAATTATTGTGGCGATTTAAATCTTGATTTGAATTTATGTATTTATTTAAATAGTTAAATATTTTAAATTTGATTTATCCCATTTGATTTTAAACTAAAAATTTAATTAGATTTAAATTTGATTTGTATTTGGATTTGGATTTGATTGATTTTAAATTAAGTGGTAAATTATCTAAAAGGAGATTTGAATATTCTAATCCTTATCCAAATGGAAATTCTCACATCCTATAAATAGGTAGGTACTCCTCCATATTATTTTCTCCACAAATCATCTTCCATAAATTCTACAACCAAAAATAAGTGCATCGTGTCCGTGACCGACATCTCATCTTGCGTGTATCGTGACTGTGTCCCTATTTTTTCCTTCCATCTATTTTCTCTTATCACAAATTCTTGCTATCCTTTTATCGATCAATCAAGTCCGTCTATCCTAGTAGTCCTTAAATTTCGAGTACAAAAATTTTAAAGGTGGGTAGATTTGTAACTCATCTTCCCGAAATTATTATTTTTATTTTATATCTATATATTTTAATTTCATGTTTAAAAATAATTTTCGTAGAAATTTTGTAAAAGATATTTTGTGATTACTTTTGTTACCAAAAACTAGTTTAAATTAATGGTTTGAAATAATGTTTCTAAAAAAATGTTCTCAATTTTTTATTTGAAATATAAAATATATTTTTATTATTTTTGATCTTCTAAAAATTGGTTTTAAAAAAAAATTGTGCGATAAAAGGTTTTTTTTGTCTATTTATTTTAAATAAAGATTTGGATTTATAAAAGTAAGTTTTATAATATTTGATGACATCGAGTATTATTTTGATATGTTAATCAGTTATTTGATTATATTTGAATTTATTTAAATTATCTTGATGTTTATCAACTATACTTTAAATTATGTTGATAATTTAAATATTGTTTAAAATACTTACGATGACTAATTAGAGCATTACGATTTGTCTAATCTAGATTTGAAATATTATTTGATTAAATAATTTATTTATTATTTGATTTAAATTATTTTGATAAATATTAGATATTATTTTAAAGTTATTATGTTGAGTTTGATTTGGATTTGGATTCATATGATTTGAATTATTTGATAATATAGAATAATACTTAAAGTTATTATGATGATCATTTAAAGGATTGCAATCAAATTAATTTGTTTTTAAATAATTTATTTGATTTAAATTTATGGGAAGATTTATCCATTAGAAATTCTTATCATATTGGAATCATATCTAGCATTAATTAGATCGTTTCTTATTTAAACCAATCCTATTCCTATCCAAATTAGTTGGTAATCATAATCATCCTTATTGATTTAGTTCTAATCCTATCATAATTTGCTAATTGCTAGCCATTATATATATATATATCTATCGAATTTATGAATAAAAACATCTTTCAAACCATCATTGTCAAAAATTTTCACTTCTTTCGTCATAACTAAGCCCAAAATTCGTCATAAATTCAGCCTAAATTTTCAAAGGTTGTAGCAACTTTGAATGACCATAACTCCCAACTCCAGACTCCTTTTGACCTCCAGTTTTTTTGTTGGAATCATGTTGAGGTATATTTTCTGAATATAAATTTTATTTTCATAAATTCGGAACTTAATTTTCTAGAAAATTTGTGGAGTGTTAGTGGTCCAAAATCTGACACGTTTTAGTATTTTTTTAGATTCTGAGAGAACCAGGAATCCGAATCACGATCCGTTTGAAGTTTCAGAATGCTGACAGAAAAATACACATCATATATTTTTCCTAAAAAATTTCTAGAATATTTTATTTTTGGTTTTTATTTTAGAAGTTTGTCACATCATCTGAGTTCATCTTGTGTAGCCCTGTGACTATTCTGTACCCAACGGGATTGTCGGTTTTACCAGTAAGGACCTCAGACAAGACACCTTGCCATTTGCTGTTTATTTATTTTAGCTCATATTTCATACATTATTTATTTTCTTTATGCAAAATAAATTGTGATACATGGCATAACCTGTTAGAACTTACTGTTCATTATATTTCCTGTTATTTATTATTTTTCTCACATTAAACCTAGATTTAAGGGACCACCTTGTGTGTTGCATTCATTGGCTTGACACGTTGTAACACGAAGTCGTGTGTCGCATGTAGGACACGAAAGTGCATGATTGGCTGGCCACCAGTACGTACAAGCCGTGCGATAGGAATAACCGCTATTAGAGGTTGTATGCTAGTTCGACTTAGCGGTTATAGTGGTTTGTGTTGTGGATACAACACAGTAGGCATTGGGCGGGAAGGACAATTCCTTAGCGTATGGGCTTCGATACACTTCCCTTGTGACCCGGACTCTCCGCTGGAGATACGGGGTTGATGACCCATGATTACTGACGGCCACTGACGATTCTGCGGAACGTCATGCTCTTACTGATGGGGCCTCTGGTGCCCAAGGGGGGACTATGCCGATCCTATTTAGCCAGGGCCCATGCGTAGGAAGGATTATTCTTAACTACATTTCATTTAGAACGGTTAGGCACCTTTATCCGTTAGGTACGAGTACTTTTGGTTTGGGTACTTGTATCTGACCGTGGCTTGGAACAATAACTTGTCGCAAATTAGTTTGTCATATCTTGTCCTTGTTTGGTTGTAGGTGTGACTTACTACTTCGATGAGAAGGTATTGAATCTTGTTGGGGTCCGGATACCATATTGGATTTATAGCATGGGAAGATACGTCACCATGAATTAGTTTACCATCTCCTGTCCTTGTTTGGTTGGGGGGATGGTACGCTCGTTCAGTAGGTGTGTATTGGACTATGTTATAATTCGATTGACTTATTTATTTGAGCAATATTTATTCAGTTTATATGGCATGATATTATGTGTCTTGTTACGTCCCTCTGAGGACCTGGTCATCTCTCCAGGTGTGTGCTATTGTCTTTCGCAGGTGTTCTAGCTCTAGCCGTGTTCATCGCTATTTCTTCGAGGATGATTGTATTTGGATCGTCTTCGCTTCGCTCGCCAAAATCATTTATTCTATCTTCTTTTGTTGTATATTTTTTTTATAGTTGGTAGTGGATTTGTCTCCGTCCAACTACATGTACCAAATGACAATTTCATAGTTGATTATATGATATCTTCTATTCTTTTATTCTTGTGGATGAGATTAGTTATGGTTCTACTGCATTTTAAAGCTTATGTATTTATACGAGTTTTTCATATATTGGAGTATACTTCGTATGTATACAGCTGGCATGTCTACGTTCCTAGTCCTACGTATTTTGGGACTGGAGTGTTACAAGCTGAGTCGTAGTAAAATTTGAGGGATCGCCTTTGGATGGATACTGCTTCCTTCGGGTCCTCGGGGTGGATTCCATAGACAGCGTAGTCTATGAATGGAAATCTCCAGTCTTTGATATCGATATTTGTTTTTGCTACGTAACTGTGATGAATATGCAAAGTATTTTTCACACAATATAGTTCTCGACCAGACACTGTGATCGACTGCTAAGTATTGGTTGGAACGGTCAAGGAAGCAGCGAGACCGGCTAGAGCATCTGCTTCTATTTTCTGTAGTCGAGGCACGTGCTCGATGTAGAACCCAGCAAAAGTAGACGCCAACTCGATTGTTGCTCTATGGTAGGGGATGAGATCTTCATGACGAACTTCATAATCCCTTCGGACCTGACTAACTATTAGCTTGGAATCGTCGTAAGCTTCCAGATAGTCAACTCCCAGTTGCTTTCCAGTTGTAGGCCGATTAATAAAGCATTATATTCGGCCACGTTGTTGTTGCATGGTTCCAGGAGAGAATATGCACGGTGTATAACCAGATGATCAGGTGACACGAGCACGACACCTACTCCAGCCATGATATTTCCTTTGGGCCTTGTTCTTGATGCGCCGTCAAAGAACATTCGCTAAATGGGGATTTCTTCAGTTGCAGTGTTAGAGTACTCCACCACTTCGTCGGGAATTTTGTCGTAGAGTTTGGACAACTCCGGCACCGGATGAGCTGCTAGAAAATCAGCTAATGCCTAGCCTTTTACTGCCTTCTGAGGAACGAAGATCATATCGTATGAAGTCAACATCATTGCCCATGTAGTTAAATGGGAATTGAGAGAGCCTGGTTTAGTCATGAGTATTCTGAGAGGGTTGACTTTAGATATAATGTGGATAGTCTGCCCAGACACATAGTGGCGTGTCTTCTGGATGGCAAATACTATTGCAAGGCATTCCTTCTCTACCGGTGTGTATTTGTGCTCAGCACCCACCATTGTGCGGCTAAGATAGTATATTGCCTGTTCATGGCCGCCTTCATTCTTCTGAGCTAATAGGGCGCCAAGGAAATGGTCCATAGCACGGACATATAGTAAGAAGGCTTCCCCATTATTGGAGCTACCAATACTGGAGGGCTTGTAAGATATGCCTTGATGTCGTCGAATATGCGTTGACATTGTTCACTCCAGACGAAAGATACACCTTTCTTCATGAGCTGGATGAACGTTGACACCTTTCAGAGAGGTTTGAAATAAATCGTCTGATGTAAGCTAGTCTTTCTTGTAGTCCGCGTAGCTCTTTGAGGTTTCTTGAAGGATGCATGTCGAGGATAGCCTTCACTTTCTCCGAGTCCAGATGTATACCCTTTTAAGTGATGACGAAACCAAGAAACTTGCCGCTGGAGACTCCCAGAAAAGACTTGGTTGGATTCATCTTGGTGTGCACACATTAGTTCGAACACCATTCTCAAGTCTTGGAGGTGGTTGCCCTTGAGACGGCTTTTGACTGCGATATCCTCTACGTAGCACTCTACAGTTTTATGCAAATGATCACAAAAAATTGTGTTCATGGCTCGCTGGTATGTCGCCCCTGCATTTTTTAATCCAAAGGGCATCACCGTACAGAAGTATACCCCTAACGGTGTTCGAAAAGATGTATGCTTCTCGTCGTCGGAGAACATCTTGATTTGGTTGTACCCTGAGAACCCATCCATGAAGGACATCCGCTCGAAGCCGCAAGTATTGTCGATTATTACGTCAGTGATCGGTAGAGAAAACTCGTCTTTCGTACATACAGAGTTCAAATCATGATAGTCGATACAGACTCGAACTCTACCATTCTTTTTCATGACTGGGACGATGTTGGCAACCCAGTCTGGGTGTTGTTCCTCGCAAATGAATCCACTAGCAATGAGCTTCTTGACTTCATTCTCGATGGTTTCCATGACGTCTGGTCGGAATCGCGTTGTTGCTGCTTTACTGGCTTAGCTTTAGACGAAATGTTCAGGCGGTGCATGGCGACTTTAGGGTCCAAGCCTGACATGTCTTCATAGCTCCATGTAAAGACGTCGATGTATTCTCTTATAAGATGTATAAGAGATTGGCGTTCATCGCAATATATACTTTTACTGATGAAGATTGGTTTAAAATATGCTTCATCTCCTAGATTGACTTGGATGACTTCGTCTTCGGTAGGTGGTTCCCGTTGTTCGAAGCGCAGCTCCCACCTGGTGTCCATCTTTTGAGCCCATTGTTCGAGTTTAATTGATTGGACATCGTCTGTAATTTGGTCGGCGGAAACTATGTTGACGGACATAGTTACTTTGAACATGTCGTCGATGCTGGAGTCTGAGTCCCAGAGGGAGAAACCAGAAGAATGAGAACAACGATCTGCTTCATCATCTGATCTTTCGGGAGTTGTTGGAGGAGTGACATAGCCTAAACCAACACCGCTTCTTTGATAGTAGTTCTCGGGTTTGCCGGAAGGAGCAGTGTCGTATTGGCAACTATCGTCCTCGGCCGTAATTTATCCCTTTGTCGCTTTTGATGTCATATCCCATATTCTGGATGATATTCTTAGCCTGCCAACTATATCGAAAAAGTTACATCTTCCCAGAGTCATAGTCAGCTTCTGTGCTGTGCTTGGGAGAAGTAGAGTCTGGAACGAACTTTCTTTTGCCAATTATACGATCGAAGATGATTAGTTCTTCATTATTCTTTCTGGCTGGAATGATGAAGTAGATTATATCTTCAGGATAGACTTTTTCCCACAGATGAGGCATTGTGACCGGCATACAGAGGTGTGGTCCTATGCCGTTCTCTAGAGCATATATCGTATCTATGTAGTGGTTTACAGATTGATAGACATCGGAGTAATTCAAAGATAAACCTTTACGAGGAAAATATGCAAGTTCTTCTTCAGGGATAACATCATCCACTGAAGGTACATTATTATGAGTATTGATATACTTATTGAGAGGATCATCATCTGGAAGAGGAGCCACAGTCTTGGTCGAGTTTACCACGTAGGGTAATTCTTCAAGATTGGGAGGACGGGCATTAGTAGGTTCCTTCTGGGGTATCTTGCTGAGAGTGATGGTCAATGGTTTGACCTTGTCGGGGTTCTTCTTTTTCATCCATATTGTGAGATGCTTCGGAGTACTTTTTGGAGTAGTACGTCCTTTGACTTGGATAATCAGGGGACCATTATTGGAGGATGGACTTGCTTCAGCTTCATTGTCAGCTTCGTTGCCATCATCTTTGGGGGGCTGAGATTGGTAAAGTACCGAATCTCCATACTAAGCTTTGATACCTTTAAAAGGATCGACATCGGCAAACTCCGTCTTCACGATACCATCATTGTTGACGTACTTGAAGCACTGGTGAAGTGTGGAAGGAACGATCATGTTCTTGTGTTATCCATGGACGTCCCAACAAGATGTTGTAGGATACATTGGCATAGATCACATAGCAGGAAATCTTCATTCGGAGATCACCGATCTAGCATTTGAGACGAATCTTGCCCAGCGGATGGCTTCGACCAGCATTGAAAGCCATGATAGTTGTGTTGGTTGCAGATAGCTTGTGTAGAGGGATTCCCAGAACTTGAAGCAAACTTCTAGGAATGATGCTGAGGAAGGATCCTGGATCGATGTGCATGCGGTCCACCTTGATCGCCCCGATATACCTTGTATAGTACAGGGGTCTATCGTGACGATTATTTTTGAATAGCATGTCCTCCTGTGAGAAGGTGATGTTGGGCACCACTTCTATAGTACTGTGGCAGTAGGGACATGAGATAGGATCTTCAGCGGGGGCCTTGACTTCGACGAGATAAGAGTCGGCATGTAGTAATGTCTCACTTAAGGCCTTCCATATTTCTTTGGAGAGTCACAATAGATCGAATAGAGACAACCTGACGGGTGTATTGGCTAGCTGTGCCAGTATGTCGAAGTTGTAGGGCCGATCCATGCCTTCAGGAGCTGGCACTTTCAGAGACTTGTTAAACCGTGTCTTCTTCTGCTTGGCTATGTCCGTAGTTGGAGGCTTAGACGGGCCAGCTTCTGAGCTTATGGGGGCAGTAGGAGCTTGAGAAGGTACTACTTCTTCTTGTACGGGATTGTACGTCCGAAGATAAGTCTTCCCCAACCGCGTCTCGCCAGATAGAACCTCGTAGATGGAAGAAGATACCATATGGCATGACTTGTACTTCTTGCCCCTTTTTGCTTTGGGAGGCACTACACCCTGTGTTACTTCTTGCACAAGGTCCGTATGGACCCACATGATCTCACTACGTTCCGTTGTGAGCGGGACCAGGGTTGAGTTGCGAGCTGGTGGTAGGTTGACGACTTCCATTATTGCCTTGGGAGTCGGAACCACGCCGTTTGGGACCTCTGTGGGAGAAAAGTTACCAAACTGAAGAGAGATCATGTTAGAAGATAAGACCTTATCTTCAGCTTCGAGGTTGATCACTTGGCTGTTGATAAGCTGTTGTATCTTCTTCTTCAAGACGATACAGTCCTTGGTGGAGTGATGCACGTACTGATCATAGAGACAGTACTTGGGATCATTGAGTTGGCTCGCCTCTGCAGGACGTCGTGGTGGAGGCAATGTTAGCTTATTACCCTTCATCAATGTGTGGAAGATGGTAATGACATTGTCTTCGTCAAAGGAGAAGGTCTTCTTAGGTTTGTCGGAGGCGCCCTGAGAATTAGAAGCTCCTTTGGATGTGTCGACCTTCAGGACTTCTTTCCCTTTACCCCCACGGACAGAAATAGTTTGAGGATGCTTGCCCTTGTCTTCAGATTTGGGTGTTTTCAACCCCAGTAGTTCCAAGTTAGGAACGTCATTTTTTAGCAGCATCCGTGGCCCCAATAAAAGCGGGCCATGTATCATATTTATGTATACATAGACAAAACTTTACTGTAGGAAGGAAGTTATGTCGACAAGTATCCATAAGTTCTGAGTCTGGTATGCCGAAGGACATCTTCAGTGCTAGCCGCCTGAAGCATTCGATGAAGGTGATGACAGACTCAGTCCTCCTTTGCTTGGTGGACATACTAATATGCATGCCGTTCTCGTAGAACCTGTTGAGGAATAACCTCTCCAAGTCTTTAAATGAATTGAGACATCCGTCAGGCAGACTGCAGAACCATTTGAAGTCTACCCCCTGCAGTGTGCTAATAAACAGCTTTGACAGGAACGGATCATCTCTTGGCAAGTGCAGAGTCTGCGTGTTGAAGTACGTCATGTGCTGACGGGGAGAAGTCTACCCGTCAAATGAGTTCAGCGTCAACGGCTTGTAGTTAGGAGGGCAAGTAGCATTCTCCCACTCAGGAGGATACGGTTGAGATATCCCAATCTTCTGAAGCTCGTCTTTGTATGAGATGGTGTCGAGACGAGCGACCTAGGAATCAATTGCATCCTGTTGATTGAGCAGGTGTTGGGAAATGGCTGCTGAATGGTTGTCAGGCGTCGTTGGCGAAGGACCACCTCCAGCATGTGTAAGATTTAGAGGAGGCACAACGGAATAGTACTCCTTTTGTAGTAAAGGAGGGTTGTTGCTGTAAGCCGGACTAGCGTAGGCCAAGTCATTTTATTGAGGTGGAGGAACAGCCCCGGCAGCTTGGACCGCCATGATATTGGTAAGCATATCAGTGATCTTGGCGAATGCTATTTCAAGACCCTCTAGCCGTTTGTTGGTCGGGTCACTGGCTTCTTCAGGTCTTTCTCTGTCCGCCATGTATGTAGATAGCATGCGAGGATGAATAGAGAAAACAGTACAACTGGTGCTGATACTGTCTGTCTCCGAGTGGACAAGTCCTTCATCTTCAGGTAGATGAGGTAGATAGTCGCCATCAGATTCATAGGGATCGTCGTCCTCTGGAAGGCTAACCCCAGTATGAGGGTCATTCGCTTCAGACTCTGAGGGAATACTACCCCCAGTTTGGGATTCTTCGTCGTCCATACGGAGTCTCGCCTTTGATCGAGTACCCATATAAACTCCTTCAGATGTGACAGCCTGCTGGCCATCTGTTGGTAGACTTCTTCTTCTTCTTCTCGAGAAGATGAAAGAGAAAGTTGTGTTGGTAGTCCACCATCTTTGATTGGGACTTCCGTAAGGGGGACCCCATGAATCCATGTTGGATAAAACACAGAGTGGCTTTTCGTCGTCAGAGAAGTGCAGCCGTCGAAACAGGACTTTCTATGAGGCACTCTTGTTGCATTGGAGCAACAACAGTTGATAACAATACTGGTGCACAGAAGTGCACTATGAATTGTTATATTCTCCTTCGCTTTACGCTTGTGATTTATCATGTCGCACAAGTCAGCGGAAGGAAGTTTTGCCTTACAACCCATGTTGCATGCATCGCCGAGCTTCGCCTGCCGGTTCGTAAGGAGAGTAGGCGCATCCAGACTTAGTTCATGTGTAGGGGAAATTCCCACACCTAATTTTTGTGATGTCCTTGAAGACAGCCCCGTGCTATACGCGTTAGGGCCTGTCTTTTGTTGTGGGCGCATAGGCCTTGGAGACTAGCCTTGGGCGCATGCTCCTTGACAACATGTCTGAACCTCCTTGATGTGGGCGCATAGTATGGATCCAGAGAGCCTGGGCGCATAGAGTTGTGCACATGGGTTTGGATGCCCAGCCTGCTGAAGACAAAAGTGTTCTGGTTGGGGCTATGCGCCCAAACACTCCCTTGGGCGCATGGCTTTGGGCGTATGCTTGGTAGAGCAGCGTTGTTTTCTTCCAGTTTTGCCTCCGTTTGTGAGCCTCGTCGGGTTTGGTCAGAGTGTCGTACACCCTGATTCTTGGCATTGTAGTGTTTTTTTTTGCCAAGTCTCGGGTGTTGAACACCCCGTTGTTGGTTGTGCAGGGAAGAAGTCACTGGGCTAGTAGAGCTCGGAACGGTGTGAGCCTTCTCCATTTGGAGAGCTTCTGTGGCAGAGTCGTGCGCCCATGTGACAGAGTACTCCAGTTGCATATCTGCTATGACACTAGCAGGATATGTACAGCGAGCCTTCGGAAGCCAAGTCTTGCAAGACTTGTTCGGCTTCGCTGATTTTGAGGGAGTAGAGCCATACCTCGAGAGCATCTCTTCGAATGCCTGATGATCATACTTTACGATCAGCATCTTCTGAGTGCTTCCCACTTTGTCAGTATCAGATTGCGTCACCACCTTCTCGCCAGAAGAAAAGGTAGTCCCCAACAGAGTCGCCATTTTTGTGGACACACACAAAAAAGAAGAAGAAAATACTGTCTTTTTTTATTGGCCCAAGGCACCACAAATCGAGTATGCCTGAGAGATCCTGTGCTGAGGATCCCCGAGTACAAAAAAAAGAGTTCTAGAGAATGGGACGATAGAGATCGAACGGCAGTTGCTCCTTTACTCTGTTGACACTCCGATTACAAAAGTGGAAGAAAACCTAAGAAAATTGCTAACTCTCGGCTCACTGGCAAGAAGTGCAGCAATTTGGCTCTTGAAAATGCTCTCCGTTCTGTCTTTTGAAGAGGGATGAGGCCCCCTTTTATAGTCGTTCTTGGGCTGGAATGATGTTATGCGCCCACATGAGAAAACACGCTGGTTTCTATGTGGGCGCATAGTCCTGCTTTGGACGCATAGGATGTAGGTGCATACAGGCTGCGAGATCGTGTGTTGGTCGTGGCATTGATGTGGCCGCATACTTCGGTGCACGACTGCACGTTTTGATCATGGCTTTGACTGAGTCAGGCTTGGGCGCATAGCCATGTCTCAGGCTATGCGCCCTCCTTTCGAGGGAGCTAGTCTTGGGCGCATGAAACTTCACTGGCTGGACGCATGAAACTTCACTGTCTGGGTGCATAAAAATTTACTGACTGGACCCATGAAGTTTTATTGACTGGGCACATAGAGCTCCACTGACTGGGCGCATGGAGCTTCACTGACTGGTCGCATGGAGCTTCACTGGCTTGGGCGCATGGGACTTCTTTTGCTGAAATTTTTTCATGCTTCTACAGTTGGTGGTGTCGGTGAGCAACTCTGCGCCTGATGGAGTGTCACGATGGAGGCAGTCAAAAGTAGCTTGTTGAATGAGGAGGTCCGGTGCAAGAAAGTAGAATCGTCGCAGGAGTCCGCTCTAGTGACTTCCAATGAAAAGGAAAGTCCCAAGTCACAGGCGAGGATATGGAGGAGTTCTCAAGATTTTGTGATTATGGACCGCAAGGAGGGATGCTATTACTATGGCAAAAGGGGTCATATCAAGAGGAATTGCATGAAGCTCAAAGCTGAGAAGGCCAAAGACAAGGATGATTAGGAGGACCTCACAGCAAAGAAAGATATCATCATCGCAGCGACCGATGCAGAGGAACCTTGTAGCATGTGTCATGATAGCGACTGGGTCATGGACACGTGGACATCGTATCATGCCACTCCACATAGGAGGATCTTCACGTCATATCGCGGTGGCAGGTTTGGACGTGTGAAGATGGGTGACAAGTGTAACCCATGTTCCCGAACCTTCAAATTATTATTTTTTTAATATTTTGTGTTGGAAAAATGATTGTCTTGTTTGGAATTCTATTTTTTAAGGACAAAGGAATTTATCAAATTCTTTTGAATAAAGTTTATATTTATATAAAAATATATATGTATATATGTATATATAATATTTATATAAAATATATATATGTATATATACTCTTAATCAATTATCTCCTTATTATTTGAATCTACTTTTAAAATATTAGAGGGATAGTTATCAAATTATTGTTGTTGAGATATCGAGTATTATAATTTGTTTGTTTAGTTTTATTATTATTATCAAATATAGCTTCTGATTAATAAACTCTATTATCATAGTTTATTTTAGAAAGATTTCTTTAAACTATTTGGATGGTATCAAATGTTATTTTCGACAACCTTAGTGACTAATTAAATTTAATTATTTTATTAAAAAAAGGGTTTCTATTGTTAACTTTGATCAGTAAAGGATGGCCAGAATTATTTTATACTTATTAAAATATTTTTGTTACAAATTATTTGAATCATATTGAGTATTATCTATATTCTAATTATGATTTATTATTTATTTGGGTTTGTCAATCTGGCTTTAAGTTTTATTTAATTTAAATATATGGAGGAGATTTGATCTAATTCCTTATCTATTTAGTATTTATTTTTCCTATTTGAGAAGAATCGTTCTCATTATGTTTATACCAACAGAATTCTGAATAATCTTCTAGCGTTATCTTCTATAAGTCAATCCTCTATCCATACATGTATATATATAACACACAAAGGAAACCATAGTATTTTCATCTTATGTTCTCTTCCAAGACCTCCCCTACAAACAGCAAAACCTACGCCCACCACCTAAGCAATCGACCACTGCCATCAGAGTCCGACCTTCCCGAATCAACGACCCTCATTGCCAAAACCACCATGTTCAAACAACCACCGCATGCGGGCACCTCTCTCCGCCGATGCATATCCGCAAAGTCACCACCGGCTCTCCTCGAAGTCGAGCAAGCACCGCCAGGGACGAACGTCGCGGCCAGCACCCTAGCCGCGCTAGAGCCGCAGTTCCGCGCCACTCTGTGCCGCCGTGAGCAGTGCTTCGACCCAGCCGGTGCGCCGCACAGTCCCCGCGGTCAGCATCGTCCGGCGTCGATAAACCCCCAGACCGGAGAAGACACCATCGACGTCGCCTCGGCAGCACCGCGACGCCGGATTTAAAGTTCGCCAGCGGCGCGCTCCCTCCAGCGCCACCCTCCGTGGCTAACAGCACCTGACGTCTGCAAGATCTCTCCACTCCATCTCAACCGAGCCTCCGTGCCATGAATCCCGCTCGGCAGCCGTCGCACCGATCTCTCTTCGCCGTGAGCTGCGTGATTTTGCCATCGTGACTGCACCTCCAAGTCGCCACTGCTGAGGCCGAGCCCTTCTCCGTAACAGTCGCGAGCCTCCGCGTCGTGACAGAGCCACCACCGGAGCATCGAGGTGAGTTCTCCTCTCCGAGCTCACCTGTGCTTAATTCTTCTCTCTCTTTCTCTCTCTTCATGTGAAAAGAGAAGGGAAGATATTTATTATTACTGATATTATTATTATAATTATTTATTTGTTATCATTGGGTTTGGCCCAGTATATAGGTTGGGCTAGCTAATTTTGTTCTTCTGTTTGGTTAACTGTTTGGGGCCAGGCCATGTATATATTAGGATGTATATACATAGGTATACTGTTATGTTAATTATTAATATTAGTACTTGATATATTTAATATTAGTATTGTTGATATTTCTATTGCTATTATCATCTTTCCTGAAAATATTTATATAGTATTTTCTTAAAAATAAAAATAAATATATATATATATATATATGTACTTTGGAGCATAAATATAAGTTTGGGGCTTGACCTTGTATGTGTTTTAAATTGGGCTTAAAGCCCAGGGCCTATAGGTTTAAAATACTAGCATATTATTAGTTATTATTATTATTGTTATTGTTGTTGTAGTTACTAAATAATTTCCTAAAAATTATATGTGAAACAAATAAATATTTTGGGCTTCATGTTGGTCCTAGGAATTTACCTTAAAAAAATTAGCATTTAGGCCAAATATTATTTGCAGGATATGGGCTTTTCTTTAATATTTTTTAGGCTTAAATAGTAGTAGGCCTTAGTTCGGGCCTGAGCCTATGGCCTATGAAAAATTATTTTTTATATATTCATATAAATAGCTTTTGGGACTCTTATAAACACATATGCTATGTATTAGATTTTTACAAAAGAAGTAGATATATTACGTATTTTTAAATAATATATATATATATCTATTAGTCTATTTTCCTAGTACGGATTCTCGTATAAATATGAAAAGATTTCTCTTGGTTTTCAAAGTATCTATCTAATATGTTGAATAATAAAATATAGTTTTCATAGTACCATAAATAATTTTCTCAAATTTCAAGTATTTACCTAAAAAGTATATGGGATGGGCTTTATTAATTTTGGACTTTTTTTATTTGACAATTATTTTCTTAAATTATTATTATGGATTTTTATAGATTTATAAAACAAATATTTTTAAAGGGAGTTATACGTATTTTTCTAAATATATTTTTCAAATTAAATAATTATCTTTTCTCTAAGATAGAATTCTCAATTAGATTATCCTTGATCATGACTAATCGTATTCCTATTTTCTTGTAAATCCAAATTCTTCATATTCACGAGCCAATCAGACTATTCTGGACGCAATGGTATCAACTGTTTCATCAGCTACGGACCCCAGGCGAGTACAGTTTATTGTCTGTATTTCGATATTGATCTTTACTATATCTCATTGGTTGGTCATTGGTTATGTGAATTTTATTCTATTATAAAATATTGAGTCTGGAACAAGGAATATCAAAGATATGTGATCCGACCGTAGATCTTGTTTATTTTTATGCAGTAGATCTCGTAGACATTGTTTATTTTATGCAGTAGATCTCGTAGACATTATTTATTTTATGCAGTAGATCTCGTAGACATTTTTTATTTTATGCAGTAGATCTCGTAGACATTGTTTATTTTATGCCGTAGATCTCGTAGGCATTATTTATTTTTATGCAGTAGATCTCATAGACATTGTTTATTTTTCTGCAAGTAGACCTCGTAGACAGTGCTTATTTTTCATGCAAGTAGATCTCGTAGACCTCGCGGTGTAGTAGCCTAGACTGATCACATATCAAAGGTATTTCTAATAGTTGGGAAAGTATTTTGTGTCTATTTATTTGCTCTTGGTTTTCTGTATTTCCTGTTTATTTTCAAAACTCATGATTGATGTCTAACCTTTGTTTTATAGTCATTTTTTTATTCGAAATTGCATTCAGTGAATTGTGCTCGTTCCATTCCTGACTGGAAACCAACATTTTCAGGTTAGACGTGGATTCACTTAGCTTGGGGAGTGACGGGAATACTTGCAGACAAAGCCTAGAGACTAGATAGATAGTTGAGTTGTAGTCATTCATTTATTTGTACAAGTTTATATTTTCTACAAATGTAAAACTTGTGATCATTGTAAGTTAAATTAATCATGTGAATGAGCATTATTTGCAATTTTGATCTTCATGGCCGTGACAGTGTTCTACCGCCGACACTGCGGCGTAGGCTGGCTTGGACACGTCTCGTATCCGTTTAAAAAAAATGGGTGTGGGTCGTAACAAGTTTTTTTGGTAGCCCATGCAGGTCCGTCTTCGCCATAATTATACGAACTCGTGGTATTACCATATTAGTCGTACTACTGCAAGCCTGCGATTAGGAAATGCTCATTCACGTTAGGATTGAATTGATTTAGGAGGATGACTAGGACTTGGAGTCTCTTATTCGAGACCGTTGGTTAGTTAAGATTGCTTAGTATGCCATATGATTTAGTCCAGGATTCCTTGAATTCTAAACCCTATTAGTTAACTTGAGAATTTTCCTAAAGGGGCATACCCTTGTGTTTTGATATGACGATAGGACCTAAGGTGGGTATTGGTACGTTAGGCCTTTCTAGAATTGATGCCTAATCTTGATAAACTGTTCAATTTTTTTCTTTCTTTTGCCCTCTTTCTGAAAGTTTGAAAATTATCCTTTTTGAATTAAAATATAATTTTTAGAATTTATATAAATATTTATTATAGAAGGTCTTAGTCACGATTAAGTTTTGGAGAGCAAGATAACCAAGAATTTTGGCACTGAGAGTGTGGTCGAGTGCTTTGACTAATTGTCTAGCCATGGTAGAGAAGGACGAGTCATAAGTGTGCACTAACTATGAAAACCAGGCCAAATTGTGACATAACCCTGGGGATAATTTAATTACTTATTATTATTAAGATTATTGGCTTTTAGGAGACCTGTTTGTTTCAAACTAGCCAAAACCAACCCAGGTCCTGGTGGTCATGTAGTACGACCAACGTCGTCCATGTAGATATATAGACGTGTATATATATTGGTAGTCCTTTTCTAATATTGTGAATAATTTCTATAAATTATATATTGAATATAATATATGTATTTAAATTTATATTTACTTGGAAATATGATAATTTTCTCTTAGAATGATACTTTGGAATTTTTGGGATTTACTTAGGCTATACATAAATATTTGTATATAAATATATTCATAATAAGTAGACATAGTGCTTTAAACATAGTTTTCCTTGGTCTTGAATATTAGAAAAATACAATTTAAGTTTATATTTTTTTTGCCTTCGGTCATTTTCTCCCTAATCATGATCATTTGTACGACTCTATCTTATGTCTTTTCTAAACATCGCCATATCATAAGTTCGTATCACTCATATTCTTTTCCTTGGACCTATGGAATTATTATTATTTTTAAATAACTTCTCACTCAATATCGAGTTAAGTTTTTGGATTCAAAATTTTTCTCTCAGTCGTTGAATATTGAATATACGTGAAATAAGGATTATAAGATTTTTACTTATTTTGACTTTGATCATTATCCTTCCTAATCAATTATTTTTCTTTTCAAGAAGATGATCTTATACTTGAAGAACAGATACTTGCATTTTTCTATCTTTATCAACTGCTAATATTTTAAACTCCCTTGATATTCTTGGGGATATAATTGGAATAATTTTGATGACTTGCGATGACAAGACAGCAGCGCACTGTCGTCACTTATTTGAATTATCGAGACTGCGGGTTCACTGCAACCAGCAGCGCACTGGCGTGGCATAATCCCTAAGTCGACATAATTTCGAGTAAATGCAAGTTTTCAAATGTTATTAAAACAATGTCCAAGTTGCCCTATTTTGACCCTTGAGTTGTATATTAATATTGGTAGAGTTAGTAGAGTATTCGATGTTGTATCATATTCAACTCATGAACCTAAGGGTTTACTGCAGCCAGGTGTACACTGGCAAGGCATAAATTCTCGGTAAAATGACTTCGATTATGTCTATGAGTTTCGAATACCATAGATACTACGTCCTTTTTGTGTTATTGATTTTATGATTCACAATTTCATAAGTTCATTTAAAATTCTGATTTAGTCCTTATCCTTTTAATTATCTTATCTTTTACTTTTATATCATTGTTAACCTTCCCACCAATCTTTTAGACCTATTTTTGAATCCCTTCCAGCATATTCATGATATAAATCTATGATCGTGCCTATACAGTTAATCGTGCCAAACAAAAGTTGAATTTCGATCGTTCCTAAACGACTTTGATCGTGACTAACCTATTTGACCATAGTCGTAGTCGCGCCTATATATCAAACTTTGTTATTACTAACGTTTAGCTTTTCCACTGATCATGACTATTTTGATCATGATCATGCTTGTGCCAACTTTTAATTTTAATCATGCTTGGATGACTTGCATGATTGACCTTGCTCGTGACTATATCTTAGTTGTATCTAAGTGATCTTAACCATGTTTAGAATTTGTCCAAATTTTGATCGTTGACCATGTCTAAATAATTACAACAATAGTTAATCGTGCCTAACAACTTTTTCTTGTTTAGCTATTCCCACTTCGATTATATCCTTAACCAGCATGACTAGACCCTTGGACTATACTTTAATCATGCCATGTGGTATATTTCCTTAAAAGTTGATTCCATTCACAAGCTAACTCATTTTGATCATTGATCATATCATTTCTTGATTATATTCTTAATCATGACTATTTGTCTTTCAAAATTTCAGGGAAGAAATTTTCTAAGGTGGGTATAATCTCGATTGATGAATTGTCCTTGAAGTTACCGTTAGTTTTGTGTCTAAATTTTGTGAACATTTTAGGGCATTTTAGGACCCTAGACCCTAGCCTAAGACTCTAACGACAAGCCATACCTATTGATGTTTCATTTCCATCTTTTCCTAGGTCAATGCTTGATCAATACTTCTTATTAAGAAAACTCTTGCTAACCTTGATCAATTTCTATCTTATCGACCAATACCCTTCTTACTAAAATTTTTCTTTTACTATATTTCTTTCCGAAATATCGAGCCTATCCATCATAGCAATTCCTAAAATTCGACGACGAATTTGTTTCTAAGGTGGGTAGATTTGTAACCCCTGTTCCCGAACCTTCAAATTATTATTATTTTTTAATATTTTGTGTTGGAAAAATGATTGTCTTGTTTGAAATTCTATTTTTAATGACAAAGGAATTTATCAAATTCTTTTGAATAAAGTTTATATTTATATAAAAATATATATGTATATACATGTATATATAATATTTATATAAAAATATATATGTATATATACTCTTGATCAATTATCTCCTTATTATTTGAATCTACTTTTAAAATATTAGAGGGATAGTTATCAAATTATTATTGTTGAGATATCGAGTATTATAATTTGTTTGTTTTAGTTTTATTATTATTATCAAATATAGCTTCTGATTAATAGACTCTATTATCATAGTTTATTTTAGAAAGATTTCTTTAAACTATTTGGATGGTATCAAATGTTATTTTCGACAACCTTAGTGACTAATTAAATTTGATTATTTTATAAAAAAGGGGTTTCTATTGTTAACTTTGATCAGTAAAGGATGGCCAGAATTATTTTATACTTATTAAAATATTTTTGTTACAAATTACTTGAATCATATTGAGTATTATCTATATTCTTATTATGATATATTATTTATTTGGGTTTGTCAATCTGGCTTTAAGTTTTATTTAATTTAAATATATTGAGGAGATTTGATCTAATTCCTTATCTATTTAGTATTTATTTTTCCTATTTGAGAAGAGTCGTTCTCATTATGTTTATACCAACAGAATTCTGAATAATCTTCTAGCGTTATCTTCTATACGTCACTCCTCTATCCATACATGTATATATATAACAAACAAAGGAAACCATAGTATTTTCATCTTATGTTCTCTTCCAAGACCTCCCCTACAAACAGCAAAACCTACGCCCACCACCTAAGCAATCGACCACTGCCATCAGAGTCCGACCTTCCCGAATCAACGACCCTCATTGCCAAAACCACCATGTTCAAACAACCACCGCATGCGGGCACCTCTCTCCGCCGATGCATATCCGCAAAGTCACCACCGGCTCTCCTTGAAGTCGAGCAAGCACCGCCAGGGGCGAACGTCGCGGCCAGCACCCTAGCCGCGCTAGAGCCGCAGTTCCGTGCCACTTTGTGCCGCCGCGAGCAGTGCTTCGACCCCGCCGGTGTGTCGCACTGTCCCCGCGGTCAACATCGTCCGGCATCGATAAACCCCCAGACCGGAGAAGACACCATCGACGTTGCCTCGGCAGCACCGCGACGCCGGATCTGAAGTTCGCCAGCGGCGCGCTCCCTCCAGCGCCACCCTCCGTGGCTAACAGCACCTGACGTCTGCAAGATCTCTCCACTCCATCTCAACCGAGCCTCCGTGCCATGAATCCCGCTCGGCAGCCGCCGTGCCGATCTCTCTTCGTCGTGAGCTACGTGATTTCGTCGTCATAACTGCACCTCCAAGTCGCCACCACTGAGGCCGAGCCCTTCTCCGTAACAGTCGCGAGCCTCCGCGCCGTGACGGAGCCGCCACCGGAGCGTCGAGGTTAGTTCTCCTCTCCGACCTCACCTGTGCTTAATTCCTCTCTCTCTTTCTCTCTCTTCATGTGAAAAGAGAAGGGAAGATATTTATTATTACTGATATTATTATTATCATTATTTATTTGTTATCATTGGGTTTGGCCCAGTATATAGGTTGGGCTAGCTAATTTTGTTCTTCTGTTTGGGTTAACCGTTTGGGGCCAGGCCATGTATATATTAGGATGTATATACATAGGTATACTGTTATGTTAATTATTAATATTAGTACTTGATATAGTTCATATTAGTATTGTTGATATTTCTATTGCTATTATCTTCTTTCCTGAAAATATTTATATAGTATTTTCTTAAAAATAAAAATAAAAATAAAAAATATATGTGTACTTTGGAGCATAAATATAAGTTTGGGGCTTGACCTTGTATGTGTTTTAAATTGGGCTTAAAGCCCAGGGCCTATAGGTTTAAAATACTAGCATATTATTAGTTATTATTGTTATTGTTGTTGTAGTTACTAAATAATTTCCTAAAAATTATATGTCAAACAAATAAATATTTTGGGCTTCATGTTGGTCCTAGGAATTTACCTTAATAAAATAGCATTTAGGCCAAATATTATTTGCAGGATATGGGCTTTTCTTTAATATTTTTTAGGCTTAAATAGTAGTAGGCCTTAGTTCGGGCCTGAGCCTATGGCCTATGAAAAATTATTTTTTTATATATTCATATAAATAGCTTTTGGGACCCTTATAAACACATATGCTATGTATTAGATTTTTACAAAAGAAGTAGATATATTACGTATTTTTAAATAATATAAATATCCATTAGTCTATTTTCCTAGTACGGATTCTCGTATAAATATGAAAAGATTTCTCTTGGTTTTCAAAGTATCTATCTAATATGTTGAATAATAAAATATAGTTTTCATAGTACCATAAATAATTTTCTCAAATTTCAAGTATTTATCTAAAAAGTATTTGGGATGGACTTTATTAATTTTGGACTTTTTTTATTTGACAATTATTTTCTTAAATTACTATTATGGATTTTTATAGCTGTATAAAACCAATATTTTTAAAGGGAGTTATATGTATTTTTCTAAATATATTTTTCAAATTAAATAATTTTCTTTTCTCTAAGATAGAATTCTCCATTAGATTATCCTTGATCATGACTAATCGTATTCCTATTTTCTTGTAAATCCAAATTCTTTATATTCACGAGCCAATCAGACTATTCTGGACGCAATGGTATCAACTGTTTCATCAGCTATGCACCCCAGGCCAGTACAGTTTATTGTCTGCATTTCGATATTGATCTTCACTATATCTCATTGGTTGGTCGTTGGTTATGTGAATTTTATTCTATTATAAAATATTGAGTCGGGAACAAGGAATATCAAAGATATGTGATCCGACCGTAGACCTTGTTTATTTTTATACAGTAGATCTCGTAGACATTGTTTATTTTATGCAATAGATCTCGTAGACATTGTTTATTTTTCTGCGAGTAGATCTCGTAGACAGTTCTTATTTTTTATACAAGTAGATCTCGTAGACCTGGCGGTGTAGTGGCCCAGACCGATCACATATCAAAGGTATTTCTAACAGTTGGGAAAGTATTTTGTGTCTATTTATTTGGTCTTGGTTTTCTATATTTCCTGTTTATTTTCAAAACTCATAATTGATGTCTAACCTTTGTTTTAT
The DNA here is from genome assembly GCA_029216955.1 of Iris pallida. NCBI lineage: Eukaryota > Viridiplantae > Streptophyta > Magnoliopsida > Asparagales > Iridaceae > Iris > Iris pallida. Next base: position 581,400 of record JANAVB010006799.1, on the reverse strand, counting down.
AGTCATTTTCTTTATTCGAAATTGTATTCAGTGAATTGTGCTCGTTCTATTCCTGACTGGAAACCAACATTTTCAGGTTAGACGTATATTCACTTAGCTTGGGGAGTGACGAGAATACTTGCAGACAAAGCCTAGAGACTAGATAGATAGTTGAGTTGTAGTCATTCATTTATTTGTACAAGTTTATATTTTTCTACAAATATAAAACTTGTGATAATTGTAAGTTAAATTAATCATGTGAATGAGCATTATTTGTGATTTTGATCTTCATGGCCGTGACAGCGTTCTACCGCCAACACTGCGGCGTAGGCTGGCTTGGACACGTCTCGTATCCATTTTAAAAAAACGGGTACGGGTCGTGACAACAAGGGGATGGCTGCAGTTGTAGGCATCGGTGATGTACACTTGACGATGGAGTTTGGTGAAAAACTCATCCTTAGGAATGTGCGATATGTACAAGTTTGTGCTACAACTTGGTTTCGATAGGGAGGCTGGCAGATGATGGTTGTTGCAGTCTGTTTAGGAGAAAAGATTAGATGCTTGCGAAAGGTTCCCAACAGCTGGCTCAGAGAGATATGTGTTATGGCATGTACAGGCTCAAGCTGCTGAGCTGTACAGGTAGGCCACAAATACCGGATGGAGGCTCGAGGGGTGTTCAACATGAGGTGGATCGTTAAGAACTTGCTGAAGAGGGGCTTATAGATGCTTTGAGGGTTACGGAGGATTCGGTTCGTCGAGACAAAGCAACGGATGGTGATGAGTCAAAGATTAAGGGTCAGTCTATCGGTCTCCAGGTGGGGGTTGCTCTACGGATCCAGATTTGGCGACAGGTGGTTTGCCAAATCTTCACAGAGTGACATCGGTTTCAGCAGTTCGAAGCCAGTGAGGAGATCAAGTTTTGTAGCAAACTCAATCTGAGACGGGAGCATCATCATTCTCACAGTTCAAGGGGAGCTGTGGGTCATCGACGACATGCACAGTGCGTGATGTTCTGGTCGAGGACACATGTGTATGGGAGAGCTTCATGTTCGGACACGAAGGTGGGCAGGTTCAGGAGTTTGAATCTTGTGAGAACCGTACCGTCCATTTGGTTGTGCCAGCCAAGGGTGAAGAAGCTCGTCGGAATGTTAACACTTTCCGATGGAAGACGAAAGTTGGGGACAAGCAGCCAAGACTTACGGTGAGGCTGATCATCAGGGACTTCGGTCTTGGTCGTGTCATTGATATCGGCAGGATCCCAGTGGTGCAGGAGGTGCTACGCATGGCAGCTAGCATCGACGTGACGGTCGAGGAGCTGGAGACAAAGGAAGATGCAACGTAACTCGGGGGATCGAAGATCAGTGGCATGGGGGAGTAGGAATTCTGTCGTGGGATGACATGTATGGAGTCCAGTTGAGGACCCATGGGGTCAATACCCTCTCATCAAACTGGAGGGAGAGATTGGGATCATGTGGTGTAGATAATTGGGATTAGTTCAGGCCTTACATGAGAATTCTCTTTTAAGACATATGGGTCCAATTAAATATCGCACCTTATGGGCCAACGCCTGTTCGGGTCACACTGCATTTCCAACAAGTGGTATCAGAGCTCATGATTACGGGACTAATTTAGACAGCTCTAATTAGTTCGAGACAGATGGTGCTGAACGTTCGTACGTATATACGGATATACGGGCTCTCTTCTCAAGGTGGAGTTAGGAGCATATGCAACTACACGGATTAGCTTCGAATATGGGTTTGACGAGCCCAAGGTGGAGGGAGGCGTTGTGGTTGGCATACAATGGTGGTGTGGATGAACGTGTCGATTTGGTTCTGTGATCGAACGGATCAAGATCGCGAGATGACAATATGTTGGATATCCTAGGTGTTCGGCTGGCAGGAACGAATAAAAAGGTAGCAAGGAGTGCTAAGGTTGTTCGGTTAGCGGGAACGAACAAAATGTAGCAGGGGTGCTAAGGTTGTTCGGCGAGCGGGAACAGACAAATATAGGAAGGTGCTAAGGTTATTCGGCTAGCGAAAATGAGTTGAGGTGGAGATTGTTGGGTTGTATCTCGTTCCGGTAGAGTGCTCAAATGGAAGGTGACAATAGAGTTGGTAATTTAGTCCCACATCGGGTAGGCGATGTGATTATATGGTGTAGATAATTGGATTTGGTTCAGACTTTACATGAGAATTCTTTTTTAAGGCATATGAGTCCAATTCAATATCGCACCTTATGGCCAACTCTAATTCAGATCAGACCGTGTTTCCAACATGACTATCTAGTAACTTTGTTTACTTGAAGTTCAACTTTCTTCTTTATTCTCTGTCATCTGAAGAGAGATGTACAATATGAACTCTGATATTCTATAATTTTATTTTATTTTTGTAAAAAAAAACCCATCAAAATAAAAAGATTTATAATTTAATGATGATGTCATCAAATGTGGGCTATTGTGCCTCCTTTTTGAGTTAAGAAAAACCCATATATTATCATCCCCAAACCATCATCTTGCTCTCGACGAGGGTATATCGATATAAAATAGTTTAGTTATTTATCAAATAAATATGTTTAGAGGACGATCATGGGTTATGTGTACCATACTATTGCTGTAGAGGATGATGATGTCTCATACGCAGAGGATAATCATGGACTTTATATTTCATCCTTTCAAAATTATTCCATGTAAATATGACGATGATTCTCCTGATGGCGAGTTCAATAACAAACTTTACTGGAACATGTACCGCACTAAGTTTGACATATTTAAGTAGGCCAAGTTCTATTGGAACCAATTCGTCCAGCCCAGGATTGGGGCCTTCCTATGGCGGCTTAATCGGAATGCCATCTCGGTCGACGTGCATCATCGATCTATGGGCTTTCGTATGGCGTCGAAGTGTGTTTGCTGTGAGCTGTCAGCGGAAGAAAATTATGATCATCAGTTTGTCTGCGGCAAGATGGCAAAGACGGTTTGGCAACACTTTGCGGGGATTCACCATCTTCGAGCTAACATGGATAATATTAATGATTTGGCGGAGGTATGGCTTAGCGGTATTTCTCTTTCTAATTTTGCTGGTGTCAACAGGAACATTGTTGGGGTTTTGGCCTTTGTTTAGAAACTTTAATCCCACATCGGCTAGGCCATAGGAGTTGTATCTTTATATATTAGCTATGCTAGTTTAGAGATGCATGTGGTGTGGAGGTGCACATGGGTGTGCCATGTGGGGTTATTTTTCTAATGGAAAAAAGGCTAAATCAATAATTGAAAGCATTCATGCTTTTGCTCTTGGAAAATTTATTTCCATGGGAGCTAAGCCCCGTAGGGACTTAGCGACTCGGACTCGGGCTCATGGGCTCATGAGGTATTTTGTTGGCGTACTTTACACTTAGCACGTTAGCATCGTCGCTAGGCGCATAGTGCACTTAAATTACGCTCGTTGCGCGAGCCACTTGCGCGGCCAGGTTGTGCGGCCAGGTTGCGCAAGCCATGTTGCGCAACCAGGTGCGCGCCCAGTGGCGCGCCCAGTTGCGCACACAGCTGCACGCTCAGTTGCGCACAGTTGCGCGCACAGCTGCGCGCTCAGTTGTGCGGGTAGCACAGGGTGCGCAGGATGTGCAGGGCACGCAGGTGGCGCAAGTGGCTCAGTGCGCGTACTGCACACGGTTTGCATGGCATGCAGGGTGTGCGAGTGGTACAACTTGCTTCAGATCATGCCTGAGCATGATCTGAGCGGTTACTGCACGTTCGAAGTGGTTGTTACCATGTCCCGAATATTGTGCTAACCGGGCAGTTGCTACTCGGGCCTATAAAAGGTCTCTTCTCTCTTACAAACATAACACATAGAACATATTCAGAGAGTTATGAAAGTTTACAAGTATTTCTTAACACAAGTAAACAAAGGCTGGTAGAGAGAAAAGAAGCTTTGCACCAACGTTGCTTTTGCACGGGAGTACGTATACTATCCGAGGAGTCAGAAGAGCAGAAGTGTTCCAAAGTTCTCCGACGAACTTGCTGGTTCCTGGAAGCTATTCGTATGGGGCGAATATAGCTTTGAGCAATGGTGATCATTCACCCCAGCAGGGTCTTCCATCTTTCGCCTGTCATCTTCTTTGCTGCTGTGGATTACGAAATCTTCTTAGATTCTCGTAATATCATACGCTGCTATAACGAGATCTCCTTAGATCTTTGTTAAATTTGTGCAACCTTCCTAGAAGTGTTGTGTTGGAACTTTGTTTTTACAATTGTTTCATCTTCTCAGTTTTCCATCAAAAAATTGTGCTTTGGCACTAACAATCTCAAAGCTATATTGCTACGATGGAAAACTTTAATGCTTTACTCCTCAATACTGACTTTTGTAAGTTAGAAAATTTTTATGGAGAGCATTATCAAGTCTGGAAGAGAAAGGTTTATCTTACTTTTCAACTCAGAGACGTTGATCACGTGCTTCTTGAAGAGGAACCTACTGTTCCAGATACTGGGTCTGCTGCCGCAATCACTGCGGCTACTAAACTTCAGGCCAAGTGGAGAAGGGAGAATAGCATTTGCAGGCTGCTTATCCTGAATTCTATGGAGGATTCCCTAGCATAATCCTACAGTAAAAAGACTATTGCCAGAGACATATGGGAGTCTCTGGAGAAACTGTCCGAAGAAGACAAGAACATGAGCAAGATATTTGTGGTTGAAAAATATCACAAATGGCTCTTCGAGGACGAGAAGTCCATGCTGCCGCGGGTAAAGGAATTCCTGAAGCTGCGACAGAAGCTGGAAGACGAGGCGATGCCCCTCCCCGACAAGTTTGTTGTTGGAGGGATTGTCTCAAAGCTCCCCACTGGGTGGAGTAAGTTCTATGTAAACATGCATAGAAAGAATCTTGAGATCAGCCTTGAAGATCTCTTGCAGGAAATCTATGTTGAGGACCAGATATGGGCTCAACTGAAGGTGGACGCACTGTCCAAGCAATTGGCTAACGCCAATCTAGTTCATACCAAGGAACCAAGGGAAAAGCATACGACTTCCCACGCAAGAAGAAGGACCCTAACAATCTGAACGTGAAGGGGACTTCCTTCAAGCAAAAGAAGGCAAAGTCTCAGATGCCTTATTTCAAGTGTGGCAAGAAGGGCCACTTCAAGAATGAATGCAAAGCAAAGACTAAGCAATCAGAGCAGGGAGAGCCTAGAAAGGTATCTATGATCACTGACGTTGTTGCTATGATTGTGCAGGTGGATGTGGTAGGGACTGACTCTTACTGGTGGGTAGACACTGGAGCCACCTGCCATGTCTGCTCCAGCAAGGAGTGGTTCACCACCTACACACCTACTTCTGAAGTGGTTATGGTTGCGAACCAGGCACAAGCTGAAGTGCTCGGGATTAGGACGGTGGTGTTGAAGCTGACTTCTGGCAAGTCTCTGACGCTTCAAGGCGTGAAGTACGTACCTGCTATCGCCAAGAACCTGATCTCAGGAGGCCTACTCTGCAACGCAGGACTCAGGATGGACATCAATGCTGGCCAGATGGTGATGTCTATCAAGGGAACATATTTCGGGAAAGCTTTTTATACCGAAAGAATGTTCAAAATTCAGCTTGTAAATCAGTCAAATGTAATTAATATAATTAATGAAATTAATCCTTCTGCTTATACTCTTGAGTTGTGGCATAATAGGCTAGGACATGCTCATTGTAAACGAATAAACAAAATGTCTAGTCTAGGACTTATCTCCAAGTGTGGGCGTAAGGTAGAGAAATGTAAAGTTTGTGCTCAAACGAAGATCACAAGGAAACCCTTTCCTCGGGTTAATCGAAGTACAGATCTTCTGGAGTTGGTACACTCCGATATCTGTGACTTCAAACAGTTTTCTACAACGGCCGGGATAAAGTATTTCATAACTTGTAGAGCCTAAAAATCAAGTTGTGCCATACTTTTACTACTCATGAATCGAGTTGTGCCCCAAAAATCAAGTTGTGCCACTGTTTTGAAGCTTAAAGGATTAAACTGTGCCACGAATTAGGTTGCGCCTGATAATAGACTGCCCCCAAATCATATTGCTCCATGCCAACATGGCATCTGACATTAACAGCCATCATTTTCTGACAGCACTGACAGCTGACAGCACAATAAACGAAGAAAATCTCTTCAAATCTTTTAAAGCGTGCCGCTCGAGACAATTTTGACAGTTATCCTGTACACCCCACTGAGTTACGCCTAGGCGCAATCTGAACAATTTCTTCTCATATATTCAAAAGCTGCCACGTTCCTATATACTGAGTTGCGCCTAGGCACAACTCAATCAGGCGCAGTTTGACATGTTGACTGAAGCTCGCAACCTGATAAAGTTGAGACAACTTTCATTCTAAAGCAGGATGATGTAGCACACATGCCACTAATCCTTTAAAACGTGTCCACTACTCTGTACACGACCATTCGCATCTCAATCACATGATACCACACGTCTAAATACAATTAGTACACGATTGAGTAACCGAATGAAAGTTGGCACAACACAAGGTTGGCACAACCCAATGTGGCGCAGTCCAGCCTCGCGCACATTAGAATAACTGCAAAAACAGTTATTTTCAGAACTCTATAAATAGAGTTTCTAATCATTTTTGAAGCATCAGAGATCAAGTACTCTTGTAAAATTGATGCTGCATTCTCCAGAGGCTCTAGTCTTCAAGTTTACATAGTCCAAGGGATAAAGTGATCGTCTTCTGATCAGATTCCTACATTTATACTTCTCCAGCAGAGTCTCAAAGTATGCGTTCATCTACTTGCTGAAGGCTAAAGACGAAGCATTCGAGAAGTTCAAGGAGTTCAGAGCCGAAGCTGAGCGGCAAACTGGACAACAACTCAAATTAATAAGAAGTGATCGAGGTCGGGAGTACAGGTCTCATGAATTCGCATCATTCTGCAAAGAATATAGAAGTGTCAATGAGACTATGGCTCCATACTCTCCTCAATCAAATGGAGTAGCAGAGAGGAAGAACAGAACGTTATCATAAATGATTAACTCAATGATGTTGACTGCAAGTCTTCCTAAGTGCTACTGGAAAGAAGCTGCATTGACGGCCACTTTTATTCTAAATAGAGTGCCTCATGCAACTTCAGACGTTACTCCTCATGAACTCTGGTTCAAGGTCAGACCTAACATGAATGTCATTCAAGTGTGGGGGTGTCTGGCATTTGTCAAGCTTCCAGATCTGAAGATTCAGAAGCTTGGGACAAGGACTACTAAGACGATCTTCTTGGGGTATGCCGAGAAGAGTGATGCTCGGAGATTTCTTGATATTGAGTCAAATCATATCATTGAATCTCACGACGCAAAATATTTTGAAGACAAATTTGCATGGCACAAGAATATTGTTCTTGCGGATGTACCGGAGAACAATGAGGGTGCACAGAAAACCGAAGTCTTCAAAAAGATGTGGTCCAAGAAGATGTTGTTGTTGAAACAACGATTGAACCAGAACAAGCTAAGCCGTCAGCTAAGCGTGTGAGGAGGCCGAAGGACTTCGGAAGTAACTTTGTCACCTATCATGTGGAAGCAGATCCGCTTACCTATGATGAGGCGATGAAGACCAGAGACACGGTTTTATAGAAGGAGGCGATTGATAATAAAATTGATTCCATCACCTCAAATAACACTTGGGTGTTGGTTGATCTTGCTGAAGGAGCGAAACCCATCAGACGCAAATGGATCTTCAAGAAGAAGATAAAAGCAGACGAAACTATTGACAAATTCAAGGCTAGGTTGGTAGCCAAGGGATTTTCTCAGAAGTAGGAGATTGACTACTTTGACACGTATGCTCCAGTAGCCCGGATGACCATCATCAGAATGTTTATTGCTCTCGTAGTAATACATAAGATAGTGATACATCAGATGGATGTGAAAATAGTTTTCCTAAATGGCGAGCTGACCGAAGAGATATACATGCAACAGCCAGAGGGATTTGTCGTCAAGGGTCTTGAAGACAAAGTCTGTAAGTTGGTGAAATCTTTATACGGTCTTAAACAGGCTCCCAAGATGTGGCATGAGAAATTTGACAAAGTTATAAGGTCAAATGGTTATATAGTCAGCGAGACGGACAAGTGTGTTTACACAAAGTTCGCTGATGGAAGATGTGTGATCGTTTGTCTGTATGTGGACGACATGCTTATCCTAGGTACGGATATGGGTTGTGTCACAGAGACAAAGAAATTCATCTCGAGCAAGTTCAGTATGCAGGACTTGGGAGAAGCTAATGTGATCTTAGGGATCAAGATCATCCGGACAGACACTGGACTAGCGTTGTCACAGTCTTATTATATTGAGAAAATGATCACTCGTTATGGGTATCAGGATCTTCCAGGGATCGATACGCCGTACATGTGTGATCTGAAGCTAAAGCCTAATTCAGGGGAAAACGTCAGGCAGCTGGAGTATACAAGTGTAATCGGGAGTTTGATGTATGCTACTACTGCCACAAGGCCTGACATAGCTTTCATCGTGGGAATGCTGAGTTGTTTCACGAGCAACCCAGGTGTTGAACACTAGAAAGCTATGAAATGGGTTATGAGATATCTCAAGAAGACTCAGACATATGCACTGTACTACAGTGGAGATCCGCTGATAGTGAAAGGCTTCAGTGATGCCAGCTGGTGCTCAGAGGTGGAGAGCAAGAGGTCCACAGGTGGATTCATTTTCACAATGGGTGGAGCTGCTATATCATGGAAGTCGAAGAAGCAGACTATGCTCTCGCGATCATCCATGGAATCTGAGTTCTTTGCACTTGATACCGCAGCTGAGGAAGCATAATGGCTTCGGGAGCTCATGTATGATCTTCCAGTGGTTGGGGCGCAAATACCAACGATACCGATATACTGCGACAACCAGGCGACTGTGACGGTGGCATTAGATGACCTCTTCAATGGAAAGAAGAGGACTATGCGGTTGAAGCACAGGGCAGTACACAATCTTATCAAGAGAGGTGTTATTGCAGTGATTGATATTTGGAGTCAGGAGAACCTGGCGGATCCGTTCACCAAGGGCCTTAAGCGCCAGCTGGGCAATGACACAGCTTGTAAAATGGGTTTGAAGGCATTCTGATATTGTATTATTGTATTCCTACCATAAAGTTTTATGCTAATAGTTCAAAGAAAAATCTACTAGGCATCTAGCTTTTGGTTCAAGGGAGGACCACTAATCGAAATAATATCAGGAACGATGGGTACATGTTCTATTGGGCATGGATAGGTTACGGACCTACAACCACTGTTGTCTACAGTTGTTTTCTGCGAAAAATGAATTCTGTGGGAAGGTTGGCTTAAATGCCTTAATGAGTTCTCAGGTATAGTGAATGCCTGGTGTGCTTTACAGGAAACACGGTAGAACAACACTACAAGGAGTAAAACCCCATGCTACTATGGGGTGACTCCACCATGAGGTTCCCAGGTATAGGGTAATGCCTCGACTTTGCTAGCCAAGTCACAGCGACGTAGCACCGCAAATAGGCAGTTAGCCTAATGTTGTATGTTAAAATAAAGAGAGGGGTAGTCAGCACTACAAAGAGGTGGAGTTTCTCATGTTACAGTGGCACGACACCACAATTAGGTACCCGGTTAGGGATAAAGCCTCGGCCTTGCAAGCCATGTCGTTGCGGCGTAACACCGCAAGGGAGCCTAAGGCTTCATGCTGGGTAGTTTGGCACTACAAAGAGGCGGTTACCTCATGTTACAGTAGTATGACACCACGATGAGGTTCCCGGTACGGGGTAAGGCCTCGACTTTAAGCCATGTCATAGCGGCGTAGCACCGCAAGGGAAGCACAAAGCGTTTCATGCCATGTCTCTTTAATAATAAACTCACCTATAGTGTTTGGATAAAGAGATATCAGGCCGTCTCTTGAGGGTAAACTTGTAGACGCCCAAAATTATACACTAAAATCAGGCTGGCACAGGGCCTTTAATGTGTAGCCAGAAGCATATATAACTATATTATGTGAATGGGAAAACTTTTAGCTATGATGCAGAATTCAAGGATTAGTCCATTCTTATATTATAGTCTGTTGTTTGACCCATGCGGGAAGATTCAAGTCGTCAGCGACATCTCTCCTAATATATGATGGACAATTACTGTAGGGAATACTTATACCCATATATAGAGATATGTGGAGGATTGTTGGGGTTTTGGCCTTTGTTTAGAAACTTTAGTCCCACATCGGCTAGGCCAAAGGAGTTGTATCTCTATATATTAGCTATGCTAGTTTAGAGATGCACATGTGGTGTGGAGGTGCACATGGGTGTGCCATGTGGGGTTATTTTTCAAATGGAAAAAATGTTAAATCAACAATTGAAAGCATTCATGCTTTTTGCTCTTGGAAAATTTATTTCCATGAGAGCTAAGCCCCGTAGGGGCTTAGCGACTAGGACTCTGACTCGGACTCGGGCTCATGGGCTCATGAGGAGTAATGTGGCATTTTGTTGGTGCACTTTGTACTTAGCACATCAGCGTTGCACGACCAGGTACAAGCCCAGTGGCGGGGCCGGCTGCACGCACAGCTGCGCTTAGTTGCACGTAGTTACGCGGGTGGCGCAGGGTGCGCAGGGTGTGCAGGACGCACAGGTGGCGCAAGTGGCTCAGTGTGCGTACTGCGTGCGGTGTGCAAGGCGCGCATGGTGCGTGAGTGGCACAACTTGCTTCAGATCGTGTCACGCCCCAGAACCAGAATACTGGAGAGCGGGGACAGACATAGCCAGCTACATATATGAATGGATTCCATCTCGCTATACGGTCACGGCTGTCTAGATACATGAGGGTTTAACTAGAAGCCAACAGTCTCTTAAGGTCATGAACAAGCCTAGTGTCTCAATCACAAATAAGTAAATGAAGGTTACAAGATGTATGATCATTAAATATACAATAATAAGGCGTCCCAAATATTACATATTCAGCTGATCATGAAGCTAGTCGTTACAAAATGTTAAGACTAGCAAGAGTTTAGTCATACATGATCAACCCTAGGATCTGTTAATCATGTTACAGCCCGTAGGCAGATAGTAAGTAAAGTGCAACCGAGCTAACAGGTGCTCGTCAGCTAAACGCCTCAAAAGAATATTTTACAATAAAGTGGAAGATCAAAAATAAATTCACTCGTTGCCAGGGTTCCGTCTAGTGGCCACCATCTGGCTGGAAGGTCGGTAGATCCTCTGGAGCTGCTCCGAAATCTGACCACAAAACCAGCTGGGTCAGACCCCAGAAAGAGCAAGTACCACAAAGGAAGCTTCACTTAGGAACTAAAACCAGCAATCAGCACAAGAGTATAAATAAGGTAAAAACTGGAAATAAAGAAAATACCTTAGGATGATATACGACGAGATAACCATGGAACTATTCAGATAACCAGGTTACAACCCGTAAACCAAACAAGGACCGGGGTTGTAACCCTTCGTCTGAACAGAACTTGGAATTCTCACCATTTATCGATAAAATAAATACAAGCATTCTGGTCATGCAGTAATCAGGATCAGGGCAAGACTAGACTCGTTAGACTCCATCCAATCATTTCATGGCCAAGCAAGAATTACGGCTTGATACTTTAACTAACTAGGGTTGTCACAAGCCTAATTACTAACAAGATGCAGTGAGATTATTCCACAGCCATAAGTCCTACAGACCAGCCAGGTCACCCGGATTGAAAGATTAGAGTTGAATTCAGGTGGGTACATCGTCCAGAAAATGAATGTACCCTTAGGTAGCTTGAAGGGTACAACACATGACAGTGTGCTGGAAATGTGCCCTACTCGACGGCAGGCTACAGATCCCAAGGCGTGCCCAGGTAACGGGATTGCCTGTAGCTGGGAGATCTCTTTATGACTAGTATATTAATCTAGTTATTAGCCTTAGTCTATTTCAGTAGGTACTCCTGACCGTGGTACTCAGGAGTCCCTTCCTAGACATGATGCAAGACAAGACTGGTTTATTTGTACAAGCACAATCGCCACGATGTCCAGATTAATTATACAGGTCATGTCATGTCAGGTAGCCGTCGCAACAGCTTATCAAGAAAATTATGTCAGGTTTAACATGTCCAATCATGCTCATGCGGCTGGCAGGGGATGGGTCCATGCGGCTGGCTGAACAATCAAGTACATACGGCCGGGGAGGACCAACCCATGCGGCTGCGGGGAGCAATGACTATGCGGTCAAAGGAAGTAAATCCATGTGGCTGGAAGACTGCGGTCTATGCGGCTCATGCGGCTCAGGGTGGGCAGAGTCCCATGCGGCCAAGGGAAAGGCTCAGTCATGCGGTTAAGTAAGAAGGACTTCATGCGGCTAGAAGAAATACTTGCCGCATGAACTTGTCATACGGCCAAGTCAAGGCAATAGTGCATGCGGTTGGAACTGACTTGCCGCATGAATGTTCATGTGGTCAAGTGCTACCATGCGGCTCGGGACTGTGCTTCTTCTCTAAATTTCTAAGAAGAAGTACACCATAAGCCATGGCTTCCAAGCTGCATAACTCTATCATCCGGAGCCCAAATTCGAACTTCCATAGGTCAAAATGGGGTAGAACAAAATTCTCTACAACATGGAACCATCAAAACTTGAAAATAACAAGATTAAATAGATCAAAACCCAAGAATTCTGAAAATAAAGTAAACTTAGATCTACAAGAATCTAGCCATGGAAAGTGAAAATGCCAAGTTCTAAAGTAAGTTAGAATGCTGTAAGGAAGAGAATGAAGCAATAAAATTAGAGTTCCTCCATGAAGCAAGTTGCACTTTCCTAGACCTCTCTCTCCTCTCTCTGGTAGGTGAAGAAGTAAATGAAAGAAGAAGAGGAGTAATGAAGAGAGAGAAAGAAGAATGGTAATAAATACTAATGGTGGTGGTAGGTAGGGGGTTCACCCTTCAGTTCATAATGAACCAATAGCAATCCCAAACTGAACCAAGCCAACCCAAACCAAGAATAACCAAGCCAAACCAAACCAAGCAGATATGCAAATACAAGATAGAATACGTATACGTATTCCAAATACGTAACACGAACAACAGGCATTACAGATCGTGCCTGAGCATGATCTGAGCGGTTATTGTTCGTTCGGAGTGGTTGTTACCACGTCCCGAATGTTGTGCTAACCGGGCAGTTGCTACTCGGGCCTACAAAAGGTCTCTTTTCTCTCACAGGCATAACACACAGAACATATTCAGAGAGATACGAAAGTTTACAAGTGTTTCTTAACATAAGTAAACAAAGGCTGGTAGAGAGAAGAGAAGCTTTGCACCAGCATTATTTTTGTACGGGAGTCCGTGTACGATCCGAGGAGTCATAAGAGTTGAAGTGTTCCAAAGTTCTCCGACGAACTTGCTGGTTCCTGAAAGCTATTCGTGTGGGACGAATATAGCTTTGAGCAACGGTGATCATTCACCCCAGCAGGATCTTCCATCTTTCGCTTATCTTCTTCTTCGCTGTTATGGATTACGAAATCTTCTTAGATTCTCGTAATATCATATGCTGCTGTAACGAGATCTTCTTAGATCTTCGTTAAATTTGTGCAACCTTCCTAGAAGTATTGCGTTGGAACATTATTTTTATAATTGTTTTATCTTATCAATTTTTTATCAAAAAATTGTACCCCGACACTAACACACATTACATTTGCGACGTGTCTATGGAAGATTTGGAAACAAAGAAACATGATCGTCTTCAACAACGGCAAGCCGAATGCCCAGGCGATTATTTGCCGGGTCGCCTTAGCCCTTCAGGAGACGGCCAAAGCTTACAGCATCCTGGGTACTCAGCATGGTGATGGGAGCAGGCCTACTACGGCTGGACATCAAGCGGAGACGAAGGCATGGGCTCCTCCAACCGTGGGCTTCAAGCTGAACGTGGGATCCTGCCGGGGTACGGGCAGCGGATGGAGGTGCGGAGGGATTGTCCGTGACTCGGATGGCCAAATGAATTTGGCCTACTACTAGTTTTTGGAGCAGGATAGGTCTCGCCCCGAGGACTTGGATGCGCTATGCTGTGGACTGCAGGCTTGTCATGACAAGGACATTTTCATTAGCACTATTGGAACTAACTCTAAAGCTCTCTTCAATGTTCTCAAAAGCAGCAAGCAGGTCTCATGGAGTGATGAATACAAACTCAGAAAAGTCCAGAGATTGATCCTCCCCAATTGTGATATCTCTCTAACTATGGGAAACGAAAATAGAGTGGCAAAAGCTCTGGCCGCCTGGGGCTTATCCGCCAAAGGTACTCAGATCTTCTCCCACTCTGGGCTTCTTCCAACGAAGGTTGGCCGGACTCTTTCGCTGGACCATCACCACTATCTGCCTTGATTTTGGGGTATTATGAGTCTGTTTATATTCTTCTTTTGTGGCCGTGTGCTATGCTTCATTTTGTTGACGGCCTTTTATATTATTTCTATTATTGCATTTCCTTCCTTTTTGTAGGCGGTTGCGGCTATCTCCCACCGCCATTTGAGCCGTGGCTCATTTTAACTTATTTATATATTCATTTTCCTTAATAAAAAAAACTTCCATTGTAATGTATCATTTTACACATTATCAGTGCGTGAGATGAGATGAAAAAATTAAAATAATGTGTCATATTTGCATATTATTGGTGCAGAAGATTATAATAATTCAAAGTAAAGACAATGATGGATTTTTCTTCTTTTTTTTCTTTTTATTTTTTTGGTTATTGAGGAGAGGTATAAGATTCTGACTGGGTGGCGTAAGATCAGTGGATTGAGTCACGGGACGTATTATTTCTTCCATTTATTTGGTGGGAGTTGGAAGACAGTGGATCCAACTGACATACAATGCAGCGTGCAAAAAATTCCATACGTATTGTCGGGCATCACAATGATGGATTTTATCTTCCATTTTTGTAGCGTGTTGTTTTATACATCATCAGTCATAAGAGGATGATGGTCACAAATCTAAATGATGTAATGTTTTAAACTGGGTCCATATGACTTAGGAGATAATTTACATGTAAAGTCCGAATCAATTTTAATTATCTACATCTTATAATTCTACCTCATATTTAAGGTAGGACTAAATTATCAAACTCTATTGTCATTCATTTTTCTAGAGCTTATCCGAAAATGAGGTACAATCTTGAAGTCAATCACTGTTTACGTACATAACTCAATGTGCTTTGTTCATTAAAACTAGACTGTGCATCTGTGTACTACCCTTTATACAAAAAATAATAATAAAAATAATGTTCACGTACATAGTAGCTATTGTATTTTGGAGGAAGAGGAGGATCAGTAAGCAACACAATAAATACCTATATATGGTTGCCTGGTTGCGGGACCGGCCCTGGAAGTTGGATTCTCTTAGCCGGAACTAATTTTAGTTGCCCTTTGTTCTTGATTCCAGAAAAAGGTATCAAAAAAATTATAACAAACTGAAAGATATAAATGTTGAAGTGATATCAACTTCAGAAATATTTGGCCGGTTCTACCAAAGGCGTGGAGCTCGGATTATGAGTTTCTATTCTGACTCATGAGCTACTCGAGTTGAGATCTTCCTAGTGGGAACTCAAAATATAGGCCTAGGAGATTGATAGTTCAAGTGACAGGAAGGAGTTGGGGTGGACTGCGAAGGCTCTATTTGTAGAGAGGTGCGAACTTAGGGGCCGTGGGCTTGCCCTAATCAGGAGGGTTGTCCAAGCCCGATGGCTTGTCAGGCTTACCCCAGGGCCAATCCTGCCTAGTTGGACATGGATTGATACTGTTCACGAAAAAAAAATACTTGAGTAGAAGTTTAAATAAAAACAATAACGGTAGCTCTCTACATTTAACTCTCTAGCAGAGCATAAGCTGGATTGTCCCGGACTGTAGTCCGGGCTAACAAAATAAATACTGGGAGTACCAGTAGCTATCACATGTAAGTCATAGCTTAATTTATTGAGTCAGTGGCTTTTTATATAGATGGTCCAGGATTCGACTACTCTAGGTCCTTGTTTTGTTGGGTTTTTTAAAATCTTTTGAAGTCAATAAACTATTGGTTTTGTAGTTTTTTTTTAATTTTTTGAAGCAATTAAGCTATTACATAAAAAATTTTAGCCCCCTCTAATATTTTTTCTTGGCTCCGCCCTTGATTCAACTAGAGGATGAAGAACAGTAATTAACAGGAATGGTTCTTAGGACATGATGAGTATTTGGAACAAAACCATAACTCATATGAAATAAGATCTCGGATTGCCTGAAAGGACTATGTCCAGGGACCGCCGCCCCCACAAGGTACATCTTGCGCCTCACGACCCTTACCTGCTATAAGGGCACAAGTACGTAAAAATGTCCAGTCCAGTCAGGACAGGAACGAGCACAATCTCAGGGCTAAACCCTCGTCAAGTCCATAATGAGTAGGGCAAGCATCCTCAGGGCTATCATCTGTAATATTTTCAACATGTCCAGTCAAGACAGGAACGAGCACAATCTCATCTAGAAAACCCAAGTAAATGACAGAGAACTATAAAGCAGTTATAGATAGTTGTATTGATGAATATGGCAGTTTATATTTAGGTGATGGTATAGAGAATAGTTGAGATACAAGAAAAGTATAGTAACTAAACAAGAGAAGAACCATGGCAATGAAGACTGTAAATAGAAACAAGCTGAACTAGAGTAACATGATATAAGTCCAGACAGTAAATGTAAATAAGTATAAAATCAAAGTAAGTCCAGACAACATGAATCTGATACCAGGTGATTCCAGTGCAAGATGAGTCCAGTATAAGATGATTCCAGTCAGTGATCCAAGATTCTAGGGTGAGTCCAGACTATATTCTAACAGTGTATTTTAAAATAACGAGATCGACATGTAAACGACTATAGGTAATCCGGCACATCACACACTCGGCCGGGTGTGAGATGGCTATCATTCCAGTTTGATTCCAGCATGTGGGGTGATTCCAGAATTGGGATATGTCTACATGTCTTACTCAAGTATTTCCCCTCCCAGCAAGTACAAGTAAATCCAGAATACGACACGAGAATCGAGATGAGTCCAGCCAAACATGATGATACCAGCAATGATTCCAGTAATATAGGCTAGATAATATGGTATGTGTGTTGCATATATGAATCCAGAAATATCCATACGTGTTGTAACAGAGAATCACGTACAACTAGCTAGAACTTAGGTACAGTAATTGACAAGTAAATAAGAAAACTATCAGAGAATGTACTCGTTTGATACTCTGTGCAACTGATGAAAATAGATATTTGCATCGGAGTCACAATATCCTAAACAGAGTAATATAGGTCATGATATGTAAAATACAAGAAAAATGAAAGACACAATACAGTCTACATGATTTCTAGGTCAAACTGTAGGAGCGTAAAAAGTGCTTTATTTGACTAATTCAAAGGAATTGAAGACTTTACGCAAGCAATTCTCTATGAGAGCTATTTTTACGCTAGGATTATGTTGTTTTTTTACGCAAGATAATCTATACGCTAGCTAACCTCTACGCTAGCTACTTTACGCTGGGAAGCTGTCAGATCATGCATTTAAATGCAAGTGATAATGACTCTGACATAATGATTTGCGGACAACAAGCAACACAGAATTCGAAGAGATTGGATTTTCACCTAACTCGATACTTGTCGTATAGTGTGCAAAAAAGGCTATTTTATGCTCAATAAAATCACTTCTTTTTACGCACGATAGTTATGTGAGCTTTTACGCTCAAGGCTATTGTGAGCGTAAAGTCTATTTGGGCTAAGTTTTACGCTCAAGGCTATTTTACCCACTTTACGCTGGAAAGTTTTATTTGGGTTGTTTTTACGCCAGTTGCCACTTTATGCTCGGAGCATAATTTGGGTCATCCTGACTACTTTGGAACGTGGTTTATCCACGTGGCTTTCATGCCACATTTATTGAAGAACATTTGTACGTGCTCCCTATTTTTATTAAAATAATGGGACACGTATCAATGTATGTAGAGGGTGACATCCATCGTGGGTGACAGTTACCAGCGTAAAAACCCAATTTTGTTGCTTTTTACGCACAATGGGTTAAGTCTATAAATAGACTTATTTTTCACATTAAAGGGGGAGGAGGAGTAGAGAGACAGGGGAGAATACAGAGATCAGAGCCCAGAGACTTTGATTTTTCAGAGCATTCTTCTTCAACTTTTCTTCCAGAACAGAGTGAAGCAAAGCAGGAAAGCATTCGACCTCGCCAACAGTGCCCAAGTGCGTTGATACTTTCTGGTGACTTAGTTCTTCCGACTGTTCATCTTCTAGCAGTGATCTTCATCATCATCGTATGGTCCAAGGAACAAAGTGATCGCTTCCAGATCAGACTTCCATAGCAATACTTCCCAGAACATTTTGTACTTTTTGTACTTCTTCTCGTTTTATTTTCAAAGGCCAATTTTTAGGCATTTTGTTAAGTGAAACAAAATGGCGACTCTATTGGGGATTTTTAGGCATTTTATTAAGTGAAACAAAATGGCGACTCTTCTGGGGATCGAACCCAGAATCTCTGGTTTCGCAGACAAGGAGGAGTAGAGAGACAGGGGAGAATACAGAGATCAGAGCCCAGAGACTTTGATTTTTCAGAGCATTCTTCTTCAACTTTTCTTCCAGAACAGAGTGAAGCAAAGCAGGAAAGCATTCGACCTCGCCAACAGTGCCCAAGTGCGTTGATACCTTTCTGGTGACTTAGTTCTTCTGACTGTTCATCTTCTAGCAGTGATCTTCATCATCATCGTATGGTCCAAGGAACAAAGTGATCGCTTTCAGATCAGACTTCCATAGCAATACTTCTCAGAACATTTTATACTTTTTGTACTTCTTCTCGTTTTATTTTCAAAGGCCAATTTTTAGGCATTTTGTTAAATAAAACAAAATGGCGACTCTGCTGGGGACGACCTTCTCCTCTGATGAGGAGGCAATTGCTTAATACGATGATGTGTCGATCGGATCGACAAAGAAGACTCTGGTTGTACATTTCGACCAGACTGCCTATGAAGAAATGCTCAGAACTGGGTGTGGTACTCGCTGCTCTAATGTTCAAAAATCGAGAAAGGTGCGAAAAGTTTAGATTCCCAAATCCAAAGCATCCTCGGATCTCCCTACTGTCTCTGAAGGCAAAGGAATCCTTCCTACTCCTGTTGTGGAAGCTCCCATCGGTGATGAGGCAGTCTCTATTTCAGTAATACGTCATAGGCGTAAAAATTAGTCTCCCGTTTGTAACGTGACAGACCCTCCAGTTTTACGCTCTGGGTGTAATAATCAAGTTTTACGCCATGTGCGTAAAAACAAGTCTCCCGTCTGTAACGTGGCAGACTCCAATGCTTTACGTTCTGAGCGTAATAATAAGTCTCTCGTCTGTGACACGATAGACACACAAAATTTATGCTCCACGCGTAAAGGAAAATCTCCCGTCTATGACGTGGTAGATACTCATATTTTGCGCTCTGTGCGTAAAGGTAAATCTCCTGTCTGTGACAGTGTAGATAAAATTCACAATGATGCTTCTGCATCTAAAGTGAATGTACCTGCACGCATGAAGCATAAAAACATAGTTGGTAAAACCTCTATTTTCAACCAATAACCTTCTTATACTACTGTACGCAAGGTACCAAAACTTCAAATTACATGCTATAAAAATGGAGTCCTTTGTGCTCAAAAATCTCGGAATTTACGCACGCAACTCCAAGCGCATAAAAATGTAAAGTTTGGTTCTGCAAATGCAGCCAGTAATCTTCTTTATACACAAGGGACTAAACGTTTTTTTAACCCCAAATGTAATAAAGAAGACTACTCCCTCTACTCCTTCTGATTTACGCGAGTTGCTAATGCAAAAGCGTAAAAATAGACAATCTCCCGTGACACTCTCCCAAGAAAATTACCATTGTGAGTGTCACCAGATTGTAATCAAATGTTGTTGTTCGACTTCTAAACGGTCAGTTTTTGACAGATTAAGTTTTAATATGCCTCAACAACAAGTTGATGACCAAGAACATGAGTTGTCATATGCGTCAGTCAATATGGCATCTCATACCAACAGAGGACGACGTCCAAGACGCAACACGTCCCAGACTCCAGGTCAACAATAATTCAACAGACTTCTTAATTCCTTTGAAGGAGTATATCAAAATACTCGATCAAGAAGGCAAAGGCAGTTGTAGACTTCTGATTCAGAAGCTGGGGGTACTCAATCTTTTGAGTCCGAAACTGATAGTATCGATTCATACCTCTATACCAATCCCTCTGTATCTTCAAGAGAGGTTGAGTCCTACGCTATTGGAGACGAACCGGAGACATCATCTGCTAATACAGAATAACGTCTTACTACCGTTGAGCAGTCATTAAAGGACATGCTTACCATGATGCAAAGCATGCACCAGATAATATTGACTCAACAAAATGCTCAGCCGGTAGTGGTAAAACCGGTGCAAGTAGTAGCACAAACTCAAGATAGTCAAGGGGTTGATATACCTTTGAATATTCAAGGGACTGCTGTTAATCAAAATTTTGCATCCCCAGATCCCATCATTCCAGAAGATGTGCCACCTTCGGTGGGGGTTATGGTACATCCAACAACCATTCAATCGAATGTGCTTCCTCAAATTAGTGAAGCTATTCAAGCAGTACGTGAGCTCAAAGCACAGTTTGAAGTTCTCAAGCACAAGGATCAACTCCAGAGGTTAGGAATTAAATAACCTTATTCTCCTCATTGGAATGATGTACCCTTTCTACCAAAATTCAAACCACAATCAATGGTATTGTTTGATGGAAAGGCTTCTCCTAGTCAGTATATCAATTACTTTGATATTATTACTGTGCATCTGCAAAAAAATAATGCTCTTCTCACTCGAGTGTTCATCGGATGCTTGACGGGTTCAGATTACGATTGGTATCGTAGTTTACCCGACAATTGTATTTCGTCTTTTGACGAATTTAAAGCAATGTTTCTCTCCCGCTTCTATAAAAGAGGCATGGACATGAACATGTCCTCCTTAATAGAGATTAAACAAAAGAAGAAAGAAGATACTCGGACGTTCATCGAACGTTTCCGACAGGCGACTCTAAAAATGCCTCCTGGTATGCCAGATTCAGCGTTGATTGATACATGCAAGATGAATCTGCGACCATCCATTGCTGTCTTAACGGGTTCCCAATTCACAGACTGGGCCTCGTTTATTATAGCAGCAGTTTCTACCGAGACCAAGGTAGGTTGGCTCGTGAACATGGGATGATTTTTGCCTCAGAGGATAGAGGAAAGAAAGGCTCTTCTGGTAATAATTTCGGCAATCGTAATGGAAAAGGGAAGGATACTCTTATGGTCAATCTTTTCAAGAGCAAAATAATGTTGAATAATCAAGAGTCTTCTAAGCCAAAAGAAGAATACACTTTTGACGAAAGTGATATTCCAGGGATATTTCAATGTCTGGTAAAGAGTGGCAAACTCCAGATTCCAGAACCAAAAAGGCCTAATGAGGTGAATCTGAGCCATTTGAGAATGACCCTTAGGCCCAACAGATGGACACACAGTGGAAACTTCGTTTTGAACAACGACAACCACCTACAGAGGATGAGATTCTTCAAATCGATATTGGAGACAGAACTACATCCAAGCCAATATTCATCAGTAAGAACCTGTCCGAAGATAAAAAGGAAGAGCTGATAAAATTGATAAAAGAATATATTGATATCTTTGTATGGAGTTATGAGGATATGCTGGGTTTGGATCCTAAAGTTGCTACTCATAAACTCAATATTCTTCCTAATGCCAAGCCTGTGAAACAACAGCAACGGCATTTTCGACCAGATATGATGGATGCAATTGAAGAAGAAGTTAAAATGTTGATTACATGTGGCTTTGTTCGTGAAGAACAACATTCAGACTGGGTTTCCAATATTGTTCATGTTATGAAGAAGAACGGAAAAGTCTGAGTTTGTATAAATTTTCGAGATCTTAATGCAGCTTGTCCAAAGAATGAATTCCCACTTCCAATTACTGATGTCATGATAGACAATACATGCGGTTTTGAACGCATGTCTTTCATGGACGGATTCTCAGGATACAATCAGATCAAGATGCATCCAGAAGATGAGAAGCATACTGCTTTTCGAACACCCCTTGGGGTTTACTGTTATACGGTTATGCCATTTGGTCTCAAAAATGCCGATGCTACGTATCAACGGGCTATGAGCAACATCTTTTAGGAACATCTACGAAAGACAGTTGAATGTTACGTAGATGACATTGCTGTCAAAAGTCGATCAAAAGATGATCACATTCAAGACTTGAAGACAGTATTTGGATTGATGCGTTAGCATCAATTGAAAATGAACCCTACTAAGTCTTTCTTAGGGGTTTTCAGTGGCAAGTTTTTGGGATTTGTCATCACTTCTCAGGGTATTCATGTTGATCCTGATAAAATCAAAGCAATTCTTGAAATGCGTCCTCCATGTAATCTAAAGGAACTTCGAGGATTCTAAGGTCGTATTGCTTATATCAGGAGATTTATATCCAATCTCTCGGGGAGATGTCAACCTTTCTCCCGTCTATTAAAAAAAGGTGTATCCTTTGTTTGGGATGAAGCGTGTCAGAAATCTTTCAATGACATCAAGCAATTCCTTACAAATCCACCGGTTCTGGTACCACCAGTGATAGGAAGACCATTTTTGCTATATGTTCGAGCCTTAGATCATTCACTTGGTGCTCTTCTTGTACAGAAAAGTGATATGGGTCATGAACAAGCAATTTATTATCTCAGCCGAATGATGGTCAGAGCTGAACACAGGTATACTCCTGTAGAAAAGGAATGTTTGGCTTTGGTTTTTGCCGTCCAAAAGACACAACATTATGTGACAGGACAGACTATCCATGTCATCTCCAGAATAAATCCTATTCGGATGCTGATGAGAAAACCAAGCATTCTTAACTCCAGTTTAGCCACCTGGGCGATGTTGCTCACTCCTTATGACATGGTCTATGTACCTCAAAAATCAGTCATGGGTCAAGCACTAGCTGATTTCTTAGTAGCTCACCCTATACCTGAGACATCAAAGCTATATGAAGATATTCCAGATGAAGTTATGGATTGTAACATGACTTTAAGGGATGATATATGGCAATTATACTTTGATGGAGCATTACGGGTTGGACCCAAAGGCAATATCGTCTCCGGAGTAGGAATCGTTTTGGTTTCTCCTGACAAAATAGTCATATACCGTGCTTATTCTCTTAATGAGCCATGCTCTAATAATGTAGCAGAATATAATGCTCTACTGACTGGTCTCCAAGTAGCAAAACAATTGGATATTGAATTCCTGAAAGCTTATGGAGATTCTCAACTGATTTTTAATCAGGTTAGAGAGACTTATGAAGTCAAAAATCCCGATCTTATCCCTTATCATCAAGTGGTAATCGAGTTGGTCCTTTCATTCAAAGGATTCTTCATCGAATTAGTACCACGTTCTCAGAATGTGGAAGCTGATGCTCTTGCCAGCCTAGCTGCAGACTTAGCTGTTCCAATTCGAAGACAAAACATAATTACTTTGTTGGACCGAGACTTATTCTGTGTCAAGAATAATCTGTACATTGAACAGAGTTATATTACAGAGTCAAGTTCCCAGCAGAGGGATTGGAGAAGTCCATTCATTGATTATGCGGTTCATGAGATTTTACCTGAAGATCCAAAAGAAGCTGCATCAATCAAGAGACGATCGTTTCAATTTTATTATGATTCGTCTTTACATATGCTATACCGTCGTTCATATGATGGACTTTTGCTGTGCTGTCTCTCAGAAAGTGAAGCTAAACAAACACTTCATGAAGCTCATGATGGTGTTTGTGGTGCTCATCAACTAGGTCCGAAATTACAGGACCGCATTCGAAGAATGGGATATTATTTGCCATCCATTATAGCAGATGCTGTGGATTATGCCAGACAATATAAAGCATGTCATATTCATGCTGATTTTATTCATCAACCGTCTGAATTCTTGCATCCTACAGCAGCTTCTTGGCCCTTCGAAGCTTGGGCCATGGACATTATTGGTTCGATTAATCCTTCCTCTGTCAAGGGATATCGGTTTATATTGGTTATAACCGATTATTTTCTAAGTGGGCAGAAGCAGTTCCCCTTGTTGAAGTGAAAACATCTAATGTGATTAGCTTCATCAAACACCATGTCATTTATCGCTTCGGGATTCCTCGACGGATAATTCATGACAATGGACCACAATTTGTCAGTCAGACATTTTTTCGGTTTTGTGATAAGAATCGAATTCAAAATCTGGCTTCTACGGCTTATAATCCAGCTGCTAATGGTTTAGCCGAAGCTTTCAACAAGACGATCATCAAACTTTTCAAAAAGTTTGTCTCTTCTAATAAATGTGATTGGAATGAGAAAATTGGAGAATGTTTATGGGCTTATCGAACTACAGTCCGAACTCCTACTGGTTTTACACCATTTTTACTGGTCTACGGATGTGAGGCTGTCCTTCCATTGGAAATTCAGATTCCATCTCTTCGAATAGCCATTGCTAATGAGCTAACTACAGAGAATAATGATCGCTTACGACTCCAAGAACTTGAAGGATTGGACGAGAAGCGTCTTCAAGCGCAACAGCATATTGAGCTATATCAAGCCCGTATATCACGAACTTTCAATCGTAAAGTTAAAGAGAGGGTATTCAAGGTCGGTGAATTGGTTTTAGCTGTTCGAAGACTGATGGTAATGACTCATAAGAGCAAAGGAAAATTCCAAGCAAAATGGAAAGGCCCTTATGTAATCGAAACCGTATTTTCCAATGGTGCCTATCGGTTATCTAAGCCCAATGGAGATTTACTCATGATGTCGATCAATGGCAAATTTCTTAAGAAGTACTATGTATAAAAAAAGACACAGAATGAAAATAATTTTTTTTTATTGTTCAGAACAAAGGATTAAGGACAAGGATCACTGCCTTCCTTATTGAATACATAGTCAGCCAATACATCGAAGACATCATTGCCTGAGTTCACAAAAAACTTGCAGGCAGCCATCCTCAATGCCACTTCTTCAGGAGTTTTTTCTGGCTCTACTAAGAAAGCGAGGATGTCATGCGGTGGTTTGGGCGTAGAAGAGCCTTCGCCTATTCCGGTTGGGCCCGACACAATTGGCTCAACGGGGCACGTTTCGATGACGTCCTCAACCTTCATGGTGACTTCGATCTTTTGCAGCACGTCCTTGGAAGACATTTCTGATAGAAGAGTGGAAACAAGGATGAAACTTTACAAAAAAAGTTCTCATCTATTTATAGGAGAGAGCTATTAATGAACCGATTTTGGAAATTGAAACAACTTTTCATTCCTGAAAGGACTTATCCATTCATTACATCAGATTCATCCATATTTAATTGGAGAATTGAATTGATCTGTCTTTTCCTAAAAAGAAACGTTGGTTCATTCATTCTTTAATCGATATTGGCATGACATCTGTCTTCTTTCCCAGCTACCAATGTTTGGTTAAGCTGATTACTTGTCTCTTCGGAGAGAAATTTTAATCTTTTATCTTACTAGTTGGTATAAAAAGTTGGATTTATTATTTATCACGTTCTCATGACCTCTGAATAAATATTAAATCTACTTCTTTTCTTATCTATCATGTCCATTTGGCCTCTGAATAGATATTAATCTATTTTTCTTTGAGTTGTTGCGATCTGTCATGTCCATATTAACTCTGACAGTATTGCATACTCTAAAATAGAAAATTAGATTTTATTATCTATTATGTCCATATTACTTCTGGATAGATACAAATTATTGAGTATAGAAGACTTGTCATTTCCATTCCCACTTTATCATTATAAAAGTCTATTACATTTCTTAGACTTTCTTACAAATCATAATGGAAATCTATTACATCTTGGATTTTCATTCTATACGACAACGATGACCTAATGGAGATATATTACTTCTTTAGATCTTCTTCATCGGATTCGTTGTTGGTGGAAATTCCTTGCTGTCTGAGCCTCAATGGCGACAAGAGCAGTAGGAATTAACTCTGGTCTTCTCTCTCAGATGAGAGGAGAACCCCAGAGTATGGCAGTCCGAAGACGTGTTGCTGCCAATACAACTGGTGGAGAAATGACGGCCCTTCAGAAGAGATAGGATCGTATCCAGCATTGGGATACGATTCCTAGTTCTGCCGTAAAAGGAACTCTACTACCCAATTTCTCGGGTTAGAGTTGACTCCACCATCCAACTTTTCGTGTATAAAGGCTCTTCCTACCATCTGAGGAAGACCCTTCTATCCCACGAAGAGTTCTGAGTTGTCTGATTTGCGCGTCAAAAATGCATGAGCTCCCTGATGTGTGTGTCAGAAGAATGCTCCCCACAGCATCTATATCGCCAATGCCAGTTCTGGAAAAGTTCTTTAACCAAGCCTCTGCAAAAAACAGCACAAAAAGAGAAACTAATCAATAAAAGTGTCATCATCATCAGGCGCAAACTGGCCCATCAAAGACGGGTCTACTCTGTTTAGTCAAAGACAGATGCTCGCGCACTTTGTTCAGTTAAAGACAAATATTTGTCTTCAACAGACGCACCTTATTTTATCAAGGATTTTGTGCTCGTTTTTCAAGTGTACCTTATCTATTAAGGATTTTGCGCTCGTTTTCAGCATGCGTACCTTATCTATCAAAGATAGGCGCTTGTTTTCAACAAAAGCTCAAAGGCAGCCGATTGCGCACCTTGTTTAAATTAAAGAAGAGTGCACCCTGCCCCTTTTATGTAAATCAAATACCTATTTCGGTGAAATGTGATGCACATAACAATGGGTAAATAGAAAAGCTACTGTTTCACGATGGGCTTACCATCAAGATCAGATAGTTCGGCCCTAAGAGTTGTTGAATCAATGTCTGTTGACATGACGCATAGGGGAACGACATCAGAAAGCATCGCCATTATCAATCTCTTGTTGGAGAATGAAATCTTGCAAAAAAGCTATCTTCGGAGAAGAAGAAGAATAAAGGAATGAGAATGCATTCTTTAACTCAGCTATTTATAAAGGTGCAAAGGAGCAGATGGCATAAGTCTATTTCGTGAAAGATCCTAATAAGAGGCATTCATAACCACAGAACAGCTGCCACGTGTTGTTTTGTTTCTCTTGGGAATGAGCAAACATGGAAACAGTCAAAAAAGGTGTAGAAAGATCCTATATCAATGCACCACAAGAATGAAGGTGAAAATAATACTAGGATTTTATTTTATAAAAAAGAGAGTAGGCCCCTACAGATAAGTTGAGTGTCATAATACATAGATGACACTCCTACACAAAACATTATTTCTTCTTCTCTCCTTCGTTGGGCTGACGAAGGGAGGCGTCTAACTCGTGCGCATTGTGGATTCCTGAACGACGTATTAGATTGAGGAATGCTTCTACATCACCGGATCCTTCGTAGGCAGTTGAGGGACCACCATTTATACGATCAAAGATCGCTGGAGTCAGTCCAAAGCATTCCATGAAGTTGCGTGCTCGCAGCGATTGATCGACCTCTGTCTCTAGGTCAAGCCTTGAGCCTTGAGCCTTTTCCTTGTCAGCCACTATTTCTTTCATCGGTGCCATGACAATATGAAAGGATGAGAAGTGAGAATGAAAAGATTTTTCTTATATATACAATTAATCAACCCTTCATATTCCCTATGGGAAACTGAACATTATCAATGTAACTCGAGGAGACGAAGAGGCGTTCGAATGTTTCGAGAGAAAATTCATTATGACTGTTGAGTATTGACCGACGCCATTTCTTGACTTTTTATATTCAAAGTATTTCAAAATTTTTGAAGTCTTTTCAAATTTCGAAAACTTTGAAGGGGGACTTGTAGGAGCGTAAAAAGTGCTTTATTTGACTAATTCAAAGGAATTGAAGACTTTACGCAAGCAATTTTCTATGAGAGCTATTTTTACGCCAGGATTATGTTATTTTTTTTTACGCAAGCTAATCTGTACGCTAGCTACCCTCTACGCTAGCTACTTTACGCTAGAAAGCTGTCAGATCATGCATTTAAATGCAAGTGATAATGACTCTGACAAAATGATTTGCTGACAACATGCAACGCAGAATTCGAAGAGATTGGATTTTCACCTAACTCGATACTTGTCGTATGGTGTGCAAAAAAGGCTATTTTATGCTCAATAAAATCACTTCTTTTTACGCACGATACTTATGTGAGCTTTTACGCTCAAGGCTATTGTGAGCGTAAAGTCTATTTGGGCTAAGTTTTACGCTCAAGGCTATTTTAGCCACTTTATGCTGGGAAGTTTTATTTGGGTTGTTTTTACGCCAGTTGCCACTTTACGCTCGGAGCATAATTTGGGTCGTCCTGACTACTTTGGAACGTAGTTTATCCACGTGGCTTTCATGCCACATTTATTGAAGAACGTGTGTACGTGCTCCCTATTTTTATTGAAATAATGGGACACGTGTCAACGTATGTAGAGGGTGACATCCATCGTGGGTGACAGTTACCAGCATAAAAACCTAATTTTGTTGTTTTTTACGCACAATGGGTCAAGTCTGTAAATAGACTTATTTTTCACATTAAAGGGGGAGGAGGAGGAGTAGAGAGACAGGGGAGAATACAGAGATCAGAGCCCAGAGACTTTGATTTTTCAGAGCATTCTTCTTCAACTTTTCTTCCAGAACAGAGTGAAGCAAAGCAGGAAAGCATTCAACCTGGCCAACAGTGCCCAAGTGCGTTGATACCTTTCTGGTGACTTAGTTCTTCCGACTGTTCATCTTCTAGCAGTGATCTTCATCATCATCGTATGGTCCAAGGAACAAAGTGATCGTTTTCAGATCAGACTTCCATAGCAATACTTCCCAGAATATTTTGTACTTTTCGTACTTCTTCTCGTTTTATTTTCAAAGGCCAATTTTTAGGCATTTTGTTAAGTGAAACACAAACTAGGTCAAAGTCAAACTTTGGTCAACCTTGGTCAATTATACTAGTCAACTAGGTCAATCCTAGATCAGTCAAGTCTTACTAGGCCTAACCAAGTTAGCCTAGGCAATCAAGGCTAGACAATATGTAAAGTAAAAAAATGTGAACCACACCAAGGCTTATATATACCATATAGGTATATATATACCACACATAGGGCTATTGCCTATAATTAGTAATACATATACATATATGGAAGCTATATATTTACATATATATTACATATACAAGCATCAAACTTATATATATATATTATATATATATATATATTGACATACAATATAATCTCAATCCCATAGTCCAAAGGCCCCCCAAAACCTATACCATACATAACCCAACCTAACACATATAAAAAGTATTGTTTCAAAGCCTAACCTATATGTATACAAACCCATATATTCAAGCCTATCTCACATATCATGCCAAACATATACTAATATTAATGTAACTCATCTAACCCAAATCCATATCCTATACTCTATCAACCATCAAATCCCCAAATATATCAACCCAACTCAAATCTCAGGAATTCAGAAATATTCCAACAGCCACCCAATTCAACCTTACTGCAATTGCAAAACTATGACAAGTCAAGGATACTGCTGTCTAAGTTCACTGCTGCCATAACGCAATGCCATGACAGGGTAAGCCACGGCAAGGCTGCCACTGCTGTAATGCATTCAGCAATCCTATGCCGGGTCAAGGCAGGCCAATCCAAGGCAAGTGGATGCTACTCCTAATGCTCCTCCTAACCTCACATGACTAAACCAAAACCCAAAGTGGACTGGACAATGCAAGTCTCTGCCTACACTCTCTAGCCTATGCCACACATCAACCCTCTAACCAAGTGAAACATTAAACCCACAAATCTATCTTCAACTTCTAACCCATACATTAACATATATAACTTACAAATCCTTATGTATCTCAAAGAAACTGAACTAACCCTAACTTAATAACATAATCATAAACTCAAAATGCAATATAACAACTGGACATGAAGGGGGTGAGTAATGCCATGTGTTCATGTGTGTGTGTGTGTGTGTGTGTATGAGTGTGAACAACATAGGCAAGGGGGTCCCAGGTTGTAGGTTGTGAGTAGGTGTGCCATGTATCTCAGATTCCAGTTTTCAGGTGCAATTGTGTGTGTGACATGGGTATTCAAATCAGTTGGTGTGTGTGTATTCATATGAACCAATGTGTGTGTATATGAGAACTTCTCATGTGTGTGTGTCTAGATAGTTTCCTCTGTGTGTGTGCCATATAGGGGAAGACAGTGAATAGAGAGTGTCAATCTCACATTTTAACAGTGTGCAAGTGTGTGTGTGTGTCTATAGAGCATATACATGTGTTTTCAGATTTTCCAGTCTAGGTTGCAATGTGTACTTGTGTGTGCAATTAGCTACATGTATTCTCAGAAAGACAGTGGGTAGATAGGGGGGTGTGTGTATGACAGTATGTCAAGTGTCTCAGATTTAATCATGAGTGTATGAGTGAACATTATGTGAATGATTTGCCCTCAGATTTTGTGGTGTGTGTCATCTCAGTTTTTTAGGAATGACAGTGTGCAAAACATGCCAGTGTGTGCATGAACTCAGTGTTAACAGGAACCGTGTATCAGTCATAATTCAAATCAAAAACCAAATACAAATTAAAAACTAATTCCTATGCCATGTGAACCCTCGCATGTAGGCTAATCCCCATATGTATATAGGTGAATCTACATTCAAATTAACATACAAACAAACAGTTAAACCTACATTGAAATGCCAGAAATCGAATGACAGTTACATGTATCAGAATTTAGGGAAAATTCCCAATTTTGAATTCCAAATAACAACTGATAATTCAAAATAATGGTTGGTAATTGAAGATACATATGTACATGTGTCATGGGGTGTCCCAGTATCCAAGAACTGGACACAAATCGTGTCCAATAGAAAAACCCACACCCACAGTGCACCAGTGCACACAGGGCGTCGTACACGTGTTCACTAAGATCGTGGAC
Organism: Iris pallida; assembly: GCA_029216955.1. Taxonomy (NCBI): domain Eukaryota; kingdom Viridiplantae; phylum Streptophyta; class Magnoliopsida; order Asparagales; family Iridaceae; genus Iris; species Iris pallida. The sequence continues at coordinate 550,465 of JANAVB010006799.1, read as the reverse complement.
ACGACTCCTCATGACACGTGGTCATGCACACGTGTAGCCCACGTGTAGGGCTACACAGTGGACCCACCACGACGTGTCCACGACGTATCCAGAGCGGACATGAACGCGTGTTAGTGCGCGTGTCTGTGCGTGTATCCTGACAGTGCACGAGCAGTGCGTGTCCAGTGCGGGCAAGATTGCACCGCGTGTCGTGCATCATTTGCTCCCAAACTTTGGGAGCATGATGACAGTCAATGCCCCATCCTCTCCATCAAAATTTGTGCCACCATGTGCCGTGTCCGTGGAGAAATCAGACACGGTAGCAGGACACCCGCCAAGCCCCCCGTGCTGCGTGTCCAGAGCATTTTAGGACACGAAAAGGACACAAACAACAACTCAGTCTTCACAAACATTATTGTACACATATAGATCTACCAATCCATGCAATTAGTTTTACAAAAATTGAAAATAAAATCTTAAGGGGCATTCTATCAAACACTTACCTATACACTATGACACGTGTCTGATACGAACACCAAACGGACACGATTTCTACCCAAACTTTAGGAACAGCTAGGGGACACCTAGATCTAGGCTAGGATGCAAATAAATCAGAATATTAGCACAATTTGAGGAGTTTTACCTAAAGGTGCCAATAGCAAGAAAAAACTTCAAATGGGGGGCTCCTCCTTGCTAGCCAAATACTCCAAATTGACCCAAAGTTGGGATTACTCTCCATAACAGAAAATAGGAGAGTATTAGGCTATAATGCAAGAAACTAGAGTAAAAAAGGAATTAAAATAAAGAATCTATGGATTGGGGAAGAATAGCCATACCTTTCTTTTCTCTAAGTGTTGGAATGATACAAAAGAGGCAAGAACTAAATGAGGAGATTATTTATAGGGAGGGGAGCCCTAGTGGCTGGTCACATGCTGAAATTAGGGTTAGGTTTAGTCTAATGGGCTATGGAACTAGTTGCACTAGTAATGGAATCAATTTCTAAGTCTCAAGCCTACGAACTAAATAACTAACCCTCCTATTTGAATCTTGATTTCTAAATGACTAACTTAGGTTGACTTAAGTTAGACTTGGGTCTCACCATGCTAACCAGTCACCATAGCTAGGGTCAACACCTAGGTTAGTCTACAAAGTCTCAAATAGCCAAAGTCAAAAATAACAATCACCACTCCAATAATTAATCAAATAATTCCAATAAGTCAAATGACCAAATTACCCCTAGGCTAAAAATGATAAATAAATATCCCAATCACATGGTTAGGCTCTAGGTCGGACAGTCTCTCGGGTTTCACTAGCAGCACATCAAAATCACAAGTCATGACTTAAAACAATTTTAAATTGATTAAAAATCACCCAAATTCATAATGTGATTTAAATGCAATAAATAATGATTATAAATACAAAATTTTAAAAATACCCTCATTTCAGAAACTATGTATGTAAGTTTTATTTTACAAAATGTTCCCTAATTACGTTGTTCTATATTGTTTATAGAAAAGAACATGAATCCACCATTTGTTACAGTCCTTTTAGTTTTCATGCAAACAAACACCATACTTGAAAGAATAGGGGCTAGAACTGTATAGAATTTCATACATGCCCAACCACGAAAATCTTGCAAAAACAATTTTATCAACCAAGTTCTTTCCAAGTCCAAACCCTTGTTAGTAATTTGGCAAACAAAAAAAAAATGGGACGGCAAAAGTACGAATATAAAACGACACAGTGTAAGTAAAATACGTTAAAAAATTGGTCAAATATGTTATTTTCGAAACAGATCGTTAGATGGAAATCTCGATCTCTACGAGAACACGAGTTGATGAAAGCAACTTAGCAGGTGAAATAAATCATCATAATTCTCCTGGATTGAAAGCAACTTAGCAGACGAAATAAATCACCGCAATTCTGTTGGATTGATTAAGATCAGTATTGCTGGGGTGATAAAGATCATCGTTGCTCAAAGCAAGATTCGCCCTATTGCGATATGCTTCCAGGAACCAGCAAGTTCGAAAGAACTTCTGGAATGCTCGTTATCACCTTTTTTCACGAACTCGAAGAACTCCAATGGACTCCAATGGCAATGACGGCACAACTCTATTCGTCTCTTAATTTCAGCGTAAGTTCTTAATAAAGGCACGAAGAGAGTATTTATAGAGAAGGGCCGAAACCCTAATTCTAATCCTGGTTGTAACTGATTGTGAAAAGATAGGAGAGAATAATGAAAAGATTTGAATAAATTAAATTTAAATCTCACAAAAGATGGATCTGATTAATTGACACAATCTTTACATAACCGCTTAAATCTTCTAATCATATCATGCGCCACCTGCGCCCCAATGCCCACCCAGCACGTCAACCCGTGTGCCTACACGTAGATGCACAGCACAACATCACAGCAGCTCTACGCACAGTAACGCAACACAGCAGCTCTGCACGCAGCTGCGTCGCAGCCCTACGGCTCCTGGGCGTGCACTTGTGCGGCCCATGCGCATGCGCCTCGCGCAAAAGATGAGCGCACAAGGCGCCATGCGCCGATGCTGATGTGCTATGTGCAAAGTGCGCCAACAAAGTGCCCTTGAGCCCGAGTTCGAGCCCGAGTCGAAAGAAATTATCCCATGAGCATGACAAAAAGCATTAATGCTTCTTTGTTGGGTTAGCCTTCTTTCCACTAGAAAAATACCCCCACATGGCACCCATGTGCCATACCTCATGTGATCTCTCATCACAAGAAAAGCTTTATATGGAGATACAATCCATTTGGCCTAGGCAATGTGGGACTATCTTTCTAGTCTCTAAGGAAAAACACCAACAAAATATTTCTCAAATAGAAATATTGAGGTTAGAAACTTCACATGTGCCACATTTTTTAATAATTCATACGGAACACGTTTGAAACTTCGCATGTTTAAAATTTGCATACTAATTTGAATCTTTTAAAAATATGCAAGTATTATAAGTTTGAAAGATATAGAAAAATTTGCGTATAATACGAGTTTTATTCGGATGATCGCTAAGAAGATCCAAACACCAAACATATCCTTATTTCAACTTAGAAATAGGAGAAGATGCACACTGTTCAACACTATGCCGCTTTCATTTATGCTGTGTTTGATTGGGCTTTTTTTTCATGGAAAATATTTCCATCACAAATTTTCTATCAATTGTAGTGTTTGATAGCTTATATTTTTCATGAAATTATTTTCCAAAAAACTATAATTTTCCATATTTTTTTCTGAAATAGTGGAAAATGAAACTTGTTCAACCCATAGGAAAATATCATTTTCCATGGAAATAACTATTTTTCGTGGAAAAGTCATGGAAAATAACGACAATCAAACACCCAAATTAAGTTTTCCATGATTTTTTTAAAAAAATCCATGGAATTTTTCTAAGAATTAATTCCATGGAATTAATTTCTTTTCCACATACTTTCCACCTTGCAAACAATTAATTCCATGGAATTAATTTCGTTTGGTTCGCAGAAAGGAAAGGAAAGAAAATCAATTCCTTGTTCATTTTCTTCCCTTTGAAAAATTATAATTCCCATCCATTTTCCTTTCCGGTGTTTGGAAAGACCAAGAAAATTGGGAGGGAAAGTGAATCCCTGGAGTGGAAAAGTGAATCCCTAGGTGGGTGGGGGAACCACTTTTCCCTCAAAATTTTTTCCTTGGAAATCAGTTTTTCTTTCCCAAACATTTTCTTTGGTATCCAAAGATATGAATTTTCTTTTCTAATGTCATGATTATGTGAACCAAACATGGTTGTCCTCTAATCCAAACATGGTTGTCCTCTAATCGAATTGGGCTAGAAGCTCTTTTTTTCTTCTTAAATAAGGTGGGTTGGATCGGTTGGAAGGAGCTTATAATAAATATATAATTAGGCCTAAGAGTAGACAAGTTAACACATTTTAGTACTTATATAAGTGAGTTAAGTATATAGTTTATAATTCAATAATGTTATAAATATAAAATATGAACATTGTATAGCAAATACATATATAAGCAATAATATGAGAAAATTTAATACTACTATATATAGATTACTCAATAATGTATTTGTCTCATGAATACTTATTTAGGACTGGAGGACTGACCTTCGAGTTCTTGCTTCAACATTGATTTGGACGACTTTGCATGCAAGTATACATTGTCACCTTTGTACAGTTATTCAACAGTTCTTTAATTTCTTGTCATATATATATATATATATATATATATATATATATATATATATATATATATATATATATATATATATATATATATATATTTGTAATTTTTTGCATTACTCATGTTTAGAAGTAGATGTGCATGCTAAATTTTTTATTTGTATAAGTACATGCAGGTTAGGGTTACTTGTGCTTGAGTTATCACAATCACATATCTAGCCATGTATTTCTCTAGTTAGTTGTTCGTACCTGTCGTGATAGAAGTACTGTTTGATTACTTGCACCATTATGATTATTGATTTCTTTGACTTGCTGGTAGTGCATAGAATCACGGGATGGAGAGAATGACTATAGTATTTGGACTGCTACTTTCTTTATTTCATTTTATTTGGCCTAGTGTACATGAATGATAGAGTTATGTTGCTATCCTAGTAGCCACAAAAGTCTACGAATTGACTTTTTAGCCGTAGTTCGCTGAGGACTATGGTGGTTGACTCCGTTCTTTTTCGACAGTTCATGGACACATATAATTGTTATGGTAAGAGCATCAATAGTAAGGCTCATACCAATTTCTAGATTCCAAATTTAGAATGTAGTAGCTCATTTATGGAATAGTAATAGTCAATTGGAGCCCCATGATGGTTCAGTCCCAGCTAAATGGGCTATAGCTTGGGTATGAGAATTTCCACACTCAGAATGTAGGAATTCATTTTGTGGAATAATAAGGCTCAATTTGGAGGCTAAGGGTCCGTTTGGATATGCTTTCTAAAATTTTGTTCTAAAAACAGTTTTTTGAAAGTAAGTTATAAAATTGTTTTTTGAGTATAAAGATTTTGAGCTTGTGTTTGGTTACTTTCATCAGAAAAATAATTTTCTAGAATTTTTTTAAAGATTCTGTTTGGTAATACTTTTTAATAACATAACAATACAACATAGTACAACTTTTGTGTCCGACACAAAAACTAACACCACGTCTCTCCAATACCACGTGTCCGACCTCCGTCAGCACCACGTCTCTCCGGCCACCCACCTCCTCACACAGCCGACCACCAACCTCCTCACACGGCGTCGAGAACCAACCATGAATACAGTAAAACCCAATACCAAAGATCGGTTGTCCGCTTGAGCGCCGAAGTCGGAGCCCAGATCTCAGACGGTTCTACTCTGGCGCACGTTGGAGAGCATCGAGTGCTCTGGCTCACGTTGGAGAGCATCGAGTGCTCAGGCAGCCGAGGAAGGTGACTATCCCTCGCACTCGCGATTGAGGTCTTCGTCGTCGACGACGACGTTGCTGTTGGTTGAGGTCGAGGTCGTCGACTTCGACTTTGGTAGTTGATGGAAAGGACCAGAAAGTGGAAGAGAATTGAGGAAAAGAGGATGGTGGAGAGTAGGGGTGAGCATTATTCGGTTTTGGACCAAAAACCGAATCGAACCGAACCGAATAAGAGATTCGGTTCGGTTTCAAAAATATTCGGTTCGGTTTCGGTTTTCAAAATACAATAATTTCTTATTCGGTTTCGGTTTCGATTTCAGTTTCGGTCCAACCGAAAACCGTATAAGAATTATACAAATATGTAAATATTCTCAATTTAAGAAAATGTATATTTTGAAAATAATAATTTTATGTATGTGTTTTTAATTCTAACATTGATAATTTAACAACTTGCCCAACTTTGTGCATAATTTCAAAATTCAACAAATATGTGTATCAAAATTATAATTTTTAGTATAATTTAACCACGATTCCAACATTGGGTCCGACCCATTAATTCGAACCGAACAAACCGAATAAACCGAATTTATTATTCGGTTCGGTTCGGTTTCGGTTTTAGCTAATTCGGTTAGGTTTCGGTTTTGCATTTTTAAAATTTTAGTTTATTCGGTTTTGGCTAATTCGGTTCGGTTTAAACCGAATAAACCGAACGCTCACCCCTAGTGGAGAGAGAAGGCTAGTGGAGAGAGATAGAAAGAAAGAGAGCAGAAAGTGATTGAGAGAATCGAAGAGAAGGGGCCCGCCAAACTCTCTCAGAAAACTCACTCAGAGAAGAGCTTTTTTCTACTCTCTGAAATCTATGTTATAAATTTGCTTTTGGAATTTTTTTTTGGAAAGGACACTCCTAATAGCTTAGACCATCTCCAATGGTGATTTCTAAAATTGAGTTCTTATCCTACTTGGCATTGTACTTTAAGGAGATTTCTATCCTAGTTGGAAGAGTTTCTACATAGAAATTGTAGACATACAAAAATGTTCTTCAATGGTTCTCCATTTCTATCCTATGTGTCACATAGTAAAAGAACCAATTTAATGGTGTGGAGCCCAATAATAATTGTCATGAGAGATAGGAGAATTTCTACATGTAGAAACCCTCCTAGAAAGTTTCCATCCTATATCATTGCCACCTAGGATAGAAATGGTGATAAAAATTACTATTGGAAGAAGTTTTTTCTAAAATAGAATTCTTCCATAGAAATAGGGAAGATAGAAACCCCCATTGGAGATGGTCTTACAGCCAAACACCCTATTATGTTTGGTTTGACATTTAAAAGTAGAATGTGAAGTTTAAAATACTATCCAAACACACCCTCTATATTCTAGTTTTCATATTGTTTTTGGCCACATAAAATTTGACCTTTGCCACAAAAGTTTATTTTATGCTGCTAGATTATTTTTTACTACGGAAGTGCTACGTGTTATTCCTGAAACAGATCTTTAGATGGAAGAATGTGAGTGAACAGAGGGATTCTCCAAAACGAATTTTGGTCACACACTCTGTATATGAGGAACTTCGAGAATTGCTTCTCAAAAAGATCCTGAAGTCTCTGTCTCGAAGATGGAGGAAGAAGAAGACGCAACTCTGTTGGGGTGACGAAGATCACCGTTGTTCAAAGTAAAATTCACCCTATTGCGATCTGCTCCCAGGAACCAGCAAGTTCGAAGAACTTCTGGAACGCTCGTTGTCACCTCCTGACTAAACTCGCAGGACTCCTTGGACTCCAATGGCAGCGGACTCTCCACTCTCTTCGTCTCTTAATTTCTGAGTAGTCATCAATGAAGGCACGAAAAGAGTATTTATAGAATTGGGCTGAAACCCGAACTCTGATACTGGTCGTACACTGACTGTAAAAAGATAGGAACGAATTATGAAAATATTTAACTGAATCAAATTCAAATCCCACAAAAATTGGATCTGTAATATTGACTAAATCTTTCCATAACCGCTCGAACCTTTACATCAGCGCCTTACAATTGCACATGCGCGTGGATGCTCAGGCGTACGGGCGCACGGACGTACAGGCGCGAGGATGCTCAAGCATGCGGGCGCATGGATGCACAAGCGCACAGCTTGCAGGAGCGCGAGCGCGAGCACATGCGCTAAGCCGAGCCACACCTAGCCCGCTCCTAGATTAAGCCTGCCCTCGTGCCTGCCCCCACGCCTGCTTCCGGCCTGCACCTACGCCTGCCCCAAGTCTGCTCCCGTGCCTGCCGATGCGCCTCGCCTATACACCAAGCCCATACGACTCGCGCATAAGACGAGCGCAACAATAGCGCACAAAGCGCCATGCGCCGATGCCGACGTGCTAACTGCAAATTATGCCAACAAAGCGCTACTTAGCGTCCTTAAGCCCGAGCCCAAGCCCAAGCCCAAGCCTGAGTCCGAGTCCAAGTCGCTAAGCCCCTTTGGGGCTTAGCTCCATGAGCATAACAAAAAGCATAAATGCTTTCTTTGTGGAGTTAGCCTTCTTCCTACTTAAAAAATACCCCAACATGCCACCCATGTGCTACTCCACACTTCATGTGAACATCTCAACACAAGTAAAGCTTTATATAGAGATACTCACCATTTGGTGTGAGCAATGTGGGACTATCTTTATAGTCTTCAAGGCGAAACACCAACATTCCCCTATATATATATATATATATATATATATATATATATATATATATATATATGTATATATATATATATTTTTTTATATATATATATATGTATATATATATATGTATATATATATATATATATATATATATATATATATATATATATATATATATTATATATTATATATATATATATATATATATATATTATATATATAATATATATATAATATATATATAATATATATATAATATATATATATATATATATATATATATATATATATATATATATATATATATATATATATATATATATATATATATATATATATATATATATATATATATATATATATATATATATATATGGGTTGAGCGTTCCCCACAGTGACTATCCATCATGCATTAGGATAAATGTCGCCATGACTTAAATCTTCCCGCATGGGTTAAATAACAACATGATACAAGAATGGACTTGGCCTTGAATTATGTACCATAACTGCAATTCTTTCCACTCACATAATGACATAAACTGTGCTTCTAGCTGCATATTAAAGGCCTTGTGCCAGCCTAGTTTCGGTGTATGTATCATGTCTAAAAGATTTTTCTCAAGAGACGACCTACATCTCTATCCATACACTCTAGGTTAGTTCTTTTAAAGAGTCTTGACATGAAGCATTTTGCTTCCTTGTGGTGCTACACCGCTATAACATGGCTCAAAGCTGAGACAATGTCTCATGTGGTGTCATATGATTGTAGCATGAGGCCCAGCCTCTTCGTATTGCCAAACTACCCAACATGAAGTCTTTCACTTCCTTGCGGTGTTACGTCGCCGTGACATAGCTTGCGAAGACGGGGCAATGCCTCATGTGGTGTCATACCACTGTAACATGAGGCCAAACCTCTTTGTAGTGCTGCTTACTACTCTTCATTCTATAACATTCGGCCCACTTGCCTATGTGCGGTGCTATGCCGCTGTTTCTTGCCCGAAGACGAGGCTTTACCCTTACTAGGCACCTCATGTGGAGTTACCCCACTGTAGCATGGAGTACTATGCTCTTTTGTAGTGTTGTGCTACCCATGCTTCCTGTAAAGCACGTCGGATATCCCAAATGTCCGAGAACTCATTAAGGCTTCCAAGCCATCCTCTCACAGGACTTTGTTCTATACAAAGAACAAACAATAGATGTTAGTTGTTCTGGGTCCATAACCCCGCAGTATCTCAAAAGGATTGCCCACTTACAGTGGTTCTGGGTCCGAAACTCCGTAATATCCTAAAGTATTGGCCCCTAACAGTAGTTCTGAGTCCGTGACCCCTCAATATCCAAAGGATTGCCTACTAACAGCTGTTCTGGGTCTGAGACCCCGCAACATCCAAGGGATTGCCCACTAACAGTGGTTCTGGGTCCGAGATCCCGCAACATCCAAAGAATTGCCCACTGTACCTAATATTCTTTCAGTTAATGATCCTTCTTTGAACTAAAAGTTAGATGCCTAGTAAATTTCTCTTTGAACTAATAACATAAAAATTTATAGTAGAATTACAAAGACACAATATCAGAGTGTCTTCAAGCCTATTTTACATGCTGTGTTTTTGACCAGTTGGCGCTTGAGACCTTTGGTGAATGGATCTGTCAGATTCTCCTGGCTCCGAACATCAACCACGACAATGACTCCTCTTTTAATAAGATTATTTTTCACCTTGTGCCTTTGACGCACAGACATTTTCTTGTTATTGAAGACGTCATTCGATGCCATCGCTACAGTCGCCTGGTTATCGTAGTATATCGGTACCTTCGGTATCTGTACACCAACCATTTGAAGATCATATATGAGCTTCCGAAGTTATTATGCTTCATCTGCTGTAGCCGCCAGTGCATAGAACTCAGATTCCATAGAAAAGTGGGACAACATAGTCTGCTTCTTCGACTTCCACGATATAGCAGCTCCACCCATGGAGAAGACATATCCTCCTGTGGACCTTTCACTCTCTACTTTCGAGCACCAGCTTGCATCACTGAAGCCTTCCACTACTTTTTGGATCTCCGCAGTAGTGCAGTGCATACTTCTAAGTCGTCTTGAGGTATCTCCTTACCCTCTTCACAGCTTTTCAGTGCTTCGTACCTGGATTGCTCGTAAACCGACTCAATATTCCCATGACAAAAGCTATGTCAGGCCTTGTGGTAGTAGTCGCATACATCAAACTCCCGATGACGCTTGAATACTCCAGTTGTCTGACACTTTTCCTTGGATTTGGCTCAAGCTTCTTGTCATACCTATACGACATATCGATCCCTGGAAGATCCTGATACCCATAGCGTGTGAGCATCTTCTCAATGTAGTAAAACTGCGACAATGCTACTCCAATTTCCTTCTGAATGATCTTTATTCCTTGGATAACATCAGTTTTCCCTAAGTCCTTCATGTTGGACTTAGACGAGAGAAACTTCTTTGTCTCAGTGACACTTGCTAGATCTGTACCCAAGATCAGCATGTCGTCCACGTACAGACAAACGACAACTCTTCTTTCGTCAGCGAACTTTGTGTACACACACTTGTCCGTCTCACTGACCCTATAACCGTTTGATCTTATGATTTTATCAAACTTCTCATGCCACATCTTGGGAGCCGGAGTCGCTACTAGAAAAATGCCATGCGCACAAAGCGCTATGCGTCAAGTGCAAAGTGCGCCAACAAAGTGCCACTTTGCGCCCTTGAGCCCGAGTCGCTAAGCCCCTTTGGGACTTAGCTCCATGAGCATGACAAAAAGCATAAGTGCTTTCTTTGTGGAGTTAGCCTTCTTCCTACTAGAAAAATATCCTCAAATGACACCCATGTGCTACTCCACACCTCATGTGAACTTCTCAACACAAACAAAGCTTTATATAGAGATACTCACCATTTGGTGTGAGCAATGTGGGACTATGTTTATAGTATTCAAAGCAAAACACCAACACTACGTTACCCCCAGATATGGACCGCAATCCTGACCGACGAGTCACTTGTCGCCCCTCCATTGTGTGTGTGTGTGGGGGGGGGGGGGGGCATGGGGGTGGGGTTGGGGGGATGGGGATTGCAGAATTTTAGGGGTGGGCCCTGAAGGCCGGGGTGGGGAGGCAGTTGGGGGTGGGAGCGACACGTGGGCACGCACGCACGCTCACCCCGTTCTGTCAGAAAAGAATTTCTGTTTCTACTATGCAACCCCAACTTATTATAGATTTATATCAATATGCATTATTTAGCTCGATTTATTGTGGATGTTCTAATGAAAAGAGCTTTGCTATGCCTACAACCAAATTTTACAACCCCCTTACAACCGGACACGTGTCGGGCTTCGATTGGAGGAGGGGAAGAAATGGTGGGACCGGGTGGAGCCCAGGTAGCAGGGGGGTGAGAGTGGTGGTGGGATCCGGTGGGATCCATGTGTAAGGGGTGGGAGAGAGTAGTTGTAAGAAGGTTGTAAGAATTTGGTAGTAAACTTAGCATTTTCCCTAATGAAAATAACACATTACGTTTGAACGGATACTTTACACGTAAGTTAATTTAAAAAACGAAAAACAGTCGACCGTTACATAAAAAGGGGCAATCAAATCAATGCTATCAAAGCTAGGGTTTTGAATTTCTCCTCACTTCATTTTCCCCTTTCTTCTTTCCCAGACTTCTGATCGGATGGATACTCGTGCTCGTGCCTCCATGATTCAAAATGAGAATCTCCCCATTCACAAAGGAAAAGAAGGTGCGGCGAAGGCCGACGTGCCAAGGGCGTCGAAAGCCGGTCGCCAGGAACGCAAGGCTCTGCGGGACCTGTCGTTGAAGCCCGAAAAGCCTCCGCTTTCCTCCATCGCCGCTGCGGCGGCAACAACGACAAAGTCCGCAGCCCGTAGCCGCGACGCTGCGGCCAACACCGAGATCCCGACGGAGGAGTCGGACCGGTGCCGCACATGGGCGGAGGAGGGAGTCGAGCGCATGCCGTACTACGACGCACAGAAACACCAGAGAGAACAGATAGAGAGACGTAATAATAATAATAAAATTATCGACTCCTTTTGTTGGATACTTTAATGTTGTGATTGATGGGTTCTGTTTGAATTATATAGGTGTGGAGAAGAAAGTGCAGAGAGCAGTGGCCGACATGCGCGGATGGACGGGCATGATGTTGTTTTACGGCCTAGAAGTTCCTACGGAGGTCATTTTGGATCTTGCATTTAAGCAATTCACATAAATGTGGACAAAATTTCTATTTAAGTTTTAGTTGGCTAGATTGTGAATGTTCTTGCAACAACAACAACAGTCTTTATCCCAAATTTTAGGGGTCGGATACGTAACATTCTTGCATTTTATAATTTTAGAACAATTTCCTCTGGTTGGTAGCAGTGCAGATACAAAAAAATGAGTCGGTGGGGGCTTTGGAAAAAAGTCTCACTTCCTGAAATTTGAATGCTTCCAAGAGATTATGTCCTCACTTCGTGTTTGTACTCACAGTACTTAATATCATGGTCACTGGTTAGCATTGCTAAGATGTTATAGTTCCAAATATAATGCGGGCTCTAATAGCATCATTTCATGTATGGATGTATTTTCCTGGTCTACGAAATATGGATTGAGAGCACCACAAGGTTCCTTTGTTCAATATAAGTGAGGGCAAAAAGAAAAGAAAAAAAACACATTTATGAAGGTTTACATGAACCTCGAATATTAACCAAGGTTTGAATTATCAGATGATACCAATATGTATCAGCCGTTTAGATCGGTTTTGCACTATCCCGATCTGACACTGAATACAAATTATTTGTTTCAGTCAGGTTCAAATTTTATTGTATTGGACAGGTTCAAATTTTATTGTTTCCACAGATTAGTGTCCGACAGAGTAGTTTTTCATCTAATCCAGCAACTCCAGGTACACTAAATACTCCGGAAAAGGAGTTCAACAAAAAAAAAAACGAGTCTTATATAAAACAAGAGCAAAAAAGAATCTTACGCAAAAACTATATTTAGTAGACTTGACATCAAATACAACACAAGAAAATTTACGGAAATAGAATAATTGAAGCTTACACAATAAAAGAGTGTCTGAATTATTGACACGCGGAATGGAAGTCTTTATAAATCAGAAAGAAATACCTCATATTTGCCTTCCAATTGATTCAGACAACCCGCAACAACACTTTGACTTCTGCATCTCCGGTTTTCAAATTTGGAAGTTCCAATTGATTCAGATTCCAAACAAACCGTAATATTTCGATCCAGGTAATTGTTTATTTCTTCTTCTCCAACTTGCAACCCCTTCCTCGTTATCCCCACCAACTAAATAACAACAACAATACATTGATCATTACAACACCCTTCGTCCAACCCAATGCGACCTTGCTTCCACTTTCTCCAACTTGTAACCCTACCCGTTTCGTCTTTGTTTCCGCCGCCACCGCCAATATGTTGTTACGCATGTGCTCGTGGAGGTACAACATCCTCAACCTTGCTTCTGACCCCACCATCAGTCTGTTGTCACGATTGTGGGTGCTCGTCGAGGAACAACACCCTCGCACTGTTAGGGTTAGAAAATTCTAAGTGGAGGAGAGGGAAAGAGAAAAGTGAACATGAAAGGGTGGCAGGAAGGGAAAGGGAGACAGAGATCGATAGGCAATTAAAGGGAGAGAGAGACTCTCTCTCCTCGTTGTTAGTTATAGATACTTATGTTAGAGTTCCAATTCGGGTAGGGCTGTTAATGGGTAGGAAATAGGAACTTGGAACTCGACCCGAATCCATTCAGATGCTATGAAATAAAAATGGACAAGAAAAAAGAACAAAAATATTGCTTGTGTGAATAGAACCTACAATATCTCACATAGGCCATACCAAATTCCAGCTCATTACTAGCTAGTCACACTGCCATTGTACTGATATATAAATGTAACTTTTCTATAAGTGTAACTTTCTATGTATATATAGGAACTTGGAACTCGACCCGATCCATTCAGATGCTCTGAAATAAATATGAACAAGAAAAAAGAACAAAAATATTGCTTCTGTGTATTGAACCTACAATAACTCACATAGGCCATAACAAATTCCAACTCATTACTAGCTAGTAACACTACCATTGTACTGATAAGTATACCTTTATATATAATACGATTTATTCATAAGTGTAACTTTTCTATAAGTGTATCTATATATATATAATTATTCATACAATTTATCTCTCTATCTATCTATCTATCTATCTATCTATATATATATATATATATATATATATAGCCTTAGTAGTTTTCTGTCTTATCTTACATAGTTACATTATACTGTTTTGTACCTTTATGCTCGGTTATGTTAATGTACATTACATTCCATAAATTTTGTTATCGTATATAATTATCTTAGAATAATTTTAAAATATTTAACTATATTAATTATTTGTTACTATTATATTTGTAGGATAACATAATGGTCCCAAAGAGCAATTGGAGGCATGATAAACCTATTGATCCAAAAAAAAGTACAATGCAATTATTATGACAAAAAAATGGATGAGGGGTCACTCCCCTAAAAACCACTTATAGGGTATTGTAGGAGATGTAGTATCGTGTCCTGAAGTAACACTTAACGTAACAAGAAATGTTGTCGCTTATTGATGGCAAACGAAAAGATAAAAATACTTGACAAAAGAAAACAGAGGTGTTTGCAAAGAACAAAAGTTTTATTGCAAACTATGAAAAAGAGTACAGGAGTACAATTGATTTCTGGGAAGTACAACTATAGGAATCTGATCAGAAGACGATCACTTTATCCTTTGGACGATGTGATATCGAAGACACGAGCCTCTGGAGAATGCAGCAGCACTTTAGCAGGAGATGATGATCACTCTTGATAATTTTAGAATGATTTGAAACTCTATTTATAGAGTTCTTGAAATAACTGTTTAGTAGTTATTCTGGATTGCGTGCGCTTCAGATTGTGCGCCTCCTGTTCACTTGCGCAAACGGTTGTACTAACTACTATGGACACGTGGCATCGTTTGATTGAGATGCGCATGGTCGTCGGCAGTGTAGTGGGCATGATCTGCGAAGTTAGTAGCTTGCGCGCCACGTCACTTTGTCTGGAATACCATTTGAACACTTTGCGCGTATTTCATCAGGTTGCGCGAGGGCGCAATGCAACAACCTGTGCGAGAGGTTTGCACCAACTGTCGTAGACGCGTGGCATCGTTTGATTGAGATGCGCGTGGTCGTGGGCATTGTAGTGGGCACACTCTGCGAAGTTGATGGCTTGCGCGTCACGTTACCCTGTTTGAAAATAAGAGTTGATCAAGTGGCGCCACTTTGTCAGGCTGCGCATAGGCGCAACTTAACGACTAGCGCCTTTTGACTTGGTCTTCTGTGTTGTGCTGATTAATTCCTGCGCCATTCATTGACTTGCGCCAACCAGCTGTCGGCATTAATTACATGCTGACAAAGTCTTCTCGAGCGCCGCGTTGAGCGGAATTCGAAGGAATTTTCCTTAATTTTCGTGCTGTCAGTTGTCAGGTAATGATGACGTCGTTACAGCTTCTCGAGGAAGTGCGCCACGTGTCGCTCCGCGCACCCTGACTCCAGCGCAACCTAGTGATGGCGCAATCTGAAGCTACGCACCTTGATGATTTGGCACAACTTGATTGGTTTGGCGCCATCAGATGATTGAAGGCTTTAATGAGTTACGCCTTTTAATTTTTAGGCTCTACAAGAGGAAGAGGAGGAGTTGGCACAAACATTATCATGTAGATTCTTCTTCAGAAGAAAGGGGCAAGAATGATGAACTCACGGACCATAAAAGGGACTTAGTGCAAAGTACGAGAGAAGAATGGTAGGAGAACAAACTAGACGGTGGAGTGTTGGGGAAAGAGAAGCAACGTCTAATAGTGGTACCGTGTTAGGTGGCCGATCAAACTAACTACGAGAGAAGAATGGGTAGGAGAACAAACTAGAGGGTGGAGTGTATGGGAGAAGCAACGTCTAGCAGGGGTCCCGTGTTAGGTGGCCGATCAAAATCGGTCGCATATCGTAAGGAGGATGTCAAAAATAATCCTGAGCTAGAGCAAGGGGTATTAGAACTAGACAACCCTTCGATATAGGTTATATGGATCCATTTCTCCTAACAAAAAAGGGGCAAAGCGGCAGAAGTACCAAATATCATGTAGGGAGGGGTATTGGGAAAGAGAAGCAACGTCTAGCAAGGGGTCCCATTAGGTGGCTGATAAAAATTGGTCGCATAACGTATGGAGTATTACTACTAGACAACCTATCGATATAGGTTGTATGGATCCATTTCTCCTAACAAAAATAACTACAAAGCAACACAATTAAAGGGTGCCCCTAAGTCGTTAAAAATACAAAAAATCTTATAGGGAGATATATTGCAATATTTTTTTTAATATATAATCATATACGATTTAATGCTGCTAGTAGTCCATGATGTCAACCAAAGAGAGATCGTAGCAACTTAAGGGATTGGAGTAAAAGGTTCATCGTCTCGTGAGATTTCTAATGCAAATTTAGATATCGCCTCGTGCGATATATAATGCATATTTTGATATGGAAATCAATGACACGAAGCAGTGCCTAGATACTTTTCATAAATATTGGTATAACTACGAAAGTACTATTATGTGTGATTGATGAAGTACACAGAACAAAAGAAGTATTATTAACTTTCTTGTGTATTTTCCATGAGATGAATTTTTTTGAATCTGTAGATGTATTTTACAAATAGGACAATAATTATATATTTTTTAATGAATAAAATTATGGAAAATATTGGAAAAGAAAGGTCGTCTAAGTAATTATTGACGTTGGCTCCAAGTACAAGAGATGACCCTTTCTTCTCCAATCTTTTTCACAACTTTATTCATCAAACCGAATATATTATTTTTGTCGTCGTATTTTTCAGATGCATCAACAGATTTAAGAAATGTCGCCCCTTGTGGAGAATACATAAGAAAGTCAATAATGCTTCTTGTGTTATGTGTACTTCATCCATCACATATAATGATACACCCACACTCATCCTAGTATATGTAAAAAGAGTTCGAACTCTAACCTAAATACTTATGTCAAAAAAAATATTGAGAGAGATTGAATTTGATGAAATTGGCTTTATGAGGAAGATGGAAAATTTCTCATGTATAGAGAATACGCCAGTCAGAATGGCGTACTTGCTGATTGATTTTTTTTTTTAAATCAACAAATACGACATTCGTATTGGCGTACTTGTAGTAAATGTGTCATACGGACTGACGTATTTTCAACGGATATGCCAGTCCGTCTGGCGCATTCTATCTATTTGCAAAAGATAAGCCAATTCGTATGTCACATTCCTTTTGTTGTGATTTGTTACAATTTTGCAATTTCCCCCTAACAAATTATATACTTAATAAGTAAAAAAAAAAGAAAATAGACAAAATCTGAGAAGAAAAAAAACCTAGCTTTCACCTCTGACTGCCTAAATTGGACTAAATCCACGTGCATCGGCAGATGCACGTGGTGTTACATTCCTTTTGTTGTGATTTGTTACAATTTTGCAATTTTCCCCTAACAAATTAGTTCTTGCATGCTTAATAAGTAAAAAAAAAGAAAATAGACAACATCTGAGAAGAAAAAAAATATAGCTTTCAGCTCTGACTGCCTAAATTGGACTAAATCCACGTGCATCGGCAGATCGATCTTTACTAGATTAATAAACATAATGCTACAATACAAGAGAAGGAGGTTATATATTTTTTGACAACCCAATCCTAGAATAGATTACTCGTTTATAGACGAAATTCCTAAAATACCCAGTGTTCTAAATGGCGTCCGCCTAGGCCGCCTAGGCGGCGCCTAGGCCGCCTAGGCGGTCCCTCTCCGTACCGCTTTTCTGTAGGCGGTGGAGTAGGCGGCCAACGAAGGTTGGCAGCATAGGCGGAGGTCATGCAGCGTAGGCGGATGCCTAGGCGGAGAAATACTTTACAAAATATTTTGGCCAAAAAGGTTTTTAAAACATTATGGGCCTATGGTTCACTTTTACAAAACTAAAACTTTATAAATCTTCGTTTTACAACTTAGTTATGCATGGAACACCCTTAAAATATGCATATTATGCAAAAAAAAGTGGTAAAATAGTAAAAAATGTTCAAAATGTATCGACCCCCTAGGCGGCGCCTAGGCACCGCCTAGGCGGTAGGCGGACTCTCTCCGCCGCGCACCCGCCTACCGCCATTTATAACCTTGAAAATACCTTTAAAACTTGATAGGGGTACATAAAATACCCAGTTGCACCAGTGATCCGAAAAATTGATTAGGTTTTGGGACTTCGCCCCTGAACTCCTACGAGAGGCGTTACCGCCATTGACTGGCCTTGATCCCCGTTAATAAATCTGGCGATATCGTGGGGGTCGATGTTGCCAACGCTCTCATCTAGGGTTGGATAGTGAGAAAATATTCCTCCTCTTGTAGCACTCAGTTTATTCATCTAGTAAATATCAATCTGCCACTGCACATAGAAGTAGTCAAATTCATACAAACAAGGATGAAAGTTAGGGTTTTCTTCTCAATTTTTGTCTATTTATTTGTTGACTTGTTAAGTATGCCAAACCTAATTCGTTAGGGGTGAAATTGCATGAAATCATTAAAAAAACAAGGAAGACGTTCGAACTAGCACATTTTATGCGGATACATAGAATGTGCTAGACTGACACTGGCATATCTGTAGAAAATATGTCAGTCCGTCTGGTATTTTGCTAATTTTTTTAGTATTCTATCAGCATATAGATCAGTCCGACTGGCAACATATCTCTACATAGAATTGTTTCCAAACTTCCTCTTTCTAGAACTAATTTCGCTAAATTTCATCTCTCTGTATAAAAGTTTACGTATTTATAACTAATAGAGAGAGAGAGAGAGTATGCCTCCCTTTCAGATCTCCATCTCTCTTTTCTGATACTCCTTCATGTTCACTTTTCCTTTTCCTCTCGTCCACTAAGAATTTCTTAACTCTAACAGCGTGAGGGTGTTGTTCCTCCACGAGCACCCACAATTGCGACAACAGACTAGCGGTGGAGGCGGAAGCAAGGTCGAGAGTGTTGTTCCTCCACAGATACAGCTGCCGCAGTATACTGGCGGCAGAGGCGGGGTGGAAGCAAGGATGCATCGGGTTGGAGAAAGGGGAAGCAAGGCCGTGTTGGGTTGGAGAAAGGGTGTTGTAATCATCAATTTGTTGTTATTTAGTTGGTGGGGATTAAGAGGAAGGGGTTGTGGGTTGGAGAAGAAAAGAAATAAACAATTACTTGGATCGAGGTGATGCGGGTTGTCTAGAATCTGGATCAATTGGAACTTCCAAATTTGGAGGTCGAAGTGTTGTCGCGGTTTGTCCGGATCAATTGGAAACCAAATATGAGGTATTTTTCTTCTGGTTTATAGAGACTTTTATCCTGAATGTCAATAATTGAGACTCTTTTACTGTGGCACATTTGAATTATTAGATTCATTCTATAAGTTATTTTTTGCTAGATTTAATGTCAAGAGCTAGGTTCGCAATATCAATATCAGACCCTTCCTATTAGTATCGGATCTGAGTATCAGATTTTTTTGGTATCGGAAAGCAAATAATTGTTAATAAATTACTAAAATTTTAGAATTTTTTATACATTTAGACATAATTTTAAGTATTTTTATTAGATTTGAAATTAAATGAAATAATAGTCACCCTTACTGAATGGTTGACATGCTATAAATAAATTTTCTTCTTACCTGTTTTTACAATCTTAATCTTACTATGCTTTTTACTCTCTCGTTGAATTTTTTTTTTTTTTTTCATTTAATTTTTTATACCGAACAGACTGGAAAAGAGACCACAACGTCGGTATCGGACAATATCGATAGCGGTCGTATCAGACCGGGATATGCCATACCGTATCGGTATCGGCTGATACTGCAAACTATGGGACTCACGAGTACTGGATTTTTTTTTAAATTTTTTTGAATAAGATTCTTTTTTGCTCTTAATTTATTGTAAGATTCGTTTTTTTTTGTTGAATTCCTTTCCTGGAGTACCTGGATTTGATGGAAAACTACTCTGTATCGGTCCGTCTTGGCCACTATTGACCGATACAGTCTGATAGGATACCAGTATCGTCCGGAACCGATAATTTGTATCAGTATCGGATGGGGATAGTGCAAAATCGATCATACGTATCGGTGTCGGCCGATATTGCAAACCTTGGTTTCATTCAGTCAAGAATATGTTTCATTTTTATCTCTCAATTTCGAAATACTATATGACTTTTAAAGGGAAATGTTTACGAATACTGCTACTCTATTAAAGGGAAATGGTTACAAACTTACAATTTACAAATAACTGCTTCCAGCGAGAAGATTTGGAGTTGCACAAGGGATGTCTTGCTTGAAGATATATGTACTTGAAGAATTTCTTTCTATATATATATAAAACTTCTAGCTCTTTAATCATGTTTCTTTGGGTGATGTGTAATTTCCTTGTAGGTTGAGTCTATGAAGCAGTGTTACAACTATTGAATAAAGCATTCCATTTCATGGCATTTCATAAAGTTACAACTATTGAATAAAGCATTCCATTTCATAGCATTTCATGAAGTTTACAAATAACTATTCATTCAGTCAAGAATATGTTTCATTTTTATCTCTCAATTTCGAAATACTATATGACTTTTAAAGGGAAATGTTTACGAATACTGCTACTCTATTAAAGGGAAATGGTTACAAACTTACAATTTACAAATAACTGCTTCCAGCGAGAAGATTTGGAGTTGCACAAGGGATGTCTTGCTTGAAGATATATGTACTTGAAGAATTTCTTTCTATATATATATAAAACTTCTAGCTCTTTAATCATGTTTCTTTGGGTGATGTGTAATTTCCTTATACTTGTAGGTTGAGTCTATGAAGCAGTGTTACAACTATTGAATAAAGCATTCCATTTCATGGCATTTCATAAAGTTACAACTATTGAATAAAGCATTCCATTTCATAGCATTTCATGAAGTTTACAAATAACAGTTCTTGAACCTAAACTAAAAGTAGTTACTAAAAGTTCACTGATTATAATGATATTATCCTTTTTAAATTAATTGTTTCACATATAGGATCTTTTTCTAGAAATGTTTAAATATATAATTTGCATTTTGGATATTCTAGTTCAAATGTGTTGATTGGAAGAAATTATGTTTTTTTACGATGATAAACATTAGTATGTTGTCGTTGTTTAAGTTTGTGGAAGGTAGAAGTGACATGTTGATGAATCTGAAACTAAATTTCCAGTTTTATTTACAGGAATTTGATGTTGAGGATGTTTTGAAGTTGGAGGTTGAGCCAGAGGTTCTTCTTTCTAGACCTCCTAGTCGCAGGACTAATTTGCTCTTAAACCCGGGGTACCGCCTTCTATTTCACTTGTCGATACATATATAATGATGTCATATAGCACAACACTTTTTAACATTCAGTACCGTCATGCTTTTCAGTTGATGAAAATATTGAGGACCTCAAACAAATTGAGGACCTCCACTTTGAGGACTTGCACTGTAACAAACTGTATGAGCTCAGGCTGAAGGAAGAGTATGTCTGATCCTTGCTTGTAGATGGCTTTCGTCATTTCATTTCTAATGAGAACTTATGTCTGCCCACATGGCAGTTCAAATGAATTTAGATGTACCAGTATGGCTTATTTTGGCTTGTCAGTATATAACTTATTGTAGCATAGTAGAATTGTGCTTGTTTTATTTTGTCCCTTGGAGGGGAGTACATTGTTGACAATCTACTTGGCTTGAGAGTTGCTTTACTTTATCAAAGCAGATAAATTCATGATGTTTGGGGAAGTAGTACTCTTAGGAAGTGAAGGTGAAGGATTTTATATTTTTTAATGATATACCAGTAATTTTGGTTATGATAATCCTGTGGTAGTAGTTTATCTGCATCTGTAACTTATGCTATTTATGCATATCAATCATCTTATTTCAAATCCATCTGTTTATCTATACAAGGATTAGTTTCTGTGAAGCAGTACATCTGGTCTTTTGCCCATTTGGTCACAGAAATGAAAACAAAGGAGAAAAGTAGTTCCAGAACCCATAAGTAATTGAATATTTAGATTGTTACCATTCAGAATAATAAGCGTGCATGTTCGTAAACTACTGCTTTAATTCTCTTCGAGAGAGCTCAATGTTGATGCAGTTTTGCTCCAACGAAGACGCCGCAGTATTTTGGATTGAGAAAGAGCCTATATAGCGCATGCATCTGTATCGTCTGTTTTAAATTGCAAATGAACTGTGACTATAATTTGTGTTAATTTGGAAGGAACTAGATCAACCAAATTTGCACTAGCCTGGTTCTTGTTGTTGATCTGTGTAAATGCAACATAATTGAGCCTGGTTCATTTATGCGGGTTTACAGAGAATCTGATCTAACTTCCGACATTCATACACCGTGCCAAATTGGTTCTATTTTGGCATAGGCTCCAGGCTTACATGTGGTCAATTTATATTTGATTGTAAGCACTAGGCCTTGGGTGGCTATGACAGAAAATCAAGGCAAGAAATAAAGTTATATTACGAGAGCTGCAATGCTTAGCTACTAAGGGCCCATTTGGTTTGCAGGATCGGACAACGTAATGTAATTGACATTACGTTGTTAATCTAACTCGGGTGGTTGGACAAAAAAAATTAGATATAATGTAATAGCGATTACAAGTTTGATTACATTACATCAGTTTCTTCTAAAATTAATTACATCATAAAAACTATGTAATCCCGATTACATAACAACTTAAGAGGAAGGTTGGCGTAATTTGGTCGTTTTGTTCGTTTTTTGAATTTTTTTCGTTTTTGGTCATTTTTGCTCATTTTGGTCGTTTTTGTTTGTTTTTTCTCGTTTTTGTTCGTTTTTTGCCGCTTTTGCTCGTTTTGGGCCGATTTTTTCGTTTTTTTTGGTCGTTTTTTGCACATTCTTGGCCTTTTTTGTTGTTTTTTCACGTTTTTATCGTTTTTGGTCGATTTTATACCTTTTTTCTTTCCGTTTTTGTACTTTTTTTTTATTCGTTTTTGCTTGATTTTGTACGTCTTTTGCCGTTTTTGTACGTTTATTTATCGTTCTTGGCCGATTTTGCACGTCTTTTGCCGTTTTTGCACGTTATTATCGTTTTTGGTCGATTTTGTACGATTTTTGCCCTTTTTGCAATTTTTATCGTTTTAGCTTGATTTTACATGTCTTTTGCCTTTTTTTGCACTTTTTTTTTATCGTTTTTGCTTGATTTTGCACGTCTTTTGCCTTTTTTTGCACATTTTTGGTCAATTTTGTACGTCTTTTGCTTTTTTTGTACGTTTTTTTATCGTTTTTGTATGGTTTTTGCCATTTTGCACATTTTTTTATCGTTTTTGTACATTTTTTTTTATCGTTTTTGGTCGATTTTGCATGTCATTTGCCTTTTTGCACTTTTTTATCGTTTTTGTACGGTTTTTGCCCTTTTTGCCTTTTTTTATTGTTTTTGTTTGATTTTGCACGTCTTTTGCCTTTTTTGCACGTTTTTTTTTTAAATCTTTTTGGTCAATTCATGTTTTTGAACATTTTTTCACGTTTTTATCGTTTTGGTTGCTTTTGGCATTTTTTATAACTTTTTTTTATCATTTTTGTCAATTTTGCACGTTTTTTCCCTTTTTTGTCCTTTTTAGTCAATTTTGTACGTTTTTGACAATTTTTTTTTACCTTTTCTAATCCTTTTTATGCATTTTTGACCGTTTTGCACGTTTTTATCCTTTTTGGTCGATTTTACACTATTTTGCCGTTTTTATCGTTTTTGGTCGATTTTACAAGTTATTTTTATCGATTTTTTCACATTTTTGCCGTTTTTGACCGTTTTGCACATTTTTAAAATCTTTTTTGTTGCTTTTGCATGTTTTTCATCATTTTTTTTTGAAGATTTTGCAAATTTTTTTAATCGTCTTTGGTCGATTTTGTACGTTTTTTTTTTGTCTTTTTGACCGTTTTTGCACTTTTTTTTATCGTTTTTGGTTGCTTTTGCATAAATTAGAAACTCAACTACATTAGATGGTAAACCAAATATATGAATGCAATTGACATTACATTACATTATATGGTTTGATTATATGTTTTAATCAAACATAGTAATGTAATTGTAATTCCATTACATTACAAACTCAATTACATTACAAATCCAATTCTATTACGATTATGATTACATTACAATGAATCAAACGAATCAAACGCAACCTAATTTAGATTGCATGAGAAGGATGTGCAAAAGTGGTGGTGGTTATTATATACGGGCTCAAATGTGTTGGGTTTTGGTCTTTTACAAAGTGAATTTTAGTCCCACATCGGCTAGACCAAAGGAGTTGTATCTCTATATATTAGCTTTGCTAGTTTAGAGATGCATATGTGGTGTGGAGGTGCACATGGGTGTGCCATGTGGGGTTATTTTTCTAATGGAAAAAGGCTAAATCAACAATAAAAGCATTCATGCTTTTTGCTCTTAGAAAAATCATTTCCATGGGAGCTAAGCCCCGTAGGGGCTTAACGACTCGGACTCGGGCTCATGAGGCGTAATGTGGCATTTTGTTGGCGCACTTTGCACTTAGCACGTCAGCATAGTGCGCTTTAGCGCAGTGCGCACAGTTGGCGCAAGTGGCTCAGTGCACGTAGTGCAGGGAGCGCAGGGTGCGCGCAGTTGGCGCAACTTGCTGCAGAACGTGCGTTTGCATGTTCTAGGCGGTTGCTACATGTTCGGGGTGGTTTTTACCACGTCCCTAACTTTGTGCAAACCGAACAGTTGCTGCAGGGCCTATATAAGGCATCCTCTCTCTCTCAAGGCCAGACATATACAAGTAATCGAAGCTACCACAGAAAGTTTACGAAGTGTTTTTTAACACAAGTAAACAGAGAATTCAGAAGTATTTTTTAACACAGTTCTGATCGAAATTTGCTTGCGAATTCCAGCAGCCTTAGAGAGAGAGGAAAGGTGCCGCACCAGCGTTGCTATTGCACGGGAGTCCGTGTACGATCTGAGGAGTCAGAAGAGCAGAAGTGTTCCAAAGTTCTCCGACGAACTTGCTGGTTCCTGGAAGCTGTTCGTGTAGGGCGAATAAAGCTTTGAGCAACGGTGATCATTCACCCCTGCAGGCCATCTTCCACCTTTCGCCTGTCATCTTCTTCGCTGCTGTGATTACAAAATCTTTTTAGATTCTCGTATATCATATGTTGCTGTGGATTACGAAATCTTTTTAGATTCTCGTAATATCAACTAACAAAATTTTTTTAGATCTTCGTTATACTCGCGCAACCTTCCTAGAAGTGTTGCGTTGGAACATTATTTTTACAATTGTTTCATCTTCTCAAGTTTTCTATCGAAAATTGTGCCCCGGCACTAACAATCTCAAAGCTTTATTGCTACAATGGAAAACGTTAATGCTTCACTCCTCAATACTGACTTTTGTAAGTTAGAAAAGTTTGATGGAGAGCATTATCAAGTCTGGAAGAGGAAGGTTTATCTCACTCTTCAACTCAGAGACGTTGATCACGTGCTTCTTGAAGAGGAACCTACCGCTCCAGATACTGGGTCTGCTGCCGCAATCACTGCGGTTACTAAACTTCAGGCCAAGTGGAGAAGAGAAAATAGCATTTGCAGGCTGCTTATCCTGAATGCTATGGAGGATTCCCTAGCAGAATCCTACAATAAGAAGACAATTGCCAGAGAAATATGTCTGGAGAAACTGTACGAAGAAGACAAAAACAGGAGCAAGATATTTGTGGTTGAAAAATATCACAAATGGCTCTCTGAGGACGAGAAGTCCATGCTGCCGCAGGTAAAAGAATTTCTGAAGCTGCGACAGAAGTTGGAAGACGAGGCGATGCCCCTCCCCGACAAGTTTGTTGTTGGAGGGATTGTCTCAAAGCTCCCCGCTGGGTGGAGTAAGTTCTATGCAAACATGCATAGGAAGAAGCTTGAGATCAGCCTTGAAGATCTCTTGCAGAAAATCTATGTTGAGGACCAAATGAGGGCTCAACTGAAGGTGCACGCACTGTCCAAGCAATTGGCTAACGCCAATCTGGTTCATACCAAGGAACCAAAGGGAAAGCAGGCGGCTTCCCACAGCAAGAAGAAGGACCCTAACAATCTGAACGTAAAGGGGACTTTCTTCAAGCGAAAGAAGGCAAAGTCTCAGATGCCTTGTTTCAAGTGTGGCAAGAAGGGCCACTTCAAGAATGAATGCAAAGCAAAGACCAAGCAATCAGAGCAAGGAGAGCCTAGTAAGGTATCTATGATCACTGACGTTGTTGCTATGATTGCGCAGGTTGATACGGTAAGGACTGACTCTGACTGGTGGGTAGACACTGGAGCCTCCTGCCATGTCTGCTCCAGTAAGGAGTGGTTCACCACCTACACACCTACTTCTGAAGTGGTTATGATGGCGAACCAGGCACAAGCTGAAGTGCTCGGGATTAGGACGGTGGTGTTGAAGCTGACTTCGGGGAAGTCTCTGACGCTTCAAGGCGTGAATCACGTACCTACTATCGCCAAGAACCTGATCTCAGGAGGCCTACTCTGCAATGCAGGCCTCAGGATGGATATCAATGCTGGCCAGATGGTGATGTCTATCAAGGGAACATATTTCGGAAAAGCTTTTTATACCGAAGGAATGTTCAAAATTCAGCTTGTAAATCAGTCCAATGTAATTAATGTGATTAATGAAATCACTCCTTCTGCTTATACTCTTGAGTTGTGGCATAATAGGCTAGGACATGTTCATTATAAACGTATAAACAAAATGTCTAGTCTAGGACTTATCTCCAAGTATGGGGGTAAGGTAGAGAAATGTGAAGTTTGTGCTCAAACAAAGATCACAAGGAAACCCTTTCCTCGGGTTAATCGAAGTACAGATCTTCTGGAGTTGGTACACTCCGATATCTGTGATTTCAAACAGTTATCTACAAAGGCCGGGATGAAGTATTTTATAACCTTCATCGATGACTTCTCAAAGTATGCGTTCGTATACTTGCTGAAGGCTAAAGACGAAGCATTCGAGAAGTTCAAGGAGTTCAGAGCCGAAGCTGAGCGGCAGACTGGACAACAACTCAAAAGAATAAGAAGTGATTGAGGTGGGGAGTACAGGTCTCATGAATTTGCATCGTTCTGCAAAGAACATGGAATTATCAATGAGACTACGGCTCCGTACTCTCCTCAATTAAACGGAGTAGCAGAGAGGAAGAATAGAACGTTAACAGAAATGATTAACTCAATGTTGTTGACTGCGGGTCTTCCTAAGTGCTACTGGGGAGAAGCTGCATTGACGGCCACTTTTATTCTAAATAGAGTGCCTCATGCAACTTCAGATGTTACTCCTCATGAACTATGGTTCAAGGTCAGACCTAACTTGAATATCATTCGAGTGTGGGGGTGTCTGGCATATGTCAAGCTTCCAGATCTGAAGATTCAGAAGCTTGGGACAAGGATTACTAAGACGATTTTCTTGGGGTATGCCGAGAAGAGTGATGCTCGGAGATTTCTTGATATTGAGTCAAATCATATCATTGAATCTCGCGACGCAAAATATTTTGAAGACAAATTTGCAAGGCACACAAATATTGTTCTTGCGGATGTTCCAGAGAATAATGAGGGTGCGCAGGTCTTCAATGAAGATGTGGTCCAAGAAGATGTTGTTGTTGAAACAACAGTTGAACCAGATCTCGCTGAGCCGTCAACGAAGCGAGTGAGGAGGCCGAAGGACTTCGGAAGTGACTTTGTCACCTATCATGTGGAAGCTGATCCGCTTACCTATGATGAGGCGATGAAGACCATAGATGCGGTTTTCTGGAAGGAGGCGATTGACAATAAAATTGATTCCATCACCTCAAATAACACTTGGGTGTTGGTTGATCTTCCTGAAGGAGCGAAATCCATCGGATGCAAATGGATCTTCAAGAAGAAGATAAAAGCAGACGGAACTATTGACAAGTTCAAGGCTAGGTTGGTAGCTAAGGGGTTTTCTCAGAAGCAGGGGATTGACTACTTTGACACGTATGCTCCAGTAGCCCGGATGACTACCATCAGAATATTTATTGCTCTCGCAACGATAGATGGTGATACATCAGATGGATGTAAAAACTGCTTTCCTAAATGGCGAGCTGACCGAAGAGATTTATATGCAACAGCCAGAGGGATTTGTCGTCAAGGGTCATGAAGACAAAGTCTGCAAGTTAGTGAAATCTTTGTACGGTCTTAAACAGGCTCCCAAGATGTGGCATGAGAAATTTGACAAAGTTATAAGGTCAATGGCTACATGGTCAGCGAGACGGACAAGTGTGTTTACACGAAGTTCGCTGATGGAAGAGGTGTGATCGTTTGTCTGTACGTGGACGACATGCTTATCCTAGGTACGGATATAGGTTGTGTCACGAAGACAAAGAAATTCATCTCGAGCAAGTTCAGTATGAAGGACTTGGGGGAAGCTGATGTGATCTTAGGGATCAAGATCATCCGGACAGACACTGGACTAGCACTGTCATAGTCTCAATATATTGAGAAAATGATCACTCGTTATGGGTATCGGGATCTTCCAGGGATCGATACGCCGTACAGGTGTGATCTGAAGCTGAAGCCTAATTCAGGAGAAAGTGTCAGGCAGCTGGAGTATTCAAGCGTAATCGGGAGTTTGATGTATGCTACTACTGCCACAAGGCCTGACATAGCTTTCGCCGTGGGAATGCTGAGTCGTTTTACGAGCAACCCAGGTGTTGAACACTGGAAAGCTGTGAAACGGGTTATGAGATATCTCAAGAAGGCTTAGACATATGCACTGTACTACAACGGAGATCCGCCGGTAGTGGAAGGCTTCAGTGATGCCAGCTGGTGCTCAGAGGTGGAGAGTGAGAGGTCCACAGGTGGATTCATTTTCACAATGGGTGGAGCTGCTATATCGTGGAAGTCGAAGAAGCAGACTATGCTCTCGCGGTCATCCATGGAATCTGAGTTCTTTGTACTTGATACCGCAGCCGAGGAAGTAGAATGGCTTCGGGAGCTCATGTATGATCTTCTAGTGGTTGGGGCGCAAATACCGGCGATACCGATATACTACGATAACCAGGCGATTGCGGCGGTGGCATCAAATAACCTTTTCAACGGGAAGAAGAGGACTGGGTCGATTCGAACAACCGCTCCAGTCTAAATTCAAAGGAATTAATGACTCACTGAGATCGATCGAATTTGTCAGGAATCGATGGAGAGGAGAAGGATCGCCTATGCTCGAAAAGAACTACTCCCGCCAGAGAGTTCATCAGAAAGAGCTCACCAAGAACTGTCGGGAAGACAATCAGAGGAATCGATAATCACTACCAACCACCCTCAATCAAACAAAGGAAAAGGAGGAACAAGAAACTGACGAACTTACCAATTGTTCTGTTTGCCGTTACCGATCGAGATTCGCCGGAGAAGAGGATCCACAATCGACACCCCGTACAGAAATCAGAGTTTACTCGCCATAGAAATCGATCCCAATCGTGGCTGCTCCGGAGTGCAGTCGCCGAGATCAGCCACTCCGTTCAACCGCTCACCACCGTCGTCGAGAAGGAGGAAGCCCTGCTGTCACCGTCGTGGTCGTGGGGAAATCGATCAGGAACCGCCGTCATCGAGGAAGTCGGGGATAAGATGCTTCGCTGATGCTGTCGGTGAACTCGCCGTCGTCGGAGGAAGGAGTCGTCGTAGTCGTCGTCGTCATCATGCTCAGGGAGAGAGATCGAGCTCTCGAACTCAGGAAAGAGGGAAGAAATCAGAGTGAAAATAAAATTCTGAAAGGAAAAAGAATGAGAACTCTGTTCTCATACTCGCTAATATAAATAAGTGCAATTTTGCACTTTGCCCCCTCCGCTCTAGCACACTTTGAATGGGTCCCTCCGGTTAAGGAAATTTTCCAGAATCACCCTCCCCCTTTTCACTATTTACAAAAATTGAAGAAAATCAGTTAGATATTTTTTTTAAAAATGAGTGGGGACCACTAAGTTGGTTATAACAAACTTTCAAAACTTAAAAATTCCTACTCCTAACTATTTCCCTCCAAAAAGTTCAATTTTAATATTCAAATTATTTACTAAAATTATAAATACTCAAATCAAAACCTATAATGATTATTAGAAACTTAATTTCTCAAAAATAAGTGGGGAAGTGGAGTTACAGTCACGCTTAGGCTTTGGCAATAAACCCCTTGAGACATCACTTCATTAAAGTTGATCTTAACTCCTCGTTTCTAGGGAACGGTCATCATGATCTCAAATTTTTGTTCCTACATTGTTCGAAGCGTTTCTTCGATCACGAAGCGTTTCGTCTTCTTTCGCTGACGTGGCTGTACCCAATAAGTAGGGGTCATTGGAGAGAGAGAAAAACTTTCTTGCTTTTACCTACCTTCCCACAGAAGCTTTTCATCAGAGTCTTCTTCTTCTTTTAAACCCTAACTTTTCCTGCCATGGCTCCCAAGAAATCAAGAACACCAAAAGAAGACTAAAGGAAAGTGGCCTGCTTCCGAGGTCGGTGATCTTGATGACTTACCGAACGTTGGTGTGGTAGTTCATAGCGATGTATGGCCGTCTGTCGTAGGTAATAAACTTTGATACCCTGCCCTGCTGATGCACATAAGCGGTCACTCCTCAGAGTTCGTCTCATAGATGTGCTGAAACTTTTCTTGCTAACGCGCGTGGACACTCATTCTTTGGATAAGGGTCTGTAGATGCGCTGAAACTTTGCTCAACTGATGCAAATGGTTGTTGCTTTTAACAAAGTAACAACTGTAAGATGTGCTGAGGTTCTTGCTAACGCGTAGGATGCAGTACCTATGCGGATGCTCTACCGTTGAAATGCGGCTCTACTAGGTAGTATCTGCTCGAAAGCTAACTTGCAGAAGCGCAGTGCTACCTGGTAATACCTGCATGGAAGATAACTTGCTGAAGTGCAATGCTATCTGCTAGTACCTGCACGAAAGCTTTGCTTTACTAAACACAAATCTTGGACTCCTGTTTCTTGCTCTTGTGCAGTTTTCGTGACCACCTCCCTGAATGAGATTCTTTACGACTTCTTTGTCTGTGCGCTAGAGACAAACGTCAAGCAAGAACTCGTCGAGCCAGCCAGAAGGTTGATTGTCGAAGATCAATCGACGGAAGGATTGGATGAAATACAGGAACAACGTCTGGGCTATTTTTGCCGCATGCTAGATCAGGGTAGGCTGACTCCTTTGATACCGACGCAGGGATGTTAAAGCCCCAGTTTCTCTTTGGTGATTAGTTGGCTCAGAAGGAAGTGGACCTCCTTACACTTATGTTGGCCTGGTATTTTGAGAGCAATGGCCTTCCCTTGTATGTTCCGGTGACTGACCGTCATCTCCCATTGTCCGTCTTCTCCTGTTTCATCGAAAGATGGCGTTTAGAGTGGGATCTGACCCCTAGCCAGGGGGGTCAAATCGTAGGCCGTATCAAGGTAGATAAGGGCTCCAAGGGAAGAGATGCTTTTACGGCCATTAGGGGTGGTTCATCGTTCTCCTTACGGTTGCTACTCCTCGGTTGTTGGTTCAGCGATATTCATGCGGATGTGCATCCATTTGGTGCTTCGATTTTTGTAAATAGACTTCTAACGGCCGGTTGTACATATCCGATGGGCACCTACCCGGTCAAAGGCTGGGTTCACTATGACAAAAACTGGGGTCACTTTATTCGGTGGACATTAAGCACTTTTAAGGAGGATCTGAGCGGCATTGGCCTTCGTCGTGCCATAAAAGGTACTGAGTATGGAATCCCCATCAACCAGTCCTTGTTCTTGGCATTGCTGGAGTTGTTCAAACACCACACCGAGACTTTCTTTCTGCTGTGTAGGGAGATGGGATTGGCTCTCCATGAGATGTTTGCCATCTCGAAGCTGCCTTGGGGTGAGCACCCATACGAGGAGTATTGCCCTACTTCCGATGAGCTGGCGGGGTTGGAAAGCAAGTATCCCGAGATGATAGCAGTGTATCAGGAGCTGTTTCGCCACCATAAAGTTTGTGTACGCCGAGACTCTATAAAGGGTCAGCCTCACTTCAATACGTGGATGAGGTATTTCTTCGGCGACTATCCGTCGGAATGCAGACCGGTTCATCTTTTATCTCGTAGGGCGTATACCAATGCTGAGGTGGAGGAGATGGAGGCAAAGGCCAAGACGTGAGCTCCCACGCTGGATGTTGAGGGAAGACCCAACTCCACAGTCCGTAGTTGTTTTTACCAAAACTTAACTCTCGTAAGTCCGAAAGCGACGCTAGCTGCCTTCCTGATGATGTGGCTGAGGAAGGCGGTAGTGCCTGGAGGCTCAGGCTCTGTGAGGCAACTGGGGAGGGAACTTATCATACCGACCGTGAGGTTGGCTTTTGGTCATTCTCTTGTGCTGCTTTCGGCCATGGTTTGCAACATTCTTCGAGGCCTATAGGACCTCTCAGAAAAGATCATAGAGTATCGTGGGTGTGCCAGCGAGTTTCCTCGAGCGGAGCTGTCCTACCATTATTTGATGGCCTGGTGGCATTGTATCATACTGGTTTGATTGTCTCCGCCACCATAGACGGTCACGAGGAGGGGGACGCACTTCTGTGTAACTACCACAAGGCGAAGTAGTCTCATGATGGTGTTCCTACATGTAGGCAGGTGTTGAACCGCTTGGACAGTTATTCGGCGGAAGGGAAGAGTTAACTATCGATGTTTTTCGCTGGTTGTTATCCATTCGTCCTACGTACCTGGTGTACCGGAGCCAGAATAAGGAATATCTGGAGCCATATCTGCTGAGTGCTTCGCACGACAGTTTGGTTATAGCCAAACTATGATAAAGTTTGTTGAACGACGGCAGTCATAAGCAATCACAGTCCGTGTCTTGGCTATGGGGGAAGTTTGTTGGACGGTGCCTGTCACGACCTACACCCGGATATTCGGGCACGAATACATGGGCCACGCCCAGCCTACGTCACAGTATCGGTGGTAGAACGTTGTCAAGGACCCAATAAATATCTACAATATCTAGATGATCCATGATAATAAATGTACTCGAATCACTCCACAAGCTACTAACGAAGATAAGAAATAAAATAATATCAATAATACTGAAACAGCCAGTCTACAAATGAATATACAAGACCAGAATGTATAGGAGGCAAAACAATAACAAAACTGAATCAAACTACCAGGGCCTAGAACTCCCGGGAGACAACTCACGGTGAAAGAATATCGAGATCCGTCTGAGCTAGCATCATCCTGTAATCCAATAAAGTGGGGTATAACAATTCCTAAAATTTATCAATATATCCAGTCAGGATGGGAGCAAGTACATAAACTAACAGCAGTTCCAATGAATTGACAAATACTATAAGAGACAGTTATAATGGAATTGTAATAACCATTGTTCGTATTACGTATTTTGGTATACGTGTACGTATTTAGACTCGTATTGCATGTCTCCCTGCTTGATTTTTTTGGCATTTCATTGATTGGTTTATCTTGGTTCGGTTCAGTTTATTTGGCTTGGTTCGGTTTTGTTGTGAACCAACCCCACCTACCACCACCCTCATTTATATCCCACCAAATATTTCTCTCTCCTCATTAACTTTTCTTCTTTCCTTCCATTACTTCTCCACCAACCTGAGAGAGGAAGGTTTAGGCAAGTGCAACTTGCTTCATGAAGGAATTCTATTTTTATTGTTCCACTGTCTTTCTCATGTATTTCTAACCCACTTTAGTACTTAGCATTTTTCATTTCCATGGTTAAATTCTTATAGATCTAGCCTTGTGGTATTTTCGGTTTTCAGGAGTTTTGATCTAACAAGCGTACATATTTTTGCTATTTGATGGTTCCATGTTGTAGGGAATTCCATTTTACCCAAATTTGACCTACGGGAGTCTGGGTTTGGGTTCCTATTGTTGTTTGGAGGAGCATGGAGGCCATGGTATTTTCTATGGACATGTTCTCTGTGGGTGCCATTAATTGCACTCTTGGCCGCATACAACATTTTGTGCTGAGTCGCATGGCCATTTAACAGTTATTGTCCGCATGGCCGATCACTTGCTTGGCCGCATGGGAATTGCTTCTTCCGTGGCCATTAAATAATTGCATGGCCGCATATGCACTGTGCTTGGCCGCATGCACGTTTTAGTGTTTGGCCGCATATGCACATTTTGTGATTAGCCGCATATGCACTGTGCTTGCATTTAATTTTGTTTGCTGGCCGCATAGGCCATGACTCACTAGTTGGCCGCTAGGCCATTAAGTCTTTGCTTGGCAATGCAATTTATTGCATGCAACAGTTAGTGGCCGCATAGGTTTTTTTCCCTCCCCTCCATTATTAATCCATGGCCGCATGGCCATGATAATTCTAGCCGCATAGGCCAATATTAATCTTGGCCGCATGGCCTTTTGCAAGCCCTTGCTTGCTTGCGTAAACATGCATGGCCGCATGGCCTTTTGCAAGTCCTTGCTTGCTTGCGTAAACATGCATGGCCGCATGGCCTATGCAATAAGTGCTTGCATGCTTATTAATCAGTAGCTTGTATGCTTATTAATTCATGGCCACATGCATTTAATATTTGTGGTTGCTTGTATTATTTATTGCATGGCCCTTGCTTGGCCGCATAAGAAAGTTGCTTGCATACTTAAGTGCTTGCATTAGCTTAGCTGGCCGCATAAGAGATTAACTTGCATGCATTTGCATACTTAAATATTTAAGTTGGCCACGTTGGAACATTTTCTAGCCGCATATGGCCTTTGTATGTGCCTGCATGCTTAAATATTTAAGCTGGCCGCATGGCCACTGTTCATTCATGGCCGCATGGCCACTGTTCATTTGTGGCCGCATGGCTACCATTTAATATTTGTGGCCGCATGGCCTTAGCATTAATTATAGTCGCATGCTCAATTAATATGTAATTCCTAAACGTATGCTGGTGCCATATTAATTTTATATATGTTTTCTGACACAAGGGTGACCCATTGTGGTGCACTTTTGACAAATGACATGACATGATAGTGGCCCGACGCGGCGCACTCCTGACAGTGAACATGACATGATATATGTATCTCGAAGGCTGTTGCGACGGCTAGCATGTCATGTCAAGATTGAACGGCCTGGACACCATGGATGATTGTGTTTGTATAATTGAACCGGTAATGTTTGCATCATGTCTAGGACAGGAATCCCTGAGTACCACGGTCAGGGGTACCTACTGTAAATGACTAAGGCTAATAACTAGAATAATTCAGTAGTCATGAGAGATTCCTCAGTTACAAGCGATCCCGTTATCTCGGCCACCATTACTGGACTTGCAGCCTGCCGACGAGTGGGGCACAAGTCTAGATTCACTGATATATGAAACATAACGAGGCATTGCTTAAATGAATCCAAGTCGCCTGGATAACCTGGATTAGCTGCAGGGCTTGTGGCTGGAGGAGCATCTCACTGCATATTGCTAGTAACTAAGGCTTGTGATAACCCTAGTTAGCTAATGTAGAAAGCCGTAGTCACTGATTGGCCTGGAGCGATTGTATGGTGTGGTCTCAGTGCTCGATTATTACAGGCTTGATCGCATGATTGTCACTTTTAACAATAAAGATCAGGGGCTAAGTTCTGTTCAGGTGAAGGGTTACAACCCCGGTCCTTGTTTGTTTTAAGGGTTGTAACCTGGCTTCCGGAGCAGTTCTAAGTCCTCTTTTCGTTTATTGTCTTATTGCACCCCATGTCATGCTTGTAATATTTTACCTTATCAATAGGATTTGGAGACGGAGTTCTATTCAGGTGAAGGGTTACAACCCCGGTCCTTGTTTGGTTTAAGCGTTGTGATCTGGCTACTTGAATGGTTCCCTCGTACTCTATTATGACTGTTGTTATTCATTTATTAACAAGCTCTTTTGTAACTAGTTTTAATATTTATTTTTGATGTGCTGATTTTAGTTCTTAAGTGAAGCCTCCTTTGTGGCACTTGCTCTTTCTGGGATCTGACCCAGCTGGTTTTGTATGGCCAGATTTTGGAGCAGCTCCAGAGGATCTACCGACTTTCCAACTGATGGTGACCACCAGGCGTAACCAGGGCAACGCGTGGGTTTATTTTTGGCTCTCCCACTCTATTGTAAAATTTTTATTTTGAGGCGTTTA
Organism: Iris pallida; assembly: GCA_029216955.1. Lineage (NCBI taxonomy): Eukaryota > Viridiplantae > Streptophyta > Magnoliopsida > Asparagales > Iridaceae > Iris > Iris pallida. Next base: position 514,234 of record JANAVB010006799.1, on the reverse strand, counting down.
GCCGGCGAGCACCTGTTAGCTCGTATTGCATACTTTATTTTTGTCTGCCTACGGGCTGTGACATGATTGACAGATCCTAGGGTTGATCATATATGACTAAACTGTTGCTAGTCCTCATATTTTGTAACAACTAGCTTCATGATCAGCTGAATATGTAATGTTTGGGACGCCTTACTATCGTATATTTGGTGATCTTACATCTTGTAACTTTACTTGCTTACTTGAGATTGAGACATTTAGGCTTGTTATTGACCATAGGAGACTGATAGGTTGTAGTTAAACTCTCATATATCTAGACAACCGTGACCATATAGTAGATGGATTCCATTTCATTATACGCAGCTGGCTATGTATGCCCCCACTCTTTAGTATTCTGGTTCGGGGGCGTGACATCGTTTAAGTGGTGGCCCATGCAGGTCTTGTAAGTCAAGATATGTGAGGGTTTACCGAATAGATGTCTCAATCAGCACTCGCCCTTGATCTCTGCCCGTATCTTCTTAACCCTGAGATTCTCGACCTGATCACGTGCTTGTATCATTGATCTGTCTTGGTCCTTCCTTATTGTTCCCTATGTCATCTTCTTCAGCGGCATGGTTCCTGGACCTACCGATCGGCAAGGCGAAGCACCTCCCGTGGACCAGCAGCAACAGGCCCAACACTCAGGAGCAGCATCCCGGGTCATGCCTCCCGGAGATCCAGAACCCTCGGTACAGCCAGCCCAGCCCACAAGGTAGGATGATGGAGCCTTGGTTGGACTTATCAGGGATTTGCTTGCATCGCAGGATCGACGAGGAGATGCCTTGCATCAGGCAGTTGTAGATGCTCTGGGCAGAGGTGGACATCATGGGAACAGTACATCGAACAGTTTCAAGCGCCTGAACCCTCCATCCTTCGATGGCAGCGAAGATGCCATCGCTGCCGATGCATGGCTTTAGGACACAGAGGTGGTATTGGAGGCAGCGAAGACCCCGGAAGATGAGAAGGTGGCCGTGGTGCGCCTGCAGTTATTGGATCTAGCCCGCATCTGGTGGACGGCGCAGGCCGTTGGACTAGTAGCGCCTATTGCCTGGACAGTATTCCGTGCGAGATTTCGGACCAAGTACTTCGATGTTGTAGCTCGGTACGATCTACAGACCAGGTTCACTAATTTGAAGCAGATGGACAGGACGGTCGATGGGTATACGGCCGAGTTTTCCAGGCTTAGTCGGTTTGCTCCCACCTTGGTGGCGACCGAGTTCGATAGAGCCCAGTGGTTTCAGCAGGGACTCCACCTAGAGATTTTGCTAGCGGTGGAGCAGTTTGAGCATCATACTTTTGATGCGGTATTGAAGGCAGCTAGGAGGCATGAGTATACCTCCCAGAGGATTGTGGACAGGACCGGAGGTCGAAAGCAATCTCAGGGCCAGATGAACCAGTCGTCAGCCCCAGCCCCGGCAGCTAGGGCTTGACCATTAGAGCTCCTAGAAGGACAACTTCAGTTACGTCGGTTCAACATTCAACCCCGACGTATCCTCAGCCGCAGAAGCAGAAGCAGTCTTCCCCCATGGGCTGCTCCTATTGTGGGAAGCCTGGGCATGTTGTTTCAGAATGTCGCAAGGCTCGAGGATTGTGTTTGCTTTGTGGAGCGCTGGACCACAAGGTAGGGTCCTGCCCGTTCAGGACTGACTCATCACCAGCCATGACCAGTTCATTAGTTAGTGGACCAGCCCCAGTATCAGTCCAGCAGCAGTTCTATCCCCGAGGCTGTTGCCGATACAGACCTAAGCTTTTCAGCAACAAAGGCCTCAGCAATATGCCCAGGCGCAAGTCCAGAATAGGCAGAAAGGATTCCAGTAGAGAGGGCCGGCACCCAGAGGACATGGACAAGTGTTGGCTTCAACCATGGGAGAAGAAGGAGTGGCACCAGGTAAGGTAGTGACAGGTACTATTCTCGTCAACACCCTTCCCGCTTCAGTGTTATTTGACTCTGGTACATTGCATTCATTTATGTCTGCACGATTCGCGATACGGGTAGGACTGGAGCCCAAGTCATTATCAGTAAGGCTCAATATATTTACTGTAACGGTCTTGTGGGAGTAGATAGAGTGTTTTCCTCGTGTCGGATCGTGGTTAGCGGCAGAGAATTTTCCGCTAGATTTATAGAATTCTCGATGGCCGATTATGATGTGGTCTTAGGGATGGATTGGTTGAGGGACCAGTATGCTAGGATAGACTGCCATATTGGCAGAGTTGTTTTTAGCATTCCAGGTGAGCCAGAGTTTTCCTTTTTTCGAGGCAAAGTTGAACCTTCTCCTCCAATATTGCGGATAGCCGTAGCAGCAGTGCAGTTACCCCAGATAGTCGAGAAATTTCCAGATGTTTTCCCGGAAGAGCTTCCAGTAATGCCGCTAGAGCGAGAGATCAAGTTTACTATCGACTTGATCCCCGGGACAGCACCAGTCTCAGAGAGAGTCTACAGGATGGCGCCGTCAGAATTGGAGATATTGTATAAGATGATTGAAGAACTCAGAACCAAGAGATTCATTCATGCTAGTAGATCGCCTTAGGGTGCCCCGATGCTTCTTGTGAAAAAGAAGGATGTTACATCCAGATTATGTGTTGACCATCGTACCTTGAACTCAGAAACAATCAAGAACAGATATCTTCTTCCAAGGATAAATGACTTGTTTGATCAACTCAAAGGAGCGGCAGTATTCTCGAAGATTGATTTACGGTCAAGATACCACCAGATATGGGTCAAAGAGCAGGACATCCCGAAGACAACTTTCAGATCTAGATATGGGCATTGGGAGTTCCTTGTTATGCCCTTTGGAGCGACCAATGCGTCGGCTGTATTCATGGACCTCATGAATCGTATCTTCATGCCTTATTTGGATCAGTTCGTGATCGTGTTCATAGACGATATCCTAGTCTACAACAAGAGTGAAATGGAGCATGAGCAGCATCTCAGAGTTGTCCTCCAGATTCTCCGAGAGCACCAGTTGTATGACAAGTTCCGTAAATGTGAGTTCTGGCTCGATCGTATTTCATACTTGGGTCATATCATCATCAGAGGGGGAGTAGAAGTGGATCCCCAGAAGATCATGGCTATCGAAACCTGGCCTGTGCCCAGCACAGTTGCAGAAGTTCACAGTTTTCTTGGATTGGTCGGCTACTACCGAAGATTTGTTTAGGACTTTGCCCGGGTTTCAGCGCCATTGACCCAGTTGACCCGCAAGGAGGTACAATTTCCTTGGACAGCAAAATGTCAAGATTCTTTTGAGAAGCTGAAGCGAGGCTTGATGACAGCACCCATTCTCACACTTCCAGATGGGACCGGAGGATTTTCAGTGTACTGTGATGCTTCAGACAGAGGTTTAGGATATGTTTTGATGCAGCATGGAAAGGTAATAAATTATGCGTCATGACAACTTCGTGACCATGAAAGGAATTACCCGATCCACGACTTGGAACTGGCAGCAGTAGTGTTTGCACTCAAGCTTTGGAGACACTACTTGTATGGAGATAGGGTAGAGATTTTCACCGACCACAAGAGCCTGAAGTATGTGTTCACTCAGAAGGATCTTAACATGCGTCAGAGAAGATGGCTAGAGCTGCTTGTGGATTATGATGTCAACCTGCAGTATCATCCTGGGAAGGCCAACATTGTTGCAGATACATTGAGCAGGAGAGCCGGAGTTTATTTTCTGACAGCGCAACCAGAGTTGTTAGCAGATCTTCAGAAGATGGGTATAGAAGTTGTCCTTCCTACCAGTGTGGCATTGATGGCCAGCATGCAAGTTCAGTCTAGTATAGTTGAGAGGATCAAGATAGCTCAGTCCTTCGATTCTAAGCTTCAGCGGCTTAGAGCAGAATGTGAAGCAAGACGACGACCAGAATTATGTGTTCATGAAGACGGTACACTACGACATGGTGAGCGTCCTTGTGTACCCAGTGGAGATATCAGACAGCAGGTCATGGAGGAAGCTCACAGTTCTCAGGATTCGATTCATCTCGGTGGCACGAAGATGTACCGTAATATCCGTCAGCACTTTTGGTGGAATGTCATGAAGAGGAAGATAGCTCGGTTTGTCTCTCGGTGTTTGGTTTGCCAATAAGTCAAGGCTGAACATCAGAGGCCAGCTGGACTTCTTTATCCCTTGCCGATTCTAGAATGGAAGTGGGAGCATATAACCATGGATTTCGTGACTGGATTACCTCGATCCCCGGCTAGTAGAGATATTATTTGGGTTATAGTTGACAGGCGCACGAAGGTGGCTCACTTTCTTTCATTTAGAGTTGGTCAGTCGATAGCTCAGCTAGCAGAGATGTACCTCAGGCAAATAGTCAGACTTCACGGAGTACCAGTCAGTATCACCTCGGATAGAGATTCGTATCACGACTCGCACCCGCTTTTCGGATGCGAGCTCGTGAGCAAGCCAGCTACATATCGAGCGGACTCCAGTCCGACTCAAGTACGTATAAGCTGTCCAGAATAGGATATCATGTCTAATCTAAACTATATCTCAATCCACAAGAATAATATAAAACAAGAATGAACAAGTATGGGTCATGGTCTGCAGCCCATTAGCATATTGTTCGATTAGACTCCAAGAATGATATGAGTCTATAAATAAGTAGAGTATATCATGGTACTGAATGTAAAGCACGAGAGAATAATAAAAAAAAATGTCACAAGCAAATACCTGTATCATGCATCGCAATCCTCTACCATCCCGCTCTGTTAACTAACTCCATACAGTCACTAAACCTTAAGAGATCATCAGGTCCTCAGAGGACTAGCAAGATACATAAGACATGAGACTGACAAGTGGCTACTAACAGGTAACTATGAACATGGATACAGGATCAAGTATGCATAAATAAACTGCTGGAAGATCAATGGAATACCAACCCTCGCCCCGAATGTGGACTCGCAGGTCAGTTTCAAGACAAGTCACCCTCGCCCCGTATGTGGACTCGCAGGTGCAAAGGACAACCTTCGCCCCGTGTGTGGACTCGCAGGTTGTGGAAAAGACAAAGGAATAGCAGTTCACTCACACATACTTGTAGACATGACTCAGTCAAGATACAGGTGAAGACACGACACGACCCAATCACGATACACGAGAGAACCAATCCAATATGAACTGCAAGGCTAACCATGTACAAGGACTATAGCTATACTGGCATGCACGATATACAAATCACAAGTAATAACCTACTAGTAAAACTATATAATAATAGAAATATGTATGAATATAAACTGTGGAGGGAGGCAAGGTATACTTGCCTGGTGGTAGCACGAAGAGCCAACAATAAACCGTCAATAAGTCCAAATCATCACAACTGTATCCAAAAGCTGAAATAGACAAAGCCAACAGTCTCAGAATAGTCAAATCAGCTAGGATTACCTGTCCTTAAGTCCAATTCTGGACACAGGAATAAAACGGTAATTTCGGGCCAAAACGGTGTCCGTCGTTGGACCCACTTTGTACCGAAAAGTGTGCCAGAGTCAATGGTCTCTAAAGTCGTCAAACTACATGTCTACAGATTTATTTTGATGATACGAACCCAATGGTATGTCCAATTGTGGATTACGGTGGGCCGTGCACAAAATCGCCCGTTGAATCGGATCGTAGGGCCCGCGAAACGGCGATCCAATCAACTGTCGCAGAATCGGACCAAACTTGGCCTACAGGACCAGAAAAATGATACGGTCCTATTGGCGCATGTTTCATCTCGATTTGACGAGCGTGCACACAGTAATTAGGAAATTTGCACAAAGGCCGATATGGTGAATTTCGACGGATATGCATCAAATTTGTCGCGCACATGCGACCAATTTGAATTCCGTCAAAGCCCATATGACCACGAAGCCATTATGCACCTTTCGATACTTTTGGTTCGCAACCATGTCGCCCGGTTTGGCGGGACGCACGTCGTATCGAAAGTTTTTTTAGTTTTTCAAAAACAATTTTCATAGTTTTTTCCGATTTTCACTTTGATTTAACTTACTGTATAAACCACTAGATTTAAAACTAATAATTGGGTTTTAATCCCTGTTAGGTTGTCTACAATACTGTTCAAATAGATTTTTTTTGAATCGCTCACTGGTTCGACCGAATCGGCCTTCCAATATAGGGTCGGGGCTGTCCTTTGTGCTATTTTTATAGCAGGGTTTTATCGATGTTTGTATCGATTTAGCACAGGGTTTTGATCTGTTTCAATTAAAACTAAATGATGGCATGAATAGTCGTATAGTTTGGGATCGTACCTGAGAAGACGGAACACGAAACGATGGAGCGTGCGGCGCGAGGTCCGGGCGCGAAGTCAGGGTCACTCAGCGTGGCTTCTGTCGGTTCTCCGTGTTCTTCTCACGCGCGCTCTGCATCCGCACGGTCGTGGCCGTGCACGACGGTGCCCAGGGTGGCACACGTGTGTCAACGGAGGCGGCGTGTCGCATTTAAGGTGTCAGGGTTTGAGAGATTTCATCTCTCGACATATTTGCAGGTTTAAATATGTTGCTGTTGCCGAACGAGGGTGGGGATCGGGTGTGAGGCTTGGAAGCTCGGGCTGATTTGGAAAGCTACTGCTTTGCTTTCTTTGGGCTCGGTTTCACTTGTTCGGCTGGGCTTGTTAGGTGTGCGGGCTGGCCGGCTGGTTGCTGGGTTGGGCCTTCTATTGTTCTTTATTCCTTTTTTCCTTTTCTTTTGTTTTCTTTTCCTTTATATCATTTTATATATATAACATATATCTATGTATATGCACAAACATATAATATTCTTCATAATATCTAATTAGCATCTTAATGCTATATATTACTAGTACAGGGCCTTTTGTAGGAATATGTATATATATATATATATATATATATATATATATATATATATATATATATATATATATATATATATATATATATATATATATATATATGTATACACTTATTTAAATTAATAATAAAGGATTTATTTAGTGCATTAATAATAACCTTCGTATTAATTATAATCATAAAATCAAAAATATAAACCAATAGTGGTTTTGGTGAACCTAAGCAGCATACTATTTATCTGGCTTAGAAAATCATATAATTATTATAAAACTCTAATTAATAATAATAATACCAATTTTGTACAAATAATCAAATATGTAGAAAATATACGTCAAGTCCTAATTTAATTAAGAAATATTTGTACACACATAAAATATCCCTATATGGTCTGTCTTTGGATGCACTGCATCACTACCAGGGCTTGTGCTTGGCTTGGGTTCAATCTGGACTGGTTTGGTGCAATCAGTTTCCCTAAAACTCAATAATATAATTAATTAACAAATAGAACTTCGGTAAGGGTTAAGTTGCAACTTGGCCTGGTTTTCCTAGTTAGAACAATCCTATGGCTCGGCTTTCTTCTACCATGGCTAAACACTAGTCGAAGCACACCACTGCACTATCCGTGCCATGATTCCTAGTCGCCTTGTACTCCAAAACTCAACCATGGCTAAAGTCATCTACCGAAATAATTTAATTAAAATAATTATTTATAAAAATCTAAAAATTACTATTTAAATCAAATAAATAATAAAAAATATTTCTAAATTTTCGGGAAGGGGAGCTACAAATCTACACACCATAAAAATAATTTTGTCCTCAAAATTATAATTCATAAATATTCCTTAAATTCAAAAAAATAAAAAAAAATCTACCATTACCTTAATCTTCTCGAATTTAATTCTTCAAAAATTTTTTATAACCTTCTCTAGCCATTTTATAACTCCGGATACTTGAGGACTTCTACCCAACTTTGGTCATACTACTCGTCAAAATATGGTAACTAAAATCTTATAATCTTCTATCTAGTTGCTAACAATTCTACCAACAGATATCTAGGGCATATGTCATCTATAATCCCTCATAACTATAGGTAACCAAATATTCAATAATCAAGCAATATTATATTATAACTTAAGAATTTCTGATAAATCCTAGACAGCACGATCCTTCGTCACTCAAAAAAATAAAGGGACGAGATTCAATGGTACGAAAAATAAGGAAGAATAATCGAGAGTAAATACGATATTTCAAGAGTGGTAGAAAATTTCTAAGAGAATTTTCAAGGCAGTGTGGATTAAGATTTTTAAGTTTTAGTCATAGTCGCAGGCTCGTACCAGTACAGTTACGTAACCGGTACGATAAGCTCTGACCTGCATGGGCCACCAAAAAAACTTGTCACGACCCGCACCCGCTGTTCGGACGCGAACTCGTGAGCAAGCCAGCTACGTATCGAACGGACTCCCGTCCGACTCAAGTACGTATAAGCTGTCCAGAGTAGGGTATCATGTCTAATCTAAACTATATCTCAATCCACAAGAATAATGTAAAATAAGAACGAACAAGTATGGGTCATGGTCTGCAGCCCATTAGCATATTGTTCGATTAGACTCCAAGAATGATATGAGTCTATAAATAAGCAGAGTATATCATGGTACTGAATGTAAAGCACGAGAGGACAATAAAGAAATCTCACAAGCAAATACTTGTATCATGCATCGCAATCCTCTACCATCCCGCTCTGCTAACTAACTCCATACAGACGCTAAACCTGAAGAGATCATCAGGTCCTCAGAGGACTAGCAAGATACATAAAACATGCCTATCTAACAGTTTAATCATGCAATAATATATACAGGGTATAAACAGGATCTAGACATGAGACTGACAAGTGGCTACTGATAGGTAACTATGAACACGGATACGGGATCAAGTATGCATAAATGAACTGCTGGAAGATTAATGGAATACCAACCCTCGCCCCGAATGTGGACTCGCAGGTCAGTTTCAAGACAAATCACCCTCGTCCCGTATGTGGACTCGTAGGTGCAAAGGACAACCCTCGCCCCGTGTGCGGACTCGCAGGTTATGGAAAAGACAAAAGAATAGCAGTTCACTCTCACATACTTGTAGACACGACTCAGTCAAGATACAGGTGAAGACACGACACGACCCAATTACGATACACGAGAGAACCAATCCAATATGAACTGCAAGGCTAACCATGTACAAGGACTATAGCTATACTGGCATACACGATATACAAATCACAAGTAATAACCAACTAGTAAAACTATATAATAATATAAATATGTATGAAAATAAACTGTGGAGAGAGGCAAGGTATACTTGCCTGGTGGTAGTACGAAGAGCCAACAATAAACCGTCAACCAGTAATCCAAATAAGTCAAAATCATCACAACTATATCCGAAAGCTGAAAGACAATGCCAACAGTCTTAGAATAGTCAAATTAGCTAGGATTGCCTGTTCTTAAGTCCAATTCTGGACACAGAGGTAAAACTATAATTTTGGGCCAAAACGGTGTCCGCCGTTGGACCCTCTTTGTACCGAAAAGTGTGCCAGAGTCAATGGTCTCTAAAGTCGTCAAACTACATGTCTATTCATTTTGATGATACGAACCCAATGGTATGTCCAATTGTGGATTCCAGTGGGCCGTGCACAAAATCGTCCGTTGAATCGAATCATGGGGCACCTTTTGATGCTTTCAGTTCGCGACCATGTCGCACGGTTTGGCGGGACGCACGTCGTATCGAAAGTTTTTCTAGTTTTTCAAAAACAGTTTTCATAATTTTTCCCGATTTTCACTCTGTTAACTTACTATATAAACCACTAGATTTAAAACTAATAATTAGGGTTTAATCCCTGTTAGGTTGTCTACAATATTGTTCAGATAGAATTTTTTGAATCGCTCACTGGTTCGACCGAATCGGCCTTTTAATATAGGGTCGGGGCTGTCCTGTGTGCTGTTTTTAAGGCAGGGTTTTGTCGATGTTTGCATCGATTTAGCACAGGGTTTTGATCTGTTTCAATTAAAACTAAATGATGGCATGAATAGTCGTATAGTTTGGGATCGTACCTGAGAAGACGGAACACAAAATGGTGGAGCGTGCGACGTGAGGTTCGGGCACGAAGTCAGGGTCAGGCGGCGTGGCTGTTGTCGGTTCTCCGTGTTCTTCTCATGTGCGCGCTGCATCCGCACGGTCGTGGCCGCGCACGACGGCGCCTAAGGTGGCGCACGTGTGTCAACGGAGGCGGCGTGTCGCGTTTAGGGTGTTAGGGTTTGAGAGATTTCATCTCTCGACATATTTGCAGGTTTAAATATGTTGCTATTGCCGAACGGGGGTGGGGATCGGGTGTGAGGCTTGGAAGCTCGGGTTGATTTGGAAAGCTACTGCTTTGCTTTCTTTGGGCTCGGTTTTACTTGTTCAGCTGGGCTTGTTAGGTGTGCGGGCTGGCCGGCTGGTTGTTGGGTTGGGCCTTCTATTGTTCTTTATTCCTTTCTCCCTTTTCTTTTGTTTTCTTTTCCTTTATATCATTATATATATAATATATATCTATGTATATGCACAAACATATAATATTCTCCATAATATCTAATTAGCATCTTAATGCTATATATTACTAGTACAGGGCCTTTTGTAGGAATATGTATATATATATATATATATATATATATATATATATATATATATATATATATATACACACTTATTTAAATTAATAATAAAGGATTTATTTACTGCATTAATAATAACCTTCGTATTAATTATAATCATAAAATCAAAAACATAAACCAATAGTGGTTTTGGTGAACCTAACCAGCATACTATTTATCTGGCTCAGAAAATCATATAATTATTATAAAACTCTATTTAATAATAATAATACCAATTTTGTACAAATAATCAAACATCTAGAAAATATACATCAAGTCCTAATTTAATTAAGAAATATTTTTACACACATAAAATATCCCTACATGGTCTGTCTTTGGATGCACTGCATCACTACCAGGGCTTGTGGTTGGCTTGGGTTCAATCTGGACTGGTTTGGTACAACCTATTTCCCTAAAACTCAATAATATAATTAATTAACAAATAAAACTTCGTTAAGGGTCAAGTTGTAACTTGGCCTGGTTTTCCTAGTTAGAACAATCCTATGGCTCGGCTTTTTCCTACCATGGCTAAACACTAGTCGAAGCACGCCACTGCACTATCCGTGCCATGATTCCTAGTCGCCTTGTACTCCAAAACTCAACCATGGCTAAAGTCATCTACCGTAATAATTAATTAAAATAATTATTTATAAAATCTAAAAATCACCATTTAAATCAAATAAATAATAAAACATATTTCTAAATTTTTGGGAAGGGGAGCTATAATTCGAGATTCACATCGCACTTTTGGCGTAGTCTACAAGAGAGTTTGGAAACTCACCTCCAATTCAGCTCAACTTATCACCCGCAAACAGATGGTCAGTCGGAACGAACGATCCAGACTCTTGAGGATATGTTGAGATCTTGTACATTCGACTTCGATGGTTTGTGGGAAGATCACCTGCACCTGGTGGAGTTTTCGTACAACAACTGTTTCCAAGCTAGTATCCAGATGGCACCGTTCGAGGCACTGTATGGAAGAAAGTATAGATCCCCACTAGCCTGGGACGATGTTGGAGAGAGGCAGATGCTTGGTCCAGAGATGATCACTCAGATAGTTGAGGTGGTCAGGAGTGTCCGAGATCATCTTCGCGTTGCACAAGATCGTCAGCGCCATTGGGCCGATTCTCATCGGCGTCCCTTGAATTTTCTGTCGACGACCATATATTCTTGAGGATCTCGCCTAACCGTAGCGTCATTCGTTTCGGCGTAGGGGGAAAGCTTAGTCCTAGGTATATAAGGCCATTCGATATTCTGGGGGGAGTAGGAGATGTGTCCTATCATCTCGCTCTTTTGCCGTCTCTGAGTGAGGTGCATGACGTGTTCCATGTATCCCAACTACGACGATATATCCCGGACCCGAGTCATATCCTGGATCATTCGAAATTGGTTGTTGGTACCAACCTTTCGTATGAGGAGAGGCCCGTATCCATATTGGACCAAAGAGAGAAGATACTCAAGAATAAGACTATCAAGTTAGTCCGTGTTGCTTGGGATTATCACTCCTTGGGTGAGTCAACATGGGAGCGTGAGGATGATATCCGATCGCGATATCCTGACCTATTTGACTCGTGAGGTATAATATCTTTCTTATGCCTCATGCCTTCGATTCCTTGCTTGCATGAATAATTGCTTGATTGCTTGACTAGTATAGCTTGCCTGTGATTAGTATAGCTTGTCCTTGCATCTCTAGCCTCTTGATTAAATTTCGAGGACGAAATTCTTTTAAGGTGGATGGAGTTGTAATGACCATTGTTCATATTACGTATTTTGGTATATGTGTACGTATTTAGACTCGTATTGCATGTCTTCCTGCTTGATTTGTTTTGGCATTTCATTGATTGGTTTATCTTGATTCGGTTCAGTTTGTTTGGCTTGGTTCGATTTTGTTGTGAACCCACCCCACCTACCACCACCCTCATTATATCCCACCAAACATTTCTCTCTCCTCATTAACTTTTCTTCTTCCATTCCATTACTTCTCCACCAACCTGAGAGAGGAAGGTTTAGGCAAGTGCAACTTGCTTCTTGGAGGAATTCCATTTTTATTGTTTTACTGTCTTCCTCATGTGGTTCTAACCCACTTTAGTACTTAGCATTTTTTATTTCCATGGTTAAATTCTTGTAGATCTAGCCTTGTGGTATTTTCGGTTTTCAGGAGTTTTGATCTAACAAGCGTACATATTTTTGCTATTTGATGGTTCCATGTTGTAGGGAATTCCATTTTACCCAAATTTGACCTACAGGATTCTGGGTTTGGGTTCCGATTGTTGTTTGGAGGAGCATGGAGGCCATGGTATTTTCCATGAACATGTTCTCTGTGGGAGCCATTAATTGTACTCTTGGCCGCATACAACATTTTGTGCTGAGCCGTATGGCCATTTAACAGTTATTGGCCGAATGGCCATTTAACAGTTATTGGCCGCATGGCCGATCACTTGCTTGGTCGTATGGCAATTGCTGTTTGCATGGCCATTAAATAATTGCATGGCCGCATATGCACTGTGCTTGGCCGCATGCACATTTTAGTGTTTGGCCGCATATGCACGTTTTGTGCATAGCCGCATATGCATGTGCTTGCATTTAATTTTGTTTGCTGGCCGTATAGGCCATGACTAACTAGTTGGCCGCTAGGCCATTAAGTCTTTGCTTGGCAATACAATTTATTGCATGCAACAGTTAGTGGCCGTATAGGTTTTTTCCCCTCCCCTCGATTATTAATCCATGGCCGCATGGCCATGATAATTCTAGCCGCATAGGCCAATACTAATCTTGGCCGCAAGGCCTTTTGCAAGCCCTTTGTCACGACCCGCATCCGCTTTTCGGATACGAGACGTGTCCAAGCCAGCCTACGCCGCAGAGTCGGCGGTAGAACGTTGTCAAGCCCGCAAGAAATAAATGCTCAAGAAATAATATTTGCTGCTCATTCATATTTCTACATTTATTACAACATTTATAATTAAAAAAAATACAAGATTTTACAATTAATGAAATTGATACAATTGCTATCTATTTCTAGGTTTCTGTCTGCAAGTATACCCGAATCTTCCAAGCTAAGTGAATCCACAGCTAACCTGAAAAATGATGGTTTCCAGTCAGGAATGAAACAAGTACACAAACCGACGATAATACGAAAATACAATAGAATTAACAAGACATGAAAGTAACATATGAAATATAAAATCTGGAAGATAACTGATGACATAGCACGATAGAGAAGTAAACAAGGAAAAACTAATAAAGGACATCTATCTAGGTGGTTTGAAATATCATTTTCAACATGTGAACGGCTAGGGGTATATACGGCTCACTGCACGTGTCGTGTGCAGCTGCTATCATGCAAGATTAGACATATTGGAATAGTTCTGGGTAGTCCACATGTATACTAAGATATTTCCCCTCCCGACTACTCCGTGTGACGAGCGTGTCAACAAGCAGCAAGATATATGTATAGACATAAAATGAAAAGACTACTATGAATCGAAAGCAATCAGAAAGTGCACTTGCCGGAGGTCCTTAGCTGGAAAAACCAATAGTAATATACCACTCAAAGAGCCACAATCAGTCAACACATGCAGAAGTCTCCAGATGCAGAAATAAATAGTACCAACGTTCTCAGAATAGTCAAATTAGCTAGGATTGCATGTCCTTAAGTCCAATTCTGAACACAGGGGCAAAACGGTAATTTCGGAAAAAAACGATGTCCGCCGTTGGACCTGTTTTACACCAAAAAGCGTGCCAGAGTCAACGGCCTCCAAAGTCGTCAAACTACATGTCTACGGATCCGGTTTTCTGATATGAACCCAACCGTATTTCCAGAGTTGGATTCCGGCGGGCCGTGCACAAAATCGCCCGTTGAGTGGGACCGTGGGGCCCGCAAAACGACGTACGATTCAACTGTCTCAGAATTGGACCAAACTTGGCATACAGGACCATAAAAATGATACGGTCTTGTTGGCACAAGTTTCGTCTCGATCTGACGAGCGTGCACGAAGTAATTGGAAAACTTGTACAGAGGCCGATACGGTGAATTTCGACGGATACGCATCAAATTCGTCGCGCACACGCGACCAATTTGAATTCCGTCAAAGCCCACACGACTACGAAGCCGTTATGCACCTTTTGATGCTTTCGGTTCACGATCACGTCGCCCGAAATGGCGGGACGCACGTCGTGTGGATGGTTTTTCAAGTTTTCAAAACAGTTTTAAACATGTTTTCATTGATTTTTAAACTGATTTATACTACTGCATACTCATCCGTAATTAAAACTATTAATTGGGTTTCTATGCCCTATATGTTGTCTAAAAATGACTTCAATTAGTTTCTTAAAATTCCTATTATCCTGTTCTAGAATCCCCTTCTAAAACAGGGGATTGAACTGTTTGGGTTTTGTTTTGCCATTAGCAAAGATCAGGTTTTTCCGAGTTTTTGCACTCGATTTATCACGCGCACATCGCTAAGTAAATACACCTACTTGAAGGGAGACAAAGAAGGTTAGGTTAGGTATGTACCGGAAGAAACGGCTCGTCAAATGATCGATCGGGCGCGAAGAATTTGCACGACGAAGTTGCACAATCGGTTGCATGCTGCTGTGCGCTGCTACCAGGTTCACGCGCACGAGCGCACTGTCGGCCGCCGTTGGCCGACCGGTCGTCGCGCCGGCGGTGGCGCACGCCGTCTGGAGGTCGGGGGTGACGTCGGGTCGGGGAAGCGTCGTGGTATTAGGGTTTTCTCGCTCTTCGATCTCGATCTCTCCCTCTAATTCTAGGTTTTATACGCGTGTACAGAGGGGTCGGGGCCTGGTTGTTCGCTGCTGTTACTCGTGTGGGGGAGAAAACCTAGCTCGCGGGGAGCTGGGTTGGGTCGCAGTGGACTGGGGCCTGCTGCTTTAGTGAAAATATTGTGGGGAAGTCATTATTCGGGCTGGGTCTTAGGGCATTCGGGCTGGGCTTTGATTGTGGGCCGGGCTGGGCTGGGCTGGCTTAGGCTGGGCCGGCCTGGCCTGAAGCTTCTGCTTTGTTCTTTCTATTTCTTTTTTTTTTCTTTTCTATTTTATTCTTATTCCTATTTTATCAATTATTATATATATATATATTTATATATATAAAATATATATATATATATATATATATATATATATATATATATATATATATATATATATATATATATATATATATATATGTGTGTGTGTGTGTTCATAGCTATATATACACGTATACGTATACATACATATACGTATTTCTATACATACACATACACACCTTATATATAATATATTCTCGTATACATATATATACACATATATATTTACTTATATACATTTATAAATACATATACGCAACTTTTTCATATATATATTTATACACACACAAAATAATATCTATATACGCCCACATATATCTATATATATGCACATATATAATCTATTCGTATATACACTTATTTCTATATTTTAATATATATTTCTATATATTTATATCTCTATATATGATGCATATATGATACATATATTTTTTTTTATATATATATGATACATATATGATACATATATACATTTATATATATATATATATATATATATAAAATATATATATATATATATATATATATATATATATTAAAAAAAAAATATATATATATATATATATTATATTTTTCTATTTAGCCTAGTTCAGGTATTTCCTATGAATACGTTTCCATATATACAATAAAATATTCTAACTATAATCAATATTAATAGTATATAAGAGTAATAAATATATCATATTTAAATCAAATAAAAAATATTTGAAAATT
The DNA here is from genome assembly GCA_029216955.1 of Iris pallida. Classification (NCBI taxonomy): domain Eukaryota; kingdom Viridiplantae; phylum Streptophyta; class Magnoliopsida; order Asparagales; family Iridaceae; genus Iris; species Iris pallida. The sequence goes on along the minus strand of JANAVB010006799.1, from coordinate 497,945 downwards.
TTCGGGAAGGGGAGCTATAAATCTACCCACCTTAAAAATAATTTCATCCTCGAAATTCTAATCCATAACTATTCTTAAAATTTAAAATCTACCATTACCTTAATCTCCTTAATTTAATTCCTCGAAATAGTTTGTATTCTTCTCCTAGCTATATAGCCTCCAGGACTTCTACCCACCTTTGGTCACACTACTTCTCAAACTAAAATCTTGAATCTTCTAACTGGATGCTAACAATCCTACCAACAATATCTGGGCACCTGGCACCTATAATCCTCTCGCATCTATCAAGCAGCTCAAATTTAACATGCAACAATTTTACACAAGTGGCTAAGAAATATTGATAAATCCTAAATGGGCATGACTATTCGTCACTCTGAAATATGAATTACAGGAAGATATGGAAGAGTAATCGAGGACAAGTATGACGTTTCAAGAGCGGTAGAGATTATCCAATGTTACATATAGAAAGGGAGTTTATGAACCACTGCCTTATTCGCTAGATTGGGCTACTCTAGTCCAGTCACTTGCCACATCGAAGAACCCTTCACTCTTAGAGGAGCTTGCAATCCATACAATACAAAATTATGTTATCGAAGTTCTAAACATCAATTCCAAATAGAACGGAATTTGAGAAATCAAGATTGTGGTCTTAATGGGTTCTCTATTTGGGCATCAGTCGTTGGTTGGATGAACATTGGGTTTCAATCTATATGGACTGGACAAGATCCCAATGATAAAACTATTCCTACTAGATTAGGGTATCCTAGAATAGGTTTCTACCCAAGGGATTGAGCTAGTTGCTAGTCAGGTTGGTTAGCTAGGTCCCTGAAACTGAAAATGTGCCTTCAGTGACTTTTGTGTTTAAGTAGCACAAGAGACCTCAATTGGGTGGCACACTAGTAGTTTGTTCGTAGTGGGCTTCGAGTAGATCACAACCATATATTGGGTCAAAAGAATTGAGTCAAGATTGAGGCTCTAGTGGAAGTCGGGAAGTGTACTGGTATTATGGTAAGGGTTATAGCTAGTTCTTTTAACCTGAAAGTCGTAGTACAAAAATAGAGTACAAGGGGACGGGTTTGAGTGGGACATGATATACCTAGATGAAGTTGGACTTGTCTAGGTCTTGCATATAAAATTTGTTGGAAGGTAACAGCTGGTCTCGTGCTCCGAATATTAATGACACGGCCGGGGACACAAAATAATCTAAATGAAAAGTGGAAGTCCAAGGGGCACTAATTACTATCCTAATGGAAATTATTCCAATTAACCGGTAATTCCTCGTATATCCCAAAAATTTTAGAAGGCTTACTATCTACCCACCTTAGAAACTAAGACATGGTTCTAGGAATAATAGGTTAGAAGAATTCCAAAGTCCGGGTATTACACCTCGACTCCTGTTAATAAAGAGTAAGGCAAGGCGTAACGGGGTACGGTAGGTATAAGTCAAGTCAAGGGTCGTTTCTCAATAAATGGATAACGAGTGCGTGTGCAATGGCACATGGTCGATAAAATAGGATGACCTACTCGTCCACAATATACATGAGTTGTCGGCGGGGTAACCAACTCTAAGGCACATCATATGAAAAGAATTTCTAACAACTGAGTCGTGAATTTCTATTTGTGTCAAACCTTCCAAACTATTATCGCAGGGTTTCTAGTTAAAGCAAGCTTCAAACAAATAATTAGAGGGTCACAATAATTGGTCTCCTGAGCATAGGTAGTCTCCTAGGTTGGCATTTAACTGAGGGTAAAACCCGAATCATTCTTAGACTCTAATGACTAGAAGATCAAGATTAGCAGGTTTAGGGTCGCAGAGAGGGCGAGTAACTTAAGGCAAGGTTCTAGTCACTTGGCTGGCCGTTGGTAGTTACCCTTGTGTATACAACTAGCGTAGCCATGGGAAATACGCTGTATCTATCTATCAATTACGAGCTTTCGTCTTTCCACCCAGTGAAAGACAAAAACAATAAAGAGTTCAAGAGATGTCACTGAATACAATTACGTGATTCAAAGGCGAATGTATAATTCAAGAGAAATTGTCAAAGTAGACGCGGATGAGATCCTAGAGGCATCTACATCTCAATCCGCGTAGGGTAATTAGATGAAAAGCGAACCAATTGCATCATGGTTGATCAGACCGTAATACAATGATTCTGATTAGACAATATGTTAGCGGACGTCCCCAATAAACATATGTCCTGAATCAAGCTCGATAAAAGAGTAAGCTTGCAAAACTAGGCTGTAATAGCAGCGTTGGTCAAGATTAGTCTAAATATAAGTAGGAAATTTTTTTAGAAAGAAAGCACAAGTAGTCCGAGTTTGGAGAGAATCAAAGCCTTACCTGGTGTTCTTGCCTATACAGTCAACCTATTATCTTCTTATCCATAAGGCTTTAGCCGTCTAAGGGGTTATGGACTCTAATTTCTATATTCTAGGTAACCTATTAATGTCAGTCAATTACCCTGTCAATAGATCACAAGAACCACATAACGCTAGGTTGGGAGGCATGCTACTCAACTTACAGAACTTTCGCTAGTTTTGCCTTAGGTCTTAAGGTACATACAGGGCATTCCTACCCTCTATAGTATCCTAATCTTGTGATCACGTCTAAAATCATTTTACCGAGAATTATGCCTCGCCTATATAATCTGGCTGTGGTAAACTCTTGGTTCCGTGATTCAGAGGCGATATGCTATCAGGTACTCTACCTTATATTGACACAAGGGTCTCTAAGATCTAAAGAGGTTAACAAGGACATAGTTCTTCGAAATGATTTCAATTCTATGGGTTGTGTCTCGTCAGTGCGCTGCTGGCTGCAGTGAACCCACACTATCCATCCTCAAACAATTGGCGACAGTGCGCTGCTGTCTAGTCATCGCAGTCATTAAATTACTCTAACTATATTCTTGAGGGCTTCAAGGAGCTGCCAGAGTTCAAACTAATTGGCTATGATAGTAAGTGTAACCCTTGCCTATAAGTATCAATCCTTAAAACAAAAGACTGGTCGAAAGGAAATATCTGGAGACAAGTGAAAAACATTCTAATCTTTATCTCATATATATATATCAATGGCTGAGGGAAAATTCTAAATCAAATCTAACTCGAGATTTCGTATACGAATAATGGAATTAAAATTATGAACCAGTTCCTTAGAATTTAAAACAAGCAATTCTAACTTATGATATAAGATTTATATCTAATAAGCAACAAAAAATTAAACAGTTTATCAAAATTAACGCCTTAATTCTAGGCAAGTCTAATATACCAAGCGAATAGTATATCTACATCGGATCACATTGTCATATCAAAAGTAACAGTGTATTTATAGGGGTCTAGCAAGCTATCTAAACTACATGGCCTATCTGATAACCTTAACTACCCAACGGTCAATTTGAACAAGGGACTCCTAGTTTTAGTCATTATCTTAAATCATTTCAATCCTAATTGTGAATGAGCATTTCCTGAGCGCAGACTCGCAATAGTACGACTAACGTACCATCATGAATTCGCAAACTTTTGCGAAAACTGACCTGCATGGGCCACCACAAAAAGTTGTCACGACCTGCATCCGCTTTTCGGATACGAGACGTGTCCAAGCCAGCCTACGTCGCAGAGTCGGCGGTAGAACGCTATCAAGCCCGCGAGAAATAAATATTCAAAAAATAATATTTGCTGCTCATTCACATTTCTATATTTATTACAACATTTATAATTTAAGAAAATACAAGATTTTACAATTAATAAAATTGATACAATTGCTATCTATTTCTAGGTTTCTGTCTGCAAGTACACCCGAATCTCTCAAGCTAAGTGAAGCCACAGCTAACCTGAAAAATGATGGTTTCCAGTCAGGAATGAAACAAGTACACAAACAGACGACAATACGAAAACACAATAGAATTAACAAGACATGAAAATAACATATGAGATATAAAAACTGGAAGATAACTGATGACATAGCACGATAGAGAACTAAACAAGGAAAAACTAATAAAAGATATCTATCTAGGTGATTTAAAATATTATTTTCAACAAGTAAACGGCTAGGGGTATATACGGCTCACTGCACGTGTCGTGTGCAGCTGCTATCGTGCAAGATTAGACATATTGGGATAGTTCTGGGTAGTCCACATGTATACTAAGATATTTCCCCTCCCGACTACTTCGTGTGACGAGCGTGTCAACAAGCAGCAAGATATATGTATAGACATGAAATGAAAAGACTACTATGAATCGAAAGCAATCAGAAAGTGCACTTGCCTGAGGTCCTTAGCTGGAAAAACCAATAGTAATATACCACTCAAAGAGCCACAATCAGTCAACACATGCAGAAGTCTCCAGATGCTGAAATAAACAGTACCAACATTCTCAGAATAGTCAAGTTAGCTAGGATTGCATGTCCTTAAGTCCAATTCTAGACACAGGGGTAAAACGGTAATTTCGGACAAAAATGATGTTCGCCGTTGGACCTGCTTTGCACCGAAAAGCGTGCCATAGTCAACGGCCTCTAAAGTCATCAAACTACATGTCTACGGATCCAGTTTTCTGATACGAATCCATCCGTATGTCCAGAGTTGGATTCCTGCTAGCCGTGCACAAAATTGCCTGTTGAGTGGGACCGTGGGGCCCGCAAAACGACGTACGATTCAACTGTCTCAGAATTGGACCAAACTTGGCATATAGGACCAGAAAAACGTTACGATCCTGTTGGCGCAAGTTTTGTCTCGATCTGATGAGCGTGCACGAAGTAATTGGGAAATTTTTACAGAGGCCGATACGGTGAATTTCGACGGATACGCATCAAATTCGTCGCGCATACGCGACCAATTTGAATTCCGTCAAAGCCCACATGACCACGAAGCCGTTACGCACCTTTCGATGCTTTCGGTTCGTGACCACGTCGCCCGGAATGTTGGGACGCACGTTGTGTGGATGGTTTTTCAAGTTTTCAAAACAGTTTTAAACATGTTTTTATTGATTTTCAAACTGATTTATACTACTGCATACTCATCCATAATTAAAACTATTAATTGGGTTTCCATGCCCTATATGTTGTCTAAAAATGCCTTCAATTAGTTTCTTAAAATTCCTATTATCCTGTTCTAGAATCCCCTTCTAAAATAGAGGATTGAACTGTTTTGGTTTTGTTTTGCCATTACCGAAGATCAGGTTTTTCTGAGTTTTTGCACTCGATTTACCACGTGCACATCGCTAAGTAAATACACCTACTTGAAGGGAGACAAAAAGGGTTAGGTTAGGTATGTATCGGAAGAAACGACTCGTTAAATGATCGATCGGGCGCGAAGAATTTGTACGACGAAGTTGCACAATCGGTTGCACGCTGCTGTGCGCTGCTACCAGGTTCACGCGTGCGAGCGCGCTGTCGGCCGTCGTTGGCCGACCGGTCGCCGCCCCGGCGGTGGCGCGCGCCGTCTGGAGGTCGGGGGTGACGTCGGGTCGGGGAAGCGCCGTGGTATTAGGGTTTTCTCGCTCTTCGATCTCGATCTCGATCTCTCCCTCTAATTCTTGGTTTTATACGCGTGTACAGAGGGGTCGGGGCCTGGTTGTTCGCTGCTGTTAATCGTGTGGGGAAGAAAACCTAGCTCGCGGGGAGCTGGGTTGGGTCGCAGTGGGCTGGGGCCTGCTGCTTTAGTGAAAAATATTATGGAGAAGTCATTATTCGGGCTGGCTCTTAGGGTATTCGGGCTGGGCTTTGTTTGTGGACCGGGCTGGGCTGGCCTGGCTTAGGCTGGGCCGGCCTGGCCTGAAGCTGCTGCTTTGATCTTTCTATTTCTTTTTTTTCTTTCTATTTTATTCTTATTCCTATTTTATCAGTTATTATATATATATGTGTTCATATCTATATATACACGTATACGTATACATACATATACGTATTTCTATATATACACATACACACCTTATATAATATATTCACGTATACATATATATACACATATATATATTTAATTATATACATTTATAAATACATATACGCAACTTTTTCATATATATATTTATACACACACAAAATAATATCTATATACGCCACATATATCTATATATATACACATATATAATCTATTCGTATATACACAATTATTTCTATATTTCAATATATATTTCTATATATTTATATATATATATATATATATATATTATATATATATATAATATATAATATATTTATATAGAAATGTATATATGTATCATATATATATATATATATATATATATATATATATAATATATATATATATATATATATATATATATATATATATATACATATATATATATATACATATATATATTATATATATATATATATATATATATATATATATATATATATATATATATATATATATATGATACATATATACATTTCTATATAAATATATATATATATATTATATATATATATATATATAATATATATATATATATATATATATATATATATATATATATATATATATATATATATATATTAGCCTAATTCAGGTATTTCCTATGAATACGTTTCCACATATACAATAAAATATTCTAACTATAATCAATATTAATAATATGTAAGAGTAATAAATATATCATATTTAAATCAAATAAAAAATATTTGAAAATTTTCGGGAATGGGAGCTACACCCTTGCTTGCTTGCGTAAACATGCATGGCCGCATGGCCTATGCAATCAGTGCTTGCATGCTTATTAATCAGTAGCTTGCATGCTTATTAATTCATGGCCACATGCATTAAATATTTGTGGCCGCTTGCATTATTTATTGCATGGCCCTTGCTTGGCCGCATAAGAAAGTTGCTTGCATTAGCTTAGCTGGCCGCATAAGAGATTAACTTGCATGCATTTGCATACTTAAATATTTAAGTTGGCCGTATGGGAACATTTTCTAGTCGCGTATGGCCTTTGCATGTGCTTGCATGCTTAAATATTTAAGCTGGCCGCATGGCCACTGTTCATTCATGGCCGCATGGCTACTGTTCATTTGTGGCCGCATGGCCACCATTTAATATTTGTGGCCGCATGGCCTTAGCATTAATTAATTATAGCCGTATGTACAATTAATATGTAATTCCTAAACGTATGCTGGTGCCATATTAATTTTATGTATGTTCCCTGATACAAGGGTGACCTGTTGTGGTGCACTTTTGACAAATGACATGACATGATAGTGGCCCGATACGGCGCACTCCTGACAGTGAACATGACATGATATATGTATCTCGAAGGCTGTTACGACGGCTAGCATGTCATGACAAGATTGAATGGCCTGGACACCGTGGATGATTGTGTTTGTACAATTGAACCGGTAATGTTTGAATCATGTCTAGGACAGGGATCCCTGAGTACCACGGTCAGGGGTACCTACTGTAAATGGCTAAGGCTAATAACTAGAATAATTCAGTAGTCATGAGAGATTTGTCCAGTTACAGGCGATCCCGTTATCCCGGCCACCATTGTTGGACTTGCAGCTTGCCGACGAGTGGGGCACAAGTCTATATTCACTGATATATGGAAAATAACGAGGCATTGCTTAAATGAATCCAAGTCGCCTGGATAACCTGGATTAGCTGCAGGACTTGTGGCTGGAGGAGCATCTTACTTTATATTGCTAGTAACTAAGGCTTGTGATAACCCTAGTTAGCTAATATAGAAAGCCGTAGTCACTGATTGGCCGGGTACGATTGTATGGTGTGGTTTAGTGCTCGATTATTGCAAGCTTGATCATATGATTATCACTTTTAACAATAAAAATCAGGGGCTAAGTTCTGTTCAGGTGAAGGGTTACAATCCCGGTCCTTGTTTGTTTTAAGGGTTGTAACTTGGCTCCCGGAGCAGTTCTAAGTCCTCTCTTCATTTATTGTCTTATTGCACCCCATGTCATGCTTGTAATGTTTTACCTTATCAACAGGATTTGGAGACGGAGTTCTATTCAGGTGAAGGGTTACAACCTCGGTCCTTGATTGGTTTAAGGGTTGTGACCCGACTACTTGAATGGTTCTCTCGTACTCTATTATGATTGTTGTTATTCTTTTATTAACAAGCTCTTTTGTAACTACTTTTAATATTTATTTCTGATGTGCTGGTTTTAGTTCTTAAGTGAAGCCTCCTTTGTGGCACTTGCTCTTTCTGGGATCTAACCCAGCTGGTTTTGTACGACCAGATTTTGGAGCAGCTCCAGAGGATCTACCGACTTTCCAGCCCGATGGTGACCACCAAGCGTAACCAGGGCAATGAGTGGGTTTATTTTTGGCTCTCCCACTCTATTGTAAAATTTTCATTTTGAGGCATTTAGCCGGCGAGCACCTGTTAGCTCGTATTGCATAGCTTATTATTGTCTGCCTACGGGCTGTGACATGATTGACAGATCCTAGGGATGATCATGTATGACTAAACTCTTGCTAGTCCTCACATTTTGTAACGATTAGCTTCATGATCAGCTGAATATGTAATGTTTGGGACGCCTTACTATTGTATATTTGGTAATCTTACATCTTGTAACTTTACTTGCTTACTTGAGATTGAGACATTTAGGCTTGTTATTGACCATAAGAGACTGATGGATTGTAGTTAAACCCTCATATATCTAGACAGCCGTGACCGTATAGTGAGATGGATTCCATTTCATTATACGTAGCTGGCTATGTATGCCTCCGCTCTCCAGTATTCTGGTTCTGGGGCGTGACAGGAATACAAGATGAAATATCAAGACTGAAAGTAAAACAGTACAAGTGAACTAAATTTCATGCCATTTTATGAAATACTAGAATATAAAGCAGTACAGGAACATCTGATGTACAATGTAAAATATAAACAGTGCCTTGAGATATTAGAGCGTTAGGTGATCGGCTTCGGTCTAGATCAGGCTATTCCACTTGACCGGCTATGCACAAGTAGTATATAGGATCAGGCTGGCCAAAATAGAAAGCTATGCATAAGTAGTATCAGGTCAGGCTACACCCTACGTGTGGTAAGGGTGGAGCTATGCACAAGTAGTAACAAAAGGAGGTATTGATCACATAACCTCTAATAACTCTCCATCCTCGACTAGTATAACGGATCCAACCATAGCACGTTACGACACGGGATTCTTTAAGAGGGTAGCAAATTCCCTTAGGAATCGGTGTCTGCACAAGTACAAGAACAATAGTCAAGAACGAGACATGTACCAGTATACCAGGTAAACCAGGTAAACCAGGAGTAACATCTCATGATGGAATCCAACATATACTAGTCCGTGTATCCTCTTGTCGAGAATCAAGTAAAACACTACAACTAAATTGGATATAGTAGATATCAAAGCAATAAAAACTATCATAGAATTTACTCGCCTCAATTTAGTTAGAAGTCGACGTACACGACACGAACATGTCGACACGAAATAGATATGATGCTAAACTCCACAAGATGGTCTCAAACGATAGCACGGGCAGTTCTACTGAGTTCAGAATAGTCCAAATAGCCTAGTTTGATATATAACAGTCTAGAATCAGGATTTGGCACGATAATAGAGGTGAGGAATAGGAAACGACTATAATAGTCTCAACTTACAATTTAAGGGAAAAAGAATAACTATATATACATATCTATTGACAAAATATTTATAATATTTAGAAACTATAATTTTATTTATAAAATATTATTAGGTAATACTATAAACCCAAAATCATTTAAAGTTTTACGAAACCATTTATATATATATATATATATATATATATATATATATATATATATATATATATATTTATATAAGCTAATTATATATATATATATATAAGCTAAAAAAATATATATACATATATATATATAAGCTAATAATATGAATTGTAAGTTGTACATTATTAAAATATCAAGTTGCACCTCGTTATTCGTATAACGAAACCTATGACACACAAATCGAGACAAGACGATCAACTGTAAGGTTAACAATCTTATCATAGCGATCCACGTGGTCATTTTGTCAATTTCAGCGATGTGAGATCACTCGAATCGACTGATCTCAGTTTCGTTGCATGAATTCCGAAATACGAACATAATAAGAATTAATTATAACTAATAGTGATACCTAAAGAAAATATCTACAGACGTTGTCGGATGATGAAACCAACATCACCAACGTATCCAGAATGGTCAAATTAGCTAGGATAGCCTACCCATAAGTCCAATTTGGACATACGGACAAAAAGGTAATTTTGGGTCAAAATGATGTCCGTCGTTGGACCCACTTTGCACCAAAAAATATGTCAAGATAAAAATCTATTAAAATTAACAAATTATATGTCCACGAATCCAGAATGACGATACGAACCCATCGGTAAATCCGAAATTAGATTCTGATGAGCCAACATCAAAATGACCCGTTGACTCGGACTGTGGGGTCTGACTTGCATTGAAATACGTGTCTGGGCCCATGTCCTCCAAATCTAGCAAACTTTATATGAATTCATGCCCGAACGACACCATGAGTCTACTGGTGGTGTCAGAATTGGAATTCAGAGTCCCGGTGCAAAATTAGAATTTTACAAGTTGGAAATTACGAATTCGGACATACAACTTTGGCGTCAAATTCAACCAATCAAACAAGCTCACAATGAAACGAAACTTGAGGGACAAGAAGATGGTTATTCCAGTTGTGCATAGAAACTAGTGGCACATCAAACGGAGCTGCGATAGCGGAGAAACGAGTCCACGAAGTTGGCTCCATAAAATTGTCCAAAATAAACACAATTATTCGGGTAACTTGGCGGCCGATTTTGATCTACCAAACGATTGAATTAACGGTTGAAACTTAAGGTGAAGGTAGAGGTATATACCGAGATTGTAATGGAACAAAGAGTTCGCCAATCCAACGGTCGAATTTCTCAAAAAATGTGTACAATATTACTGTTGTGAAACACACTTCTGACTTGGTGTTCCTTGCGCGCGTCCACGAGATCGATTTTTAAAATGCAGATCTGGGTGCATGTAGGGTGGTGCGCGACATATTTTTCGACGTAGCACGTCGACCGGAGGTGGGCCTCATGGGTGGCGATGTGAACGGCAACAGTGGTTGTAGCAACGCTGAAGGCGCGTGTGCACCGTCGGAAGGTAACATGCCAGGAGGTCGCTTGGTGGCACGGCGAAGTTGGTACGGGGGTTCGTCGGACGGTGCGGGAAGCCAGTGTACCGTCGGAGGCTCGAGCGTCAGCATCGTCATTTGTTGCGGCCGCAGTAGCTCATGCTGTGGACAGCAGCAGCATAGTCGAGGGCTGCGTATGGGGCGGTTTACCGGACGGTGGGCAGTTGGTCGGGCTTGCGTGGGGGAGCCTGCGACAGCAGCAGCATAGCCATTGGAGAAGAAGGTAAATGAGGGAAAGAGAAGGTGATAAGGAGGAGATGATGGTGAAAATGGTGGTGAGGTTGAGATGGTGATGGATGATGATGGATGATGATGAAGGAGAGTAATGTAAAGACGAAGGAGTTTGAGTTGGGGGGATTGTCGGCTAGGGGTGTTTGGGAGAGAGGAGAGAGGATGTTGAGGAGGAAAGTTGGGGAAGGAAAAAAAGATGTCGGCTGACGGTGTAGTTTTAGAAAGAGAGAGAGATTAGTGAGAGAGGGTGAGTAAAAGTTCGAGAGAGTGTGTGTACTAGGATTCTCCACAAAAGTAGAGAAAGAGAAAAATTTCGGGGATTAGGGCCAGCTACTCCTAGGAGGGTGTGGGTTATCATGAAGGGATGAGTGGTTGGGAGTAGGAGTTGAATGAAGGGCTAGGATTGAGTTGTCCTTGAATATTTTTGAGTGGGTACACTAGGTGTTTGGTGTTTTGTAGGGGGAATGAGTGTGTTGGTATTCATGAGGGGATGACATGAAGCTTGGGTTTGGTTCAATTGAGTCGGGTCCGGTCAAAATCGAACTTGGTGCAATAAATGGCTTAATTTAGTCATTTATGATCACGGATAAATAAGTAGCATGCAGGGGTTCAATTGAATAGGACACAAGTGTTATGTGTATAGTAGGCTTAATGTAGGTCGTGTCCATATTTTGGGTCAACAGGTTTGGGTCGAAATGGTGTCCCCAATTCAAGTTGGAATAAATGTGACTCTGTGGGATGAATTTAGGATCAGGTCTTGTGTCAGGAAAATTGTGCAATTAAAATGAAGCATAAGTGTCACGACCCTCACCCGCTTTTTTCGGATACGAGACGTGTCCAAGCCAGCCTACGCCGAAGAGTCGGCAGTAGAACGCTGTCACGGCCATGATGCTCAAAATCGCAAAATAACAACTTTATTGCTCATTCACATTTCTAAGGTTTATTACAAAAATTACAAGATTTATATTGAAAAGAAAATACAATGTTCTTACACATTTAATGAAAATAATATCACTGCTATATATTTCTAGGTTGACCTTAGCATACCCAAGCCTTCCTAATGATAAGAGTAGTCGCGGCTAAGCCTAAAAAATATTGGTTTCCAGTCAGGAATGGAACAAGCACACAAACCGACGGCAATGCGAGAACACAATGGAATTAACAAGACATGAAAATAACATATGAGAGAAGAAAACTAGAAAGTACTGATGACATGACAAGTAGTGGAGAAGACAAGAAAAACAAATAAAATACAACTATCTATGTGATTTGAAATATCCGTTTCGACATGTGAACGGCTAGGGGGTAAATTCGGCACCTGCACGTGTCGTGTGCAGATGATATTATTCACGAATAGACATCATGGGGATAGTTCTGGGTAGTCCACATGTTTACTAAGATATTTCTTCTTCCGACTACTCCGTGTGACAAGCGTGTCAACAAGCAGCAAGACATATGTATAAACATGAAATGTATAGACTACTATGAATCAAAAAGCAATCAGAAAGTGCACTTGCCTGGGTTCCTTTGCTGGTGAAACCGGTAATCCCCTTGGGTCCAGGATAGTCCATTTGACTAGGATCGATGTGAAGAAGCCCGAGGTCGCAAGAAATATAGGAATAATGATCAGTCACGGTCAATATGGAAAATCGATGGAAAATAAATAAATAACTATAATCTTTTTTTTATTAATACTTATAAGCTATATTTGGAAATTATTCATTACATTTGGAAACTATATTAGCCGAAATATCAGTTTAGGCCAAAAATCGTATTTGTAAAACATTAGTTTTGGGCCAAATTTATATATATAATATAATAATATATTTAGAAATACCTAAATAAGTAATAGTGAAACCAATTAATAACAAAATAATAAATTACTAATAATATTACTAAAATATAGTATTTAACTACATATACACGTGTATTTATACATATACACTACTCAGCCCAAAACACATATCATAGAGTCCAAGACTCAACGGCCCGTCCAGATAACTAATATAAAGCTTCAAGTGTAATGGGCCCAAGTCCAGTAAACCGAATCCGGCCCGGTCCCTTTATCCAACAACCCAATTAATAACATAGTCTAAATTATTTAAATTAGAAAAACTGTTTTAAAAATACAATAACAATATATATACAGCTGGCTACATATCGTATTTCAAAATGTCTAATAATATTTTTAGTAAATATTAATAATCATAATGTTATCATTAGTAATCATAGTAATTTTAACAGTATTGGCGTACTTATGAATAGAGATTAAACTCATACAAATATGAATAAGTCTATTTATCCATTAAATATCCCAAAGCTTGGCCCAATGCCTCAAAAGTCCAATACTGCTGACAGCCGCCCCAAAAGAAGCCTAAATTCCTCTCTTCAATATACACACGAAAAAGAACAAAAGAAGATGAATATGAAGGAAGGAATAGGGGAGAGAGAGTCTAACCTCGGGAAGACTGGACAGACGTAGCACTCGGCGCAGGGTGGCGGAGAGGTTCGCGGTCGACGGAGAAAGGATGAGGTTTGGCACGGTAGAGGTCTGAAAGAGGAGGCAGTCGAGTTTCCAGGAGATGGTATCACGGCTAGGTGATGCTCGGTCTCAGGGGTAGCAGTGCCTCAATGGACAGTGGCGCCACCGAAGGGTGGTGGCTCTCTGGAAGAATATGGGAGACACAGCGGCGGAGACAAGATCAAGGAGGCGGTTCTCGATCAGATCGAGGAGCATGGCCTCGGTAAGGAAGCGGTGTGGAGTCACGGTCAGACCTGGCCACTGGAGGCACGGTGAGACACGGCGGCTCCGGTCGATAAGAGGAGCGGGTCGAGGTGACGTTTCTTCGGCTGCGACGGATCTCGACAAGATGAGGCCAGATCTGGAAGGAGTATGCTCGTGGCGAGAAGGAAGAATTTGTGGATTAGGGAAGAAGCGACGAAGTCGGTGGAGCTCAGCGTTGGTACAGGAGAATGGCCGGTGGCGAGCTCCAACAATGTGTCCATATCCGAACATGGATCAGCAAGGCTCCTCGCCTCCGATCTGACAGCGGCCTCGACGAACTTGATTAGGTGGAGGAAGAACAGCCATGGAGGCAGACTCGACAGAATTATGCTAGGGTTCTAATGTTACTGTCAGGTTGTATCGTGTCCTCTAGACATGGGGACATGACATATGGAGAGGTTAATTAGAATGTAAACGTGTCCTGTGCAGCAGGACACGGGAGTGGGGAATTTTGAATTGGAATGGTGGTGTGTAATTCTGGGATATTTTTAGCGAAGGGTGACTGATGGAATTGGTGTTGGCGGAGGGTTGACGAAGGGATTAGCTGGGAAAGAATTCATAAAGCACATATATATATAGGCAACCAATTTGCTCTCAAAAGATATAACTGGCATATTAATTTAAACTAATCGATAGGAATGATAATTAAGAAATCTTATCATAATTTCCATGTATAATAATCCTCCAAATAAAATCAAATTATTTAAATTCTAATAGGTAGTCTTCTTATAAATCTAAATTCGAAACAATTATTTGAACATATTTAATCCATCTAAACTATGATAATAATTTAAAGTATTGCTTAATATTTTATCGGACGATTTTATATCATATAATTCAATTATATCGAATAATTAATTATTACGAAATAAAATCTATTTCCATCAAATAACTTATTTTAAAACGAATATATTTCCTTGAAATCATATAAATAATATTTAAAATATATATTCGATAATATTTAATAATTTAAGTCACATACTTTAATATTTAACAAATAATTTCAACATAGAAATTCAAATATATAATTAAATAATAAACTAGGTCATCAATTTAAAATATGTCTTAAGGAAGCCAGGCAAAATTAGGGTTAGAGATTTGGGGAAGATTTCAGAATTAGGAATTTTATTTTGCACACAAATAACAACAATAATTTTAAAAATCTGGAGAGGGGAGTCACAAATCTACCCATCTTAGAAATAAATTTGTCCTCGAATTTAAGGAATGTCTAGGATAGATAGGCTCGATAGGTCCGAATGGAAGTGTAGTAACAAAATTTTAAATAAAATTGGTATTGGTTAATAAGATAAGGTCAAGGGTAACGAAAGCTTTCTTAGTGAGAAATTTAGTCAAAGGAAGGATGAGAGTGGAAAAATAGTAATAACAATAATAATAAATAAATAGGTAGGGTTTGATGTTAGAGTCTTGTGGTCTTGATTCATAAAATGTTCTAAGTGTTCTCAAAATTCGACACAAGCTAATAATGGCCTCAATGATAATTCATCAACATGAGCCTCTACCCACCTTAGAAATATCATTCTCAAAATTTTGAATGGCACGATTAGTCATGATTAAGGATGTAAGAAATGATGGCGATCATTGATCAAAATGGGTTAGATCGTGAATATAATTGAACTTTAAGAAAGATAACACGTGGCACGAGTATAGTCAAAGGGTCTAGTCACCATGGTCAAGGATATAATTAAAAGATGATTTGCTAAACTAGAAAAATTGTTAGGCACGATTAACTACTATTGGATTTATATGGGCATGGTCGACATTCGAAACCTAGACTTGGTTAAATCACTTAGATACACTAAGATGCAGTCACGATCGAGGTTAATCATGCAAGTCATCCAAGCATGATTAGAATTTGGCACGCGTATGAATATGATCAAAATAGCCATGATCAAAATAGAACAAAATTTAAGCACTAACAATAGAGTTTGAAGTGTAGGCATGACTTTAGTCAAAATAGTTTATTCACGAGCAAACCTGTTTAAAAATTTGTTTGACTTGATTAACTCGCTTAACTGTTTAGGCAAGATTATTTAGGCACGATTGCAGACTCGGAATCTAAAAATATGTGAGTGGGCATGATCGAAATACAATCAAATGATCTGGTTACAATCAAAAGTCGTTAAGGATGATCCAAATCGAAATCGTATTTAGTACGATCAATTTGGTAGGCATGATCATTGAAGCATGATATAGGTATGTTTATAAATCTAGTGAATAGGTTTAGATGGTTTCTAGGATGACTAATAACGGTCGAAAAGATAAAAGGAAGGGTTCAAGTAATGAAAGGTTAAGAATTAATCAAATTTTAATCGAGAGTTTATGAAGTTGTGGAACATAAAAATTTCAACAGTCATATGCCAAATGATGTAGTTTCTATAATATTTGAAAACCACAAGTATCTCCAAAATCATTTAACCAAGCATCCATGCCTCGCCAGTGTACATCTGGCTGCAGTAAACCCTTGATTTATGACTTAAGCATAATATGGTATCGAACACTACCAACCCTATCCAATATTAACATAATAATTCAAGGATAAAATAGGACAACCAAGACATAGTTTTAATAGTATTCGACGACCCACACATACTTGAAATTACTTCAACTTAGGGATCATGCCTCGCCAGTGCGTTGCTAGCTGTAGTGAACCCGTAGTCTCCATAATTCAAATAAAATAAATGGCGACAGTGTGCTGCTTTCTTTGCCATTGCGAGTCATCAAAATTATTCCAACTATTCCCCAAGAATTTTAAAGGAGTCTCAAAAGTCATACAAGTTGATAAAAATAGAAAAAGATGCAAGTATTTGTCC
This sequence comes from Iris pallida, assembly GCA_029216955.1. NCBI lineage: Eukaryota > Viridiplantae > Streptophyta > Magnoliopsida > Asparagales > Iridaceae > Iris > Iris pallida. The sequence continues at coordinate 480,961 of JANAVB010006799.1, read as the reverse complement.
TTAAAGTGTGGTATCGATTTTAGAGTTTTAAACGATTAATCAGGAAGAAATGTCCGAAGACAAGAGGGATATAAAATTCAAGATCAAAAGAAATATGTGTAAAGCACTATGTCTACCTACTATGATTATATTCATGCACAAGTATATGTGTATAGACTAAATAAATCCCCAAAATATCATTCTAAGAGAGGGTTTTCCTATTTACAAAGATATAAATCTAAATGGCAATAATACATATATTATATACGTTTATGAAAATTATTCACGGCACTAAAATGGAGTACCAATATATATTCACATCTATATGTCTATATGGACGTCGTTGGTCGCAATACCTGACTACTAGGGCTTAAGTTGGGTTCGGATCCAGTCCGGGCTGAATTGGTACAACCAGATTTCCTAAAAAACATAATATTAATAAATAACTAATTAAATTCTTTATAGAGGTCAAGTAGCAACTTAGCCTGGTTTTCCTAGTTAGGATACATATATGGCCAGACCTTCTCTACCATGGCTAGAACATTAGTCAAGGCACACGACCACACTATCTGTACCGTGATTTCTAGTCATCTTGTACTCTAAATCTTAACCATGACTAAATCCTTCTATAATTATAATAAAATTCCAAAAATCATAAGTCAATTCAATAATAAAAAGAAAAATTATAAAAATTTGAAAAAAGGGGTTACGGTTAACAATCGGATTCCAGGAAGGCCTAAGTTGATGAGTAAATGGTCTACCCACCTTAGGTCATATCGTCGTATCAAAATGTAATAGTGTATCTTAAAAAAAATCTTTCAGGTTATCTAAATTTAATAAATTGCATGGCCTAATCCTTAACTACCCAATAATCAATTAATAAGGGACTCATATTCCTACTCATCTCCTAAATTAATTCAATCCTAATTGTGAATGAATATTTCCTAGTCGTAGGCTCGCAGTAGTATGACTAATATGGTCCTACCGCAAATTCACACAATTTACGAAAACTGACCTGTATGGGCTACCACAAAAACTTGTCACGACCCGTACCTACTTTTTTCGGATTCGAGACATGTCCAAGCCAGCCTACGCCGCAGAGTCGACAGTAGAACGTTGTCACGGCCATGATGCTTAAAATCACAAAATAACAACTTTATTGCTCATTCACATTTCTAAGATTTATTACAACAATTACAAGATTTATATTAAAAGAAAATATAATGTTCTTACTCATTTAATGAAAATAATATCACTGCTATCTATTTCTAGGTTGACCTCAGCATACCCAAGCCTTCCCAATGCTAAGAGTAGTCGCGGCTAAATCTGAAAAATATTGGTTTCCAGTCAGGAATGGAACAAGCACACAAACCGATGGCAATGCGAGAACACAATAGAATTAACAAGACATGAAAATAACATATGAGAGAAGAAAACTAGAAAGTACTGATGACATGACAAGTGGTGGAGAAGACAAGAAAAACAAATAAAATACAACTATCTATGTGATTTGAAATATCCGTTTCAACATGTGAACGGCTAAGGGGTAAATCCGGCACCTGTACGTATCGTGTGCATATGCTATTATTCACGAATAGACATTATGGGGATAGTTCTGGGTAGTCCACATGTCTACTAAGATATTTCCCCTCCCGACTACTCCATTTGACGAGCGTGTCAACAAGCAACAAGACATATGTATAAACATGAAATGTATAGACTACTATGAATCAAAAAGCAATCAGAAAGTGCACTTGCCTGGGGTCCTTTGCTGGTGAAATCGGTAATCCCATTGGGTCCAGGATAGTCCATTTGACTAGGATCGATGTGAAGAAGGCCGTGGTCGCAAGAAATATAGGAATAATGATCAGTCACGGTCAAGATGGAAAATCGATGAAAAATAAATAAATAACTATAATCCTTTTTTAATAATACTTATAAGCTATATTTGGAAATTATTCGTTACATTTGGAAACTATATTAGCCGAAATATCAGTTTAGAACAAAAATCATATTTGTAAAACATTAGTTTTGGGCCAAATTTATATATATAATATAATAATATATTTAGAAATACCTAAATAAGTAATAGTGAAACCAACTAATAACAAAATAATAAATTACTAATAATTGTACTAAAATATAGTATTTAACTACATATACACGTGTATTTATACATATACACTACTCAGCCCAAAACACATATCGTAGAGTCTAAGACTCAACGTCCCGTCCAGATAACTAATATAAAGCTTCAAGTGTAATGGGCCCAAGTCCAGTAAACCGGATCCGGCCCGGTCCCTTTATCCAACAACCCAATTAATAACATAGTCTAAATTATTTAAATTAGAAAAACTGTTTTAAAAATACAATAACAGTATATATATAGCTGGCTATATTTCGTATTTCAAAATGTCTAATAATATTTTTAGTAAATATTAATAATCATAATGGTATCATTAGTAATCATAGTAATTTTAACAGTATAGGCGTACTTATGAATAGAGATTAAACTCATTTTCTGGATGAGGTTTTTGGCTTGAGTAGTGTATCGGTAGAGTTGCATCTTGCCGTTATCGGGTTCTGGTTCTGTCGGAGCTAGTCGCTGCAGGTGCTCCAATCGGCCAAAGATGATGGGTTCCTCCTCTTTTTTTTGCTGGAACCAAGAAGTAGGAATCTTAAGAAGGGACAACTCGGCTTGCGAGGTTGGCAGTTGTCACTTGTGTTTGCAGCATATACAGAGCGTTGTCTAAGAAATACCTAGTATTCCAATACGCACAAGAGTAATTCAAAGACAACTTCCTATTAATGAAATATGAAATTTTAGCCCGAAGGATTACATTATCTAAAGAATGCACTTCGGCATTGGCGCATATGTAGTCTCCCAAATCTTCATCCATGAGCACTAGGGTTGTTACAGGAGAAGGTGGAGGACGTTTCCCCTTCAGCCTGACTACCAAGGGGGCTGCAGTCGGAGGTTTGTATGACCTCAGAGTTTGCTTTGGAGCCTTCCGGAGGATCCTTATTTGTATAGGCTCTTGGCCAGTCTCTGACATGATCGAGGATGATCTAGCCAGAGCTTTGCCTCAGAGCTTGATGACGAGGGGAGCCGATGTCTTGGGAGGTTTCCCCTTTATTCGAACCTTCAATATTTTTTCAGCAATAACTGTGCTTTCTACTTCATCATTGGCGTCATTGGAGTCATCGTTCCATGGGACTGATTTGTACAGATCAGCATCTGTACAGTACTCTTTGAGTCCTCAGAACGGATTGATGACAGCAAACTCGATCTTGATAGTCCGTTCGCTGGCCATATACTTTATGCATTGATGGAGAATGGTGGGCACGATAATGTGTTCATGAATCCATGGTCGTCCTAGCAGCATGTTGTAGTTTATGTCGGCGTCACTGACGTAGCAAGTAATGTTAGTCTGGAGATCGCCTATTTGGCAATTCACACGGATCTTGTCCAGGGGCTCACTTTTCCAGCGTAGAAACTGCTGATTGTAGTGTTCAACGCAGTTAGCCGATGCATCGGGATCCCCAAAGCTTGGAGTAAACTTCAAGGGATGATGCTGAGAGAAGAGCCATGGTCGATGTGGATGCGATCGAGCTTAATGGCACCAACGTATCTTGTATAGTACAGGGGTCGATTGTGTCGATTGTTCTTCAGTAGCATGTCCTGCTGAGTGAAGGTGATGTTAGGGATCACCTCGACCACACTATGACAATATGGACATTCAGCAGGGTTCTCTTTGGGCGGTTGCACCTGAGTGAGGAAGGAGTCTGCGTTCTGTAAAGCTTCGCTGAGGGTGTCTCGAGTCTCTTTGGAGAGACAAAAAAGCTCGAAGAGTGATAGTCGAACCGGAGTGTTGGCCAGCTGCTCCAATATGTCAAAATTATAGGGCTTGATTGGCCCTACTGTCGAGTCTTTTCTCAGAGGTTAGTCAAAGTAAACCTCCTTCTGCTTCTATTTATCTACAGCAAGCGCTTGAAACGGGCCTACTTTCGATGTTTCGGGGGTATTGGCCGTAACGGGCGGAGGTGTTTCTTCCTCTGGAGCTTGGTTCTCTTCTCGTTGGTAAGCTGAGCGAGTGGTAACCAGGGTGTCATCAGTTATCGTAGAGATTATGTGACACGACCTGACCTTCTTTCCTTTGACAAAGTGCGCGGTAGGCGTCATCATGTCTGGAGTAAGATCAGGATGGATCCACATTACTTTGCCTCACGGTGGCATAAATAGGATGAGGCCTTGGGTGTTGTCACGGGCCGGTGGAAGTGTCACGACCCACACCCTAGGGTTAGGGTATGAGAACGTAACAACGCCCAGCCTACGCTGCAGTGTCGGCGGTAGAACGCTGTCCTAGGTCTCATGCATCTAACAGTATAAGGCTAAGCAGTTTATACTCCCCGAATGGGGGTGACATAGCAGAATGTAAACTCAATCACATCTAAGGTAGAGCATAATGGAAGATAGATAAAATATGAAATCCAAAAGAGATACAGCAGATAGAAGCCTAAGTGTCTAAGATACACAAACCCGGAAATACGTCTTAAAGCTCAAATACAGTAATCCATAAATACAACTCAAGACAACTGAAAATAAGCGATAAGCAAAACCCTAGCTATCTATACAACCTCTACTGTGTCTCCTCTAGGCTAGCAGGCAATCTCCAGGCTATCTGTAAAATTTATCAACAGGTCCAGTCAGGACAGGAGTGAGCACAATACATCTGACGCAGATCATAACAGGTTAGAGAATATAAACATACAAGAGAGTACGATACATAAAACTGAAAGAAAGTACATAATGTAAACAGAGAGAGAACTGTAATAGAAATATCTACTATAAGTAGAGAGCTACCAGTGACTAGTGATTTAGAGTACAAAGTCGACATGTGAACGGCTTGATTTGCACATGGCTATACTAAAGAGGCGTACATGGCTATTCTACTTTGGAATTGTTCACATGACTATTTATACTCCCCCATACCCCAATTAATACACAAGGATCCGGACAAGTTATGTTACGTACATGGTTTTCACATGAAGCCCATAAATGGGTACACATAAAGTATACATGAGAGCTCATACATGAGTGCACATGAAGTTCACATGGGGGCCCATAAATGGGTACACATGAAATTCACATGAAGGCTCATAAATGAGTGCACATGCAATATAGATTATACAAGAGATACATGGGAAACATGACCGATTCATAAGAGCACATGAGAGTACACGAGCATGCATGAACGAGCATGAAGCACATGAGAAACATGAATAACATGAGAGCGAAGAATACATGATGTACACGAAACACATGACATAATGTATCCGATGCTCCCGAGGGGGATAACATCTCAATGTAGGGATCCATATAGTACCAATCCGTGATAATATCATGACAGCATCAAATAAGGTAAACTAGAACATGAATATAATTCTAAACAAGTTATAAAATGATCAGAGAATGTACTCGCCTGGTGTCTGAATGTCCAAAGTAAATATATTGTCCGATGAGAGGTGTCTGGCTCCTAATCAGAACAGCACAAGTCACAACAAGTCCAAAATGGCAATATGAAGTTCTACTATGTATTCTACATGATTCTAGGTCAATCTAGACCAAAGTCAACTCTTGGTCAACTTGGTCAACTCTAAAAGTCAAACCTAGGTCAACTATGGTCAAACTAGCTCTAACAAGTCTAAATTAGGTCAAACAAGTTATTCTAGGTCTAAACAAACTAAGTATATGCAAGTCAAGTATCCAAGATAGCTACTAACTCATAGCCTAAGTCACTTGCTAAACCAAACACAAAACTAAACCATAAGCTAACAAGGCACACAAACTTAGTCATATAATGTATATATATTATTCACATTCACATATTCATATACATAGATATATATAGGAAAGCTATATATATAGGCACATACATACATATATATATATATATATATATATATATATTTTTTTTTTTACATACATATATATATATATATATATATATATATATATATATATATATATTTTTATATATATATATATATATATATATATATATATATATATATATATATATATATTTTATATATATATATTTTATATATATATATATATATATATATATATATATATATATATATAGAAAAAGAGATAATATATATATATATAGAAAAAGAGATAATATATATATATATATATATATATATATATATATATATATATATATATATATATATATATATATATATATATATATATATATATATATATATATAGAAAAAGAGATAAAAGAGTAAGTGAGTATGTGTGTGTTTAGCACGTGTGTGAAAGGATATGTGTTAATGTTCTAAAATTTAGTGATAGGTAGGCGTATGTGACATGGGATACATGATGTCAAAGGGTGTATGAATGCATGTGTGTAAAAGGTTATAGGTTAACTCAGTTTATAGAAATACATACATACTTACCTTGTATACATGCATACATACATATCATTATATTACATTATATGATACATACATGTATACTTGTATTATATTATGCTTACATTCATGCATATTAGATACTTGTATTTATATTAACATATTGCAAACATTCATTTCATTCATGCATCTATACATTACCTACATGTTTTATACATATGCATACATTGTATATTCATATCATTTCATACATTAACATAGAGACATACAAACATGCACACATCATATATTTCATATCTTGCATTACCTTACATATCATGTTATACATTATTATTCATTCCTTTCATATATTACATTATCTTTAAGTTGAATACATCATATATGGATACAATACATTATCTTGCATGCTTGCATTCATATATTACATTCTATATTACCTATATACATGTATTTCCTCCATTCATTCATGCTTGCATCATATACTCTACATTACCATACATGTTATCATTATATATTGCATTACAATATCTATACATTATGCATTCATATCTATCATTACATATATATCTTGTATTCATATTTAGCATTCATATATACTTTCATGCATACATTGTATATCATTCTTTCATTCATGCATTGCTTATATGCAATATATTAATTGCATTCCTACATGCTTGCATTCGACCATATATATACATTAGTGTAAAAAGAATATATATCATATATATATTATTTCATTCATCTAACATATCATGCATTACATACTCTATATTTATTTAATATCCATACTACATAGGATTATAGGTTACACAAAATACATATATCGTATAATTACTCTTCTACTTAAAACCAATACTGTACCAATTGGGTATTCACTAAATTCTAGGATTAAAGTATGTTATATACCTTTATGTTAGCTTTCCGAAACTTTAAACGGATCGTATTTTTGTGTCCGGAAGCTCCCGAAATCGCAAAAACACCAAAACGCGTTCATCTTTCGTATAGCTGACACTCAAATAATTTTACAAAAAGTTCCAGAGTGAATTTGGCTTGTTAAAATATATATTTGGAAAGCTAACTTCGATAATCTTCTTTTAAAAAAAACGGTAGGTTAATTGGAGTTGTGAGCTAAAAGTTATGACATTTCTAAGTTGCTCTATCTACTAAAAACGTAGATAAAAATTATGACGAATTTAGGTAGTTTAAGACAAAAGAAACACAAGTATATAACATAATATATCAATAACTCACTCTCTACACTAATATATGTATATGAGACACTATAGAACACATCTCCAATATAAAAATATGAGATTAAACATGTAATAATTCATTCATACATAACAACAACACATAGTGTGTCCAAATTTGGGGTTTTTCCACATGGACACAACCACAACACAAAGGACACTCCTATGACCTCCAAATGGACACGAAATGGACACAAATGGAGATACAACCATAGGGGTCATTCCTATGGGTTCAAAATATTTTTATATGCATGTAGGAATGGATTAGAGGAGTGATTATACCTTCCGGGAGAGAGATTCAAAGGAAAAGCCTTCCGATACGGCACCGACACGTAGAGATTCCAAAAGGACACGAACGAGCTCCGAATACTCTCAAACTTGGCTAGCACCCTCTAACCATAGAGCAGAAGAGAAATAAAGAAAATTTGGTAGAAGAAGGGGTTGATTTGGAGATGAAATCAATGGAGGTTCATCTCTAAATTAATTTGGGGAAGAACAAGAGAGAGAAAGTGGATGAAAACAAATGAATGAAGGAGTGACTCACTCCTTATCCCTCCCATAGGTGGCTGCCCAAAAAGGGTGAGGTGTCCCCTATTTGAATGTCCAAAATGCCCTCTACTAATCTATTTGATTTAAATTAGGAATGGGTTAAAGGTTGAGGTCAATTTAGTCTAGTTTTAAGTCTCTAATTAAACTAAACCTATCCATAAATAATTAGTCTAACTACTAACTAAAATTAATATCATGTGGACTAAAATTAATATCATGTGGGCCATGCCTAACTAGTATATGGATCCCACTAGAGTTAAACTACCCCCCGGGTCCCTGTTTCAAGTCGGACTGAGTTAAAATTCGAACCCGACTCAAATAATCCCAAAATAATATCATAAATAATAAAATAAATTTCAACCCCAAAATAATATCATAAATAATAACATAAATTTTAAAAATATTCAAAAATATAAAATGACAAAAATACTCCTGCTTTTGAAAACTGGGGGTGACAAATCTATCCACCTTAAAAAATTTCGTCCTCGAAATTAAAATGTTCATACTTCTTCTAGGTCAAGCCCCCACAATCAAAGTCCCAGAACTTAAACAAATCATATGATTTAAAAGGACGACATACAGGATCATGGCATACGGTGGTAGTGAAGTCTCATCTAGGTATACTAGTCATGCTAAACAAAATGGTCATAGGGTATCAAAACACACAAGCAATCTAGGATGCTAAACTAGAAAAGATACAGAATAATAATCATCAAAACTGTAAGCCAGTCTACCATCCTATATGAAACTGGTACTTATCAAAAATAAATAAAGATGACTACCAATTATCTATAAAGGGGTACTATTCAAAGAAAATCACAATCAAAAGTTAAAGAATGAAAGTCAATTGCATTGAAATCCAATCACAATTTATATATATATATATATAGAGAGAGTGTTAGAGAAAGAAAAAGCTAGCATTATGTAAGGTTATGTGGTTCGTGTGTGTATGGGTGTATATGGACATGTTCATATAGTTAGATAGTAGGCATGTGTGTATGTGAAATATACATGAAGAGTATATGAGGATTTGGGTTTCGAAACAATAGCTATCCAGTTACACTACTCATGACATATTGGTTAAACAATCTACAACACACAACCTATTTACTCATAACATGCATGGCTAACCATATACATATATATATATATATATATTTTTTTTTTATACATATATATATATATATATATATATATATATATATATATATATATATATATAAAAAAAAAATATATATATATATATATATATATATATATATATATATATATATATATATATATATATATATATATATATATATAAAGAGGTAGAGATTTAGTTATGTATCTATATACATTATAACATATATGCATAAACTCTATATATATCTATATAGATATACGAACATAACATATAGGGGAAGGGTTAAGTTACATGACAGTGTATACTAAGTTAGGGTGTGTGTGTCCTTGTACAGGGTTATAGCTTAGTATTGAAAGGTTAAATCCAGTTTTAGTTCAGCATTTACATACAAAATCTGAAAATAAGCTAACATTTAAACCAGTGCAATATTAACATAATACAGTTTCAGAATTTAGGGTTTGAACATCACAACTAACTCAATGCTCCTAACACAACCTAACATGATGGAAATAAAACCCTAACATACTATCCACACATTTATCTATGCATACAGTTCAATATTACATATTAAATCTGAAAGTGAACTAAACATTTGAAATCAATATAAAAATGTTAACATGTATTCAGTTTTAGGATTTTGGAGAAATTCGAACATCAAACCAACCCAATGTTTATCACAACCTAACATGTAAGAATATGAAACCTAAATTTATATCCCTACATAATGTATATAGCTCAAAATATTATATTTAGAATAACAAGTTGAACTAACATTTAAAATCCAATATTAAGAGTTAATATGCACACAGTCTTAGATTTGACAAATTCAAACACAAAACTCAACTAATTTTTTTTTTTTTGAATTGAAACCCTACGTATAACATACATGTGCAGTGATATAAACAAAACTACTACCATGAAATTTATATTGAATTACGAATTTAAACTGGAAAAGCAGAAAACCAAAAATTTTAGGATTTTGACAATTTAAACATCAACAACATATTAATATGTATTTAGATAGGTGGAAGATCAAGTGTAGCATGCATACGTGTCAGGCAAAGAGTCTGTGTCCACTATATATATATATTCTCATGTCCCAATATAAAAATCGAATTCAACATCAAGACCAACATTTAGATTTCTACCAAGATTGCAAAGTAGGTGATTGGTGAAATCATGATTGGTGAAATCAAGACAGTTTTATTATTATTATCATTATTTAATACAATAATAATAGCAAGAAGAAATAACAATGAAATCTATTCTGCTTATCTGTTTAAAGGAAGAACTATTTTGAAACCATAGCTATAATATCAAATCCAAGATAAGGTCTAGCAAAATCGTCGATTCATTGTATTAAGAAGAAATTCATAGTAAGAAGTTGCACAAGGTTCATAAAAATAGCTAAAGCTACTCCTAAGTTAAATAATGAGAAGCAAAACAAAACAAGTAATAATTTTTTTTTGAAGGACTGAAACAAAAGTAGAGAAAACATGTTCAAAAATATTTAAGATACAATCTGATAATCATATGCGTCTATCTACAATTATGGTACTCTCAATCCTCGTCATACTAGTAAGCAAGGCTACGATAATCACAGAGTCCTCGACTTAGGCACATACCTCTAGAATCATGGTATTTAACATTTTTGCGATGCCGCTAACTTGGCTGCGAAAACCTTAAATTCTCACACCCGAGAAATATATCCAAAATCAGACTATATGTCCTCACCATGCTGGCTAATGTGACTATAGAAGACTAGATTCCATAACTTGGATGACGTAGCCCATATAATTTCATCTTGACAAAAATTAAATTAAATCACAATAAATACCCAAAAATCAAATTTATCAACGAACATCAAGATTCAAAAATGAACAAAAATCCTTCAAATCATATAAATACAAACTCGAATGCTACAGCTAACGTCAAGATTCAAAATTCAACAATCTTCCATCAAAATCAATAAATACAAACTCAAATTCAACAATAATCCATCAAAATCAAATTCAACAACAGAAAATAAAGATAAATCAAATCAAGAAAAAAGAGAGTTTTCAAATCGAAGTTAAATAAGATTCTTAAGGGTCGTCCCAGGAATCTCTCAAGGGATCCTAACTGTGATTGAGTATCTTCAAAATATATCCTAATCCTACTGCAGGCTGTATTGGTACTCTAGTTCGAATACTACTACATAAACTCGACCTGCATGAGCCACCACTAAAAACGTGTCACGATCCGCACCCAAGGGTTAGGGTATGAGAACGTAACAACGCCCAGCCTATGCCGTAGTGTCGGCGGTAGAACGCTGTCCTAGGTCTCATGCATCTAACAGTATAAGACTAGGCAGTTTATACTCCCCGAATAGGGGTGACATAGCAGAATGTAAACTCAATCACATCTAAGGTAGAGCATAATGGAAGATAGATAAAATATAAAATCCAAAAGAGATACAACAGATAGAAGTCTAAGTGTCTAAGATACACAAACCCAGAAATACTTTTCAAAGTTCAAATACAGTAATCCATAAATACAACTCAAGACAACTGAAAATAAGCTATAAGCAAAACCCTAGCTATCTATACAACCTCTACTGTGTCTCCTCTAGGCTAGCAGGCAATCTCCAGGCTATCTGTAAAATTTATTAACAGGTCCAGTCAGGACGGGAGCGAGCACAATATATCTCACGCAGATCATAACAGGTTAGAGAATATAAACATGTAAGAGAGTACGATACATGAAACTGAAAGAAAGTACATGATGTAAACAGAGAGAGAACTGTAATAGAAATATCTACTATAAGTATAGAGCTACCAGTGACTAGTGATTTATGGTACAAAGTCGACATGTGAACGGCTTGACTTGCACATGGCTATACTAAAGAGGCGTACATGGCTATTCTACTTTGGAATTGTTCACATGACTATTTATACTCCCCCATACCCCAATCAATACACAAGGATCTGAACAATTTATGTTACGTACATGGTTTTCACATGAAGCCCATAAATGGGTGCACATGAAGTATACATGAGAGCTCATATATGAGTGCACATGAAGTTCACATGGGGGCCCATAAATGGGTGCACATGAAATTCACATGAAGGCTCATAAATGAGTGCACATGTAATATAGGTTATACATGAGATACATGGGAAACATGACCGATTCATGAGAGCACATGAGAGTACACGAGCATGCATGAACGAGCATGAAGTACATGAGAAATATGAATAACATGAGAGCAAGGAATACATGATGTACACGAAACACATGACATAATGTATCCGATGCTCCCGAGGGGGATAACATCTCAATATAGGGATCTATATAGTACCAATCCGTGATAATATCGTGACAGCATCAAATAAGGTAAACTAGAGCAGAAATATAATTCTAAACAAGTTATGAAATAATCAGAGAATGTACTCGCCTGGTGTATGAATGTCCAAAGTAAATATACTGTCCGAGGAGAGGTGTCTGTCTCCCAATCAGAACAGCACAAGTCACAACAAGTCCAAAATGGCAATATGAAGTTCTACTATGCATTCTACATGATTCTAGGTCAATCTAGACCAAAGTCAACTCTTGGTCAACTTGGTCAACTCTAAAAGTCAAACCTAGGTCAACTATGGTCAAACTAGGTCTAACAAGTCTAAATTAGGTCAAACAAGTTATTCTAGGTCTAAACAAACTAAGTATACGCAAGTCAAGTATCCAAGATAGCTACTAACTCATAGCCTAAGTCACTTGCTAAACCAAGCACAAAACTAAACCATAAGCTAACAAGGCACACAAACTTAGTCATATAATGTATATATATTATTCACATTCACATATTCATATACATAGATATATATAGTAAAGCTATATATATAGGCACATACATATATATATATATATATATATATATATATATATATATATATATATATATATATATATATATATATATATATATATATATATATATATATATATAGAAAGAGAGATAAAAGAGTAAGTGAGTATGTGTGTGTTTGGCATGTGTGTGAAAGAATATGTGTTAATATTCTAAAATTTAGTGATAGGTAGGCGTATGTGACATAGGATACATGATGTCAAAGGGTGTATGAATGCATGTGTGTAAAAGGTTGTAGGTTAACTCAGTTTATAGAAATACATACACACTTACCTTGTATACATGCATACATACATATCATGTATATTATATTACATGATACATACATGTATACTTGTATTATATTATAATTACATTCATGCATATTAGATACTTGTATTTATATTAACATATTGCAAACATTCATTTCATTCATGCATCTATGCATTACCTACATGTTTTATACATATGCATATATTGTTTATTCATATCATTTTATATATTAACATAGAGACATACAAACATGCACACATCATATATTTCATACCTTGCATTACCTTACATATCATGTTATATATTATTATTCATTCCTTTCATATATTATATTATCTTTAAGTTGAATACATCATATATGGATACAATACATTATCTTGCATGCTTGCATTCATATATTACATTCTATATTACCTATATGCATGTATTTCCTCCATTCATTCATGCTTGCATCATATACTCTACATTACCATACATGTTACCATTATATATTGCATTACAATATCTATACATTATGCATTCATATCTATCATTACATATATATCTTGTATTCATATCTAGCATTCATATATACTTTCATGCATACATTGTATATCATTCTTTCATTCATGCATTGCTTATATGCATTATATTAATTACATTCCTACATGCTTGCATTCAACCATATATATACAGTAATGTAAAAAGAATATATATCATATATATATTATTTCATTCATCTAACATATCATGTATTACATACTCTATATTCATTTAATATCCATACTACATAGGCTCATAGGTTACACAAAATACATATATCGTATAATCACTCTTCTACTTAAAACCAATACTGTACCAATTGGGCATTCACTAAATTCTAGGATTAAAGTATGTTATATATCTTTGTGTTAGCTTTCCGAAACTTTAAACGGATCGCATTTTCGTGTCCGAAAGCTCCCGAAATCGCAAAAACACCAAAACGCGTTTGTCTTTCGTACAGCTGACACTCAAATACTTTTACAGAAAGTTTCAGAACGAATTTTGCTTATTAAAATATATATTTGGAAAGCTAACTTCGATACGCTTTTTTTAAAAAAATGGAAGGTTAATTGGAGTTGTGAGCTAAAAGTTATGGCATTTCTAAGTTGCTCTATCTACTAAAAACGTGGATAAAAATTATGACGAATTTAGGTAGTTTGAGACAAAAGAAACACAAGTATATAACATAATATATCAAGAACTCACTCTCTACACTAATATATATATATGAGACACTATAGAACATATCTCCAATACAAAAATATGAGATTAAACATGTAATAATTCATTCATACATAACAACAACACATAGTGTGTCCAAATTTGGGGTTTTCCTACATGGACACAACCACAACACAAAGGACACTCCTATGACCTCCAAATGGACACAAAATGGACACAAATGGAGATACAACCATGGGGATCATTCCTATGGGTTCAAAATATTTCTATATGTATGTAAGAATGGATTAGAGGAGAGATTATACCTTTCGGAAGAGAGTTTCAAAGGAAAAGCCTTCCGATACGGCACCGACACGTAGAGATTTCAAAAGGACACGAATGAGCTCCGAATCCTCCCAAACTTGGCTAGCACCCTCTAACCATGGAGTAGAAGAGAAATAAAGAAGATTTGGTGGAAGAAGGGGTTGATTTGGAGATAAAATCAATGGAGGTTCATCTCTAAATTAATTTGGGAAAGAACAAGAGAGAGAAAGTGGATGAAAACAAATGAATAAACGAGTGACTCACTCCTTATCCCCCCATAGGTGGCTGCCCAAAAAGGGTGAGGTGACCCCTATTTGAATGTCCAAAATGCCCTCCACTAATCTATTTGATTTAAATTAGGAATGGGTTAAAGGTTGAGGTCAATTTAGTCTAGTTTTAAGTCTCTAATTAAACTAAACCTATCCATAAATAATTAGTCTAACTACTAACTAAAATTAATATCATGTGGACTAAAATTAATATCATGTGGGCCATGCCTAACTAGTATGTGGGTCCCACTAGAGTCAAACTACCCCCCCGGGTCCCTGTTTCAAGTCGGATTGAGTTAAAATTCGAACCCGACTCAAATAACCCCAAAACAATATCATAAATAATAATGTAAATTTCAACCCCAAAATAATATCATAAATAATAACATAAATTTTAAAAATATTCAAAAATGTAAAATGACAAAAATACTCCTGTTTCTGAAAACTGGGGGTGACAGGATGATTGACTACTTCTAGCGTCGCTCTCGGGATGGGGACGACGCCGTCTTGATCCTCTGTTCTCGAAAAACTTCCGAACTGGAGAGTGACCATGTTGGCGGTAATAGTCTTCTCCTCGTAGTTGAGTGAGATGACTTTATTGTCGATGAGTTGCTGGATTTGTCTTTTCAACACATAATAATCACGTATTGAATGGTGGACATACTGGTGGTAGTGGCAGTATTTTGGATTGTCCACCTTTTCTACTTTGTCGGGATGCTTAGGCAGCGGGAGCTGAAGTTTACCACTCTTTACCAACATATCAAAGAGTTCTAGTATGTCTTCGTCGTTGAAAGAGTAGGTCTCTTTCGGCCTCTGCACTTCGGTCGGGTTTGGGTTCACTGATGCTGAACCTTTGGAAATGTTGACGGTCATAGCTTGCTTGCCTTTTCTGTCTTTGTTGTCGGATGAGCGCTTCCCTTTATCTTCGAGGGAGGGGAAGTTCAGTTCCAGGAATTATGCATCATACACTTTTCTTTGAGCTACATCCACCTCTATGATGAAAGGCGTCAACTCTACGCATGGAGCACTGTGCCACAACTTGATCGCAGGAAGCATGTTCTTGCGGCAGGAGTCCATAAGCATGGGCTCAGGTATACGAGGAGGTAACCTCAATACGGCCTGGCGGAAGCGCTCAATATATGCACGTATCGGCTCTTTTTCCTTCTGAACGATATCTATGAGTGTCGACATCGTCATGTCCATTCCTCCTTCGTAGAATCGATTGAGGAATAGGTTGTTCAGCTCTTCAAAGGACGAAATACAGTTGTCCGGAAGGTTGCAAAACCATTCATAGGCCACCCTCTACAGGGCTCCTACGAATATGTTGGTAATGAGGGCATCATCCTTTGGTAGATGCCTCATTACTGAGGCAAAGTATCTCAAGTATCGGCGGGGAGACTCCTTTGCATCGAACGACATGAGCGTCTGCGGATTATATTTGGGAGGATAGATCACTTTATTCTATTCGGCAGGATATTGTTGTCGAATCCCCATCTTTTGGAGTGTTGCTCGCTTTTCTTTGGCATCATAGCGAGCGTATAATTCTTTGATGGCCTGCTGCATTTCATTCAACAATACAGATTCGGTTGTTGATGGAGTAGATGATACTGGCGCTGCTTGGCTCGCGATGAGAAGCACATTGGACCCACCGTTAGCCGCTGGGTTTAGAACAGGAGTGGAGCCAGAAGGGCTCAATCTCTCCTTGATCTCCAGGACAACAAAATCTAAAGACTTCATAGTAATGTTCAACGTGTTTAGGCTCTCCTCGAGAACCTCTATACATTTCTGTAGACTAGAGCCTTTGCTGCTTTCCGTGTTGTTGTCACCTTTGGCCATAAATACGGACACCATGTACGGGTGGGTAGAAGGGACATTAGATCTTTCGCTCTCCGGTTCAGAGGGCTGAGTCCTATCGTCTTGAGAATAGATCGGCAGGTTGCAATCATCCTCTGACTCATTGTAATTCCTTCCCTCCGTTTTTTGGTTACCTGCGCCTGCGGAGGTATCTGTGTCATACAGTCCTTCGTTGGATTAGAATGTGGGATTGTCATGAATGGTGGAGGACTGGCTACCTCCAGCATCTGACGTGGCATCTTTTTGCGACAAAGAGCTAGACTTGGCACACGTGTGTTGGAACACACCTGTGTTGGGTACTTTTGTCTTGCTACTTCCAGGCCGCTTCTTGCGCTTGTTGGTCGAGATGGGAGGGTTTTTGGATAGCTGCTTGAGAGATGGAGAACCCTGCACCGTGTTGCATGGAGCAACACGGAGTTCCTTTTCTTCCTCGCTTGACAACCCCCGGTCGAGTCTCTGATGTACAGCCGCCATTGGTCGCATTCTTTGGAAGACAGACTGTCTCTTCGATGGCAATATGGCTGCCTGGTGACAGTAACAATTGATGGTGATCTGGGTCCAAGTATGCCATGGTTTAGGCATATGTTGTGCCGCAGGCTCCTCTTCTGCTTTCCGCTTGTGGGAACGCGTTGGGGTCTTTATTCATGCACCCCTATTGCATGTGCAGGGAAGCGGCGCATAGGAGTGAGGATACGGAGATAGCTTCTCTCTTCTTAGTTCCTGCACAGGACACGCTTAGGTCCTGATCAGAAAGTTGCTGATGAGGTAGACTCCTTCCATGCTTATAGGAACACTGTTCGCGTGAGTCTTTCTCAGTGGAGTGTACCCCCTGGCTCGAGTTGTGCACGTGAGTGCTCGAGCGATAGCGAGGCTCTATCGGTCGAGGAATCGAAGCACTCAGACCGATTTGTATAGCTTTCCATTGGCTGCACGCGTGACTATCAATACGGGCCTTTGGTGTGCTATTAGCATAGCGCGTTGGTTGCACAAGGCACGTGCTGTCTTGGATTTCTTCCTACTACCCCGAGAGGGTGTGTAGCATTCAGAATACAACAGAGTGGTTGGCATAGCACTTTGGCCGCGTAGGCATGTGTTACCTTGGATCTCTTTAGGTTACCCTTAGAAGGTGCATAACTTCAGAGTCCAATGCAGCCTTACCCGATGGGTAGGAAATTCTGTCAAAGAATTATCTTCTCGCGGCACCGCTTCCTCCGTAAGCAGTTGAGCTACTGTGCTTCCTTCAGCGTCGTTCTTTTGTTAGGCCCACCACAATGGAGCCGCACTCTTCGTTGCTGTTTTTCTGGAGCAGGAATCGAGCGAGGCGGCATGGCAGCAATAGCCGAAATCTTCTTCTGGGGTTTGTCAGTCAGGGGGTTCTGTAGCACAGTCCCCTCTTTGGTACTGCTCGTCGCTGCCGCCTTCGACACCCAGGTGCTTCAAGTCTTCTTCAATTTTACGAACCGCTTCAAAGGACTCGACTTCTCCACATAAAGGAGATCTTCAAAAGCTTGTTGGTCGAAACGTATAACCAACATCTTCTGGAAAGATCCCAGGAAGTTGTTGTCAGGTTGCACCACTACCTTTTCGTCAGAGGAGAAGGAAGTTCCCCAACAGAGTCGCCATTATGTTTGCCATGATAAAAGGTTATATGAACTTTTTGTATTTTAAACGTAAAAGAGTACAATCGATTCCTAAACAGGAGATATAAGTACAAAATTTTTGGAAAAGTATGACGATGGATATCGAGCACAACAGCGACTCCTTTAATCCATTGACGATCTGACGACGAGTTGAACTTTCTTTGGCTTTCTGGTGCTGGTGATTGAAACTCTAAGATTACCAATCAGGAGGATGCCTAAGTTGAAGATTTCGAAGCCTCTTTATCGAAGGAACACTCCTTCTATTTATAGGGGAGCACATATACGATGTGCATAAGGATTGTGCAGATACGCTACATGGGAAGATATATGAGAATCTTGAGGCGGTCACGGTGAGGGCTACTGCTGAGCTGACACATGGCAGGCACTAAAATTATCTTCTATCGAGATCTTTGGGGAGTTATCAACATAACTGAATAAATAACACGTGGCGTGTGCTTACTTGTTGATCGGATGAACCTGAACAGATTCTGCTCCTATCCCCGAAGTTGGATTTTGTCTTATCTTAGAGGGCCATTGGTTTAAACAAACCAGTTGGATATGGCTCTCGTCCATAAGAACAAACTCCGTCATTATCTATGGTTTAAACAAACCGATAAGATATTGCTCTTATCAACAGAATCAAACTCTGCCTTATCTTAAGATCAACGATTAAGCAAACCAATAGGGTGGTATCCTGAAACATATTAGTACCCATCTGGCCATGTGAAGCCATGTCACTTCGTAAGGCTGTACCGCTATGCGAGCTGCTTCTGACAGAGCTTTGATGCCACTACGCTTCTAGCGATGAGTAGACTGTGCTTCAGATGACGGAGTTACTGTGCTTTAGAGCGACAAGTAGGCCGTGCTTCAGGTGATGGAGTCAATGTGCCTTCAGGCGACGAGTAGACTAGGTCTTGAAGACGAAAGAGCCACTGTGTGTCTAAGTTGAAACGAGGGCGCAGTGTAAGGAAGTGAGCTAGCTGTGCTTCTGAGTCAAAGCAAGGGCGCAACGAAGAGGCTGCACTTCTGAGTCGATGCGAGAGCGCAGTGGGGAGGTTGCGCTTCTGAATCGAAGGAGAAAGTTTCTGTCAAAGTCTTTAAGAGCGATTAATGACTGCTTATCTTTTGGGAAATTCAAGAAGTCTGTGGCCTAGGACTCAGTAAAATGAACCTATTAAATGAGGTTCGTTGTGCTGAGTTCTAGGTTCATCCCATTTAATTTGGGCATCTTTGACCGACGGCCACGTGGCATGTTGGTTGGACCACACTCACCCTATATAAAGGCTAGTTTTTCTGGAGAGTTGTCTTCCTCTCTTAGCATTCCAAATGCTATGCTCGCTCCTGACTTAGCTTCGAACGACCATTGGCCTTACACAAGTCAGCTGATGGTTGTGGATCCTTTCGTTTAAAGAGGCTGTGCCTTTGTAGAAGAACTGTTGTTCAGTTTTGAGATGCACTTGAGTGTTTGGCATAAGAAGTTTGAACCTGAACAACGTCTTTGAGGTCTTCGAGATCCAAGCTTTCGAATTTGGATTGGTTGCCAATCAGAAGAGCCACAGGTTGTGCTCTGCCCTATTCAATGGCGGTGGCACGGCCTGTGCTGTGGACTGAGTTCTTGCTCGGGCCAATAGCTGCTTCAGAAAGTGGCTCGCTCTGACAGCGCTGCGCGTCTGGGGACTGCGCGTCTGTGAAGATTAATACCCTTGTATGGGGTTCTATGAAGATAAACCCCTTGTAGTGAAGATTAACCCCCTTGTAGATTCTTAGGAGTTTAGTTCTTTTCATGTAATCACGAAGAATCTGTAATAGATCCTTGTAGACATAATTTTAATAAGAGAACTCTTTATGCACTTTCTGTTGTATGTCTTCGTGGCTTGAATTTTCTGTCTGTGTATTTGGGTATATGTGCTTTTTATGAAGTCGGGTGTAGTGAGAACACCACCTGCGCTTTTGAATAGCTGTACTTTTTTATTCTTCTACACTTTTGATTCTGACCAAGAAACAATTGGTCAAAGGAATCTTTCTTCCGACCGGGAAACAATCGGTCAAAGGAATTTTCCTTCCGACCAAGAAATAATCGGTCAAAGGAATATTTCTGATTTTGACCTAGATTTCTTCGATCAAAGGAATCTTCCCACTCTTCATCCTGGGGGTAGTTCCCTGCATGACTTCGACGTCGATAGTGAGAGCTCTGAGCGGACTATCTTTTCTACCAGCTCATCATCGATAGCCAGAGAAGTAACTGCCTATGTCACTAATGAAGAACAAGACACGTCCATCTCTGGCAGTCAAGAACAGAGGATTGATGCATTAGAGGCTAACTTGAAAATCATGGCTGAAATGGTTGCAAGTATGCATGGTGTGATTGTAGCACAACACACTGTTCCACCGGTTGCGAATCCAATTCCAACCCAAGAATACGTAGCAGCATCTGCCCCTGTCAATACTAGTACGGGGGTACAATCTCCCCACAACGCTACCATGCCCGCTCAGGTTATTCCAAGTCAGTCTGGTGCTGGGGGTGGTGCTTATCATGCAGTTCCACCTCCTACCACATCGAATCAGTCTACTGCTCCCCAAGCCTTGGAAGATCCCCTGGAGGCAGTAAAGCTTTTGCGTAACTGGTTCGAAGCCTTCAAGAAGAAGGACGGCCTGCAGAAGCTAGGGATCAAGCAACCCTACCCTCTAGGGTGGAAGAAAGTTCCGTTTCCACCTAAGTACAAGCCACCAACCATCATGATGTTTGATGACAGCTCATCTTCGAGTAAGTATCTCAATCACTTCGAGGTAATGACTGATCAACTCCAACCGAATGATGCTCTACTCACAGAGTATTCGTCGGGTGCTTGGCGGGTGCGGCCTATAACTAGTATCGTTGTTTGTCAGATGGTTGTACAACATCTTTTGCAGGATTCAAGCAAATGTTTCTGAAATAATTCTATCAGGGAACAAACAACATAACCATGTCGGCCCTCATTAAAATCAAATAACAGCCTAATGAAACTGTCGAACATTTTATCGAGTGCTTCTGTCGTAAGGCACTCAAAATGCCTCTGGGTACTCTAGATGCACTGACTATAGATACATGCAAATCAAATTTGTTATCTATAGTCAGCATGTGGACTGGACCCACTCAATTCCAAGACTGGGCCTCCTTCATAATAAGTACCAGGGCAGCCGAAGATAGTGCTGACAAGTTTAAACAACTAGGCATCCAGATGCCTAATCTTAAAAAAGATGAACATTCTGCAACCAACAGTGACGGTTATTAGAACAACCGCAAAGGCAAAGAAGCTTTAGCCATCAATGTGAAAGTCAAAGAAGCTTTAGCTGTCAATGTGAGTCAATCAACACCTACCACGACGACACCCCCACAGAGAGCACCATGTTCTAAGGAGGAATATTCCTTTGACGAGGACGACATCATGAGCATATTCGATTGTCTAATCAAGAGCAACAAACTTTAACTACACAAAGCAAAACAGCCAGATGAAGTAGTATCACGCCCCAGAACCAGAATACTGGAGAGCGGGGGACAGACATAGCCAACTACATATATAGAAGTGTAATCCACCGCGATATACGGTCACGGCTGTCTAGATGTATGAGGGTTTATCTACAAGCCATCAGTCTCTTATGGTCAAGAACAAACCTAGTATCTCTATCTCAAGCAAGTAATAATAGTTACAAGATGTTAGACCATCAAATATTCAATAGTAAGGTGTCCCATACATTTCATATACAAATGATCATGAAGCTAGTCGTACAAAATACGAGGACTGGCAAGAGTTTCAGTTATACATGATCAATCCTAGGATTTGTTAATCATGTTACAGTCCGTAGGCAGACAGTAAGTAAAGTATTCAACACGAGCTAACACCTGCACGGCGGCTAAACGCCTCAAAAGAATAATTTATTATAGAGTTGGAGAGAAAAAGAAACCCACTCGTTGCCAGGGTTTCTTCTAGTGTTCACCATATGGCTAGAAGGCGGGAAGATCCTCGGGTGTTGCTCCAAAATCTGGCCATACAAAACCAGCTGGGTCAGACCCCAGAAAGAGCAAGTGCCACAAGGGAGGCTTCTCTTAAGAACTAAAACCAACATAATAGCACATGATAAATAAAGGATAACAAAAAAACATGAGTTAGAAAAAACAGGGTGATAAACGATAAGATAACTAAAGGACTATTCCAGTAACCAAGTTACAACCCTTAAACCAAACAAGGACCGGGATTGTAACCCTTTACCTGAACAGAACTTAGTCTCTAACCAATTATCAAATAAGTAAAGCATAACAGTAACGGGCTGAAGAAACCATGTGCTGGCCTTGTCTAGGCAAGACTAGACTAGACTCCATCCATCAATCACGGCCAAGCAATGAGTACGGCTTGATACTTTAACTAACTAGGGTGATCACAAGCCTAGTTACTAACAAGATGCATTGAGATGTTCCAACAGCCAAAGCCCTGCAGACTTAATCCAAGTTATCAGTTGCAAGTTGAGAGAGTTGGATTATGTGACTTGGGGGTGCAACACATGACAGCGTGCTGGAAATGTGCCCTACTCAACGACAGGCTGTAAGTCCAATTAAAGTGCCCAGATAACGTGACTGCCTGTAGCTGGAAAATCTCTTCATGGACTACTTGATCAATCTAGTCATTATCCTAGTCAGATTCAGTATGAATTCCTGACCGTGGTAACCAGGAATCCATATCCTAGACATGATGCAAGACAAGACATGTAGCTTATACAAGCACAAACACCCACAGTGTCAAGACAAGAGTTACTTAGCAAGTAAAGATAGTCGTCGCAATAGCATATCAAGATTATTATGTTAGGTTACTTTTCAAGTCAAGAGTGTGTCACAACGGACCACCATCAAGAATTATCATGTCAAGATTACTTGTCAAGAGCGCACCACGATGGATCACTATCAAGATTTATCATTTAAAGATTACTTGTCAAGAGTGCGCCACGACGGGCCACTATCATGTCATGTTACTTGTTACTTGTTACTTGTTACTTGTTAAGAGTGCGCCTTAATAGGCCACTATCGTGTTCTATCCTTCCATTATCATGAATGAAAGAAACTTGCATAAAATAGCTGGTAACATATTCTTAAAACCAAGAAAAAGATCTACAACTTTCATGTTGGGAGTTAGGAGAAATTCTGGCCACAAATCAGCCAAAAAGGGCATAAAACATCTAAAAATAGCCAAAATAGGCACTATACAGCCAGGCACTATGCATCTATACGGACTGGCACTATACGGCCAGGCACTATACATCTATGCGGACTGGCACTATGTGGCACTATGCAGCCATGCGGACTGGTACTATGCGACACTATGGAGCCATGCGGACTCGGACTATGCGGCACTATGTAGCCATGCGGAATGGCACTATGCGGTACTATACAGCCATGCGGACTGGCACTATACGACACTATGCAGCCATACGAATTGGCACTCTGTAGCCATGCGGCCAGCACTATTTATCGTTCCTTCCAGAACCAGGGCAGATGAACATAGAAGATGTCCAAATCTTACTTGGCCATAACGTCCTCAAAACAAGTCGAAATCTAACTTTTCAAAGGCCTATTTTGAGTAAAATCGAATTCTCTACAACATAGAACAATCAAAACTTGAAAATAATGAAGTTTGGTAGATTAAAACCCAAGAAAACCGAAAAGTCTATAAACTTAGATCTACAAAAATCCATCCGTCCAAACTGAAAACACCAAGTTCTAAAGTTGCTTAGAATCATGTAGAGAAGAAGATAGAACAATAAAATAGAAGATCCATCATAAAGTAAGTTTCACTTTCCTAAGATCTCTAGGTTGGTTGGAGAGTAATGGAGAAGAAGGTGAAAAAATGAATGGAAGTAATAATGAGAGAGAAAGGGGGTGGTTGGGTTTTATAAAGAGAGGGGATGGTTCAACATGTTGAACCAACCATCAAAATAAACCAAACCAAACCATCCAAAGTAAGTCAAGTTGGACCAAACCAACCCAAGGTCAACCCTAGTCAAGATACGTCAAGGCAAGCCATAAAAAAATACAGTAAAATAAAATATGGGTCAAAATCCATATACGTACACAGGAAATACGTATAACGAAAAATGGGAGTGACAACTCTACTCACCTTAAAAGAATTCTATCCTTGAAATTTAATCAAGAGGCTAGCGATGTCGGGGCAAGCTATACTAAAGTACAAGCAATCTAAGACTAGCAACCAATCAAGCAATCATTTATACAAGGAATTTAAAAGCGTAAGGCATAAGGAAGACATTCATCTGGAAACCTCTCTGCCGGTTCTGCATCTGAACCTGGGTCTGGGCATACTGTGGGGGTCTCAGCTGCTGGAAGGCTTGTGCCTGAGGCGACAATAGCCCCGAAGGATGGTACTGCTGCTGTACTGGTGCTGGGGCTGGTCCTCTAACCGATGGACTAGTTAGGTTCGACGATGATGAACTGGTTCTATTTGAACAGGACCCTATCTTGTGGTCAGGTGCCCCATAAGCCAAGCACAATTCCTGTGCTCTGTGACATTCTGATACTACATGCCCTGGCTTCCCACAATAAGTGCAGTCTATTGCGGAAGACTGCTTCTGCTTCTATTACGGAGGGGACATCGGTGTCGAGTGCTGAACCGACAAAACCGAATTCGCCCTTCGGGGAACACCAATAGTCAAAGCCCTAGCTATCGGGGCTGGTGTTGAGGATAGACTCATCTGCCCATAGGACATCTTCCTACTTTCAGTTCTATCCATGATCCTCTACGAGGTATACACATACCTCTTTGCTGCTAGCACAACGGCATCAAACGTCTGATGCTCAAACTGCTCCACTGATATAATAATCTCTAAGTAAAGCCCCTTCTGGAATCGCTGGGCTCGGTCCAATTTGGTTGCCACCAAGTTGGGAGCAAACCGACTAAGTCTTGAAAACTTGACCACATAACCGTCGACCGTCCTTTCCATCTGCTTGAGATTAGTGAATCTCGTCTGTAGATCATAACGAGCTACTGCATCGAAGTACTTGGTCTGTAACTTGTCGCTAAATACTGTCCATAAGATATGTGTTGCCAAACCAACTGCTAGCATTGTCCACCAAGTGCGGGCTAAGTCCAATAACTGGAGGCGAACTACAGCCACCTTCTCTTCCTCAGGAATCTTAGCTGCTTCCAGGATAACCTCTATGTCCTGAAGCCATGCATCAGCAGCGATAGCATCTTCACTGCCATCAAAGAAGGGAGGATTCAGGCACTTGAAATTATTAGCTGCATTGCTCCCTTGATAACCAACTCTACCCATGGCATCTTGTACTGTCAGGTACAGGGAATCGCCTCGACGATCCTATGACGCAAGCAATTCTTGGATAATCCGACC
Source organism: Iris pallida (assembly GCA_029216955.1). NCBI lineage: Eukaryota > Viridiplantae > Streptophyta > Magnoliopsida > Asparagales > Iridaceae > Iris > Iris pallida. Next base: position 454,814 of record JANAVB010006799.1, on the reverse strand, counting down.
AGGACTCCATTGTCAGGCTCTGCAGGCTGGACTGGCTGAACTGGTAGCACATAATCTCTGGAAGGCATGACTCGGGATGCTGCTCCTGAGTGCTGGGCTTGGTCTCCAGGTTGCTGCTGGTTCACTGGAGGTGCTCCACCTTGCTGATCGGCAGGACCAGGAGCAATGCTACTGAAGAAATGACATGGGGAACAATAAGGAAGGACCAAGATAGATCAAGGATATAAGAATGTGATCAGTTCAAGATTTCAGAAAGATTAGAAGTCACGAGTAGAGATCAAGGGCGAGTGCTGATTGAGACATCTATTCAGTGAAACCCTCACACATCATGATTTACAAGACCTGCATAGGCCACCACTTAAACCATGTCACGTCCCAGAACCAGAATACTGGAGAACGGGGGACAGACACAGCCAGCCACGTATATAGAAGTGTAATCTACCTCAATATACAGTCATGACTGTCTAGATGTATGAGGGTTTATCTACAAGCCATCAGTCTCTTATGGTCAAGAACAAGCCTAGTTCTCAATCTCAAGCAAGTAATAATAGTTATAAGATGTTAGACCATCAGATATTCAATAGTAAGGCATCCCATACATTTTATATATAGATGATCATGAAGCTAGTCGTACAAAATACGAGCACTAGTAAGAGTTTCAGTCATACATTATCAACCCTAGGATTTGTTAATCATGTTACAGCCCGTAGGCAGACAGTAAGTAAAGTATTCAACACGAGCTAACACTTGCTTAGCGGCTAAACGCCTCAAAAGAATAATTTACAATAGAGTGGGAAAGCAAAACAAACCCACTCGTTGCCGGGGCTTCTTCTAGTGTTCACCATCTGGCTGGAAGACTGGAAGATCCTTGGGTGCTGCTCCAAAATCTGGCCATACAAAACCAGTTGGGTCAGACCCCAGAAAGAACAAGTGCCACAAGGGAGGCTTCACTTAAGAAATAAAACGAGCATATTAGCACATGATACATAAAGGATAACAAAAAACATGAGTTAGAGAAAACAGGGTGATAAATGATAAGATAACTAAAGGACTATTCTAGTAACCAATTTACAACCCTTAAACCAATCAAGGACCGAGTTTGTAACCATGCACATGAACAGAACTTAGTCTATAACTAATTATCGAATAAGTAAAGCATAACAATAACAGGCTGAAGAAACCATGTACTGACCTTATCTAGGCAAGAGTAGACTAGACTCCATCCATCAATCACGGCCAAGCAATGAGTACGGCTTGATACTTCAACTAACTAGGGTTATCACAAGCCTAGTTACTAACAAGATACATTGAGATGTTCCAACAACCACAAGCCCTGCAGACTTAATCCAGGTTATCCAGGTGCAAGTTGAGAGAGTTGGATTAGGTGACTTAGGGGTGCAACATATGAAAGTGTGCTGGAAATGTACCCTAAACGACGGCAGGCTACAATTAAAGCACCCAGATAACGGGACTGCCTGTAGCTGGGAAATCTTTTCATGGACTACTTGATCAATCTAGTCATTATCCTAGTCAGATTAAGTATGAATCCCTGATCGTGATAACCAGGAATCCTGTCCTAGACATGATGCAAGATGAGACATGTAGTTTATATAAGCACAAATACCCACGATGTCAAGACAAGAGTTACTTAGCAAGTCAAAGTAGTCATCGCAATAGCATATCAAGATTATCATGTTAGGTTACTTATCAAGTCAAGAGTGCGTCACAATTGACCACCAAGGATTATCATGTCAAGGTTATGTGAGCACCCTAAAATTCGGGTTGATTTTTAAAAAATTTTCTGATTGATTTAGTTTTTAATAAATAATTCATTCTGTTATTTATCTTTAAGTGTACTTTTCCGTACCATTGATATTTGGAGTGTCAGGTATGTTCAACTCTAGAAATTTTCTTCACGAGTTTTGGAGTGGACAGGATTACCTTCATGATGGTATATAGTGTCCCACTCAGACTTGTTCCCTTGTGCTCTTTTTGCTTCGCTGAACTTCGGGTCGATTTAGACCATTTGATCATTAATTATTTTTCCCACTCTTTTCCTTGATCATTATTAGCACGTTACCGTGACTTTTAATTTTGGAGCGCAAGACCAGTTATTTTCTTGAAATCAACTCCTCATTGATGATCTACTCGAGACGCTCTTCACCCTTGACCTTCGTGTCCCACTCAGACATGCCATTTTGTGCTCCATTTGCTTCGCACAACTTTCCTGACACGTGACCCGATTTTATTTCACTCCACGGTGTCATATTTATTTTTCCAATTTGATTTGTGGGTCCCCTGTCGACCAAAACCTGTCAGCCCTAATTATGGACATGGCCCACATTGAGCCTACTACCTGTCCGCCACTTGTGTCTCATTTATTGGAATCCCCATGTACTACTTATTTACCCATGATCATCAACGTCTAATTTTAATTCGATTTTTGCTCAATGTTCGGTTTTGACCCAATCCGGCTCCACCGAGTCCAGCCCAGCTCCACGTTATTCTCCATCATAACACCCTCATATTTTCTTGCCCAAAAATATTAATTATTCCTTCTACCTATTTCTAATATTTATTGGGAATTTTCGTTGAATTAATCCCTTGGAATAAATCAATTTCTAGCTAATAAAATTCTAGCCATTGATTTCCCTCAAATTAATCATCACCATCCATTTCCTTCCATCCCACACTCTTACCGCCAACCCATATGTACCGGCCCTAAAATCTAGGAATAACTTTTCTCTCTCTCTCTTCCTCTCTCATATTATTACACTCTTTCTCTCTCTCCTTTCTATTAATTCTCCAACACAACAGCAACAAACAAAAACACCAGCCCGACCTCCTCACCCTCCTTGGAAAAACTGACCACCCTCCTTTCATGGGCCGACCTCCACCTGGCCGTGGCTCCGGCCACCCTGGCCGAGCACGCCGGCCATCATCGCCACTCCACCGTCGACCCCCACTCCAACATCTCCTCCTCCTCCTTCTCAAAACCGCCACCCCACCATCCTTGGCCACCGACCGGCCGACCATAGCCACCCTCGCTGAGGTGCGCTGCCGCCCCTGTCTCGCCGGGCCAGGCCAGGCAGCCGCCGCCGTCGCCGGCCAGCCGTGCAAACGCCAATAGCAGCAGTCGCATGAACACGCGCACACGCGCGCGCTCGCGGGCCGCCGTGGCTCGCCGTGGGTGCGCCCCACTCCAGCGAGTCCTTCCCTGACGGCCACCATCCTCTGGGACGCGCCGTCGAGGCGATTCGTGCGTTTTGTACGACGTTCCGTCGTGACGCGCGCGGAATCGAGTTCATTTTGGCGTTCCGTCGCAGCGACTTCGTGCACATTTTTTCGGAAATCCGACCGTTGGATCGACGATTTCTTCGTTCCGTCGCAATCTCGGTATATCCACCTTCACTCATGTCAATTTTGTCCGTTAATTTTATCGTTTGATACATCAAAACCGGCCACCAAGTTGACCGTTTAAATTGTATTAAAATTGGACAGTTTTGCGGGGCCAACTTCGTCAGCTTGTATCTCCTCCACCGCAGCTCCGTTTGGCGTGCTACCAGTTCCGGTGCGAAGCTGGTATAACCCTCTTACTACCCCTCCAGTTTCGTTTAATTGTGAGTTTGTTTGATTGGTTGAATTCGACGCCAAAATTGGTCGTCCGAATTCGTAATTTCCAACTTGTAAAATTCTATTTTTGAACACGGGACTCCAGATTTTATTTCTGACACCACCATTAGACTTGTGGCATCGTTCTAGCATGTTTTCATATAAATTTTGTTAGATTTGGAGAACGTGGGCCCTGGCACGTTTTTCGGTGCAAAGTGGGTCCCACATTCTGGGTCAACTGGACTTTTTGACGCCGGCTCATTGGAATCCAATTCCGGAGATACCGTTGAGTTCGTATCGTCATTATGAACTCGTTGACATATAATTTGCTAGGTTTTGGTGGACATTGGATCCGACACGTATTTCGGTGCAAGTCGGATACCAATATCCGGGTCAATGGGTCATTTTGAGATCGGCTCATCGGAATCCAATTCCGGATATACCGTTGAGTTCGTATCATCATTCTGGACTCGTTGACATGTAGTTTGCTGAGTTTTGAGAACTTTGGCTCCGGCACGCATTTCTGTGCAAACCGGAATTCCAAGTTCTGGTCAACGGACCAAATTGAGATCGGATCAACGGAATCCAATTCTGGAGATACCGTTGGGTTCGTATCGTCATTCTGGTTTCGTGGACATATAATCTGTTATATTTTATAGATTTGTTTTCTTGCACATTTTTCGGTGCAAAACGGTTCCGACACGGACACTGTTTTGACCCGAAATTACCTTTTTGTCCTTGTGTCCAAATTGGACCGTTGGGTAGGCTATCCTAGCTAATTTGACCATTTTAGACACGTTGGCGATGTTTATTTCATCGTCCGACAATATTTGTTGATAATTTCTCTGAGTTTAACCTTTTTATAATTAATTAATAATTAATTCTTATAATGTTCGTATTTCGGGATTAGTACAACGAAACTGAGCTCAGTCAATTCCAGTGATCTCATATCGCTGAAATTGACAAGATGGACACGTGGATCACTATAATAAGATTATCAATTTTACCGATAATCTTCTTATCTCAATTTACGTGACGTAAGTTTCGACGTACAAATAACGAAGTACACTTTATATTAGATTAGAATTGACCCTGTTTGACCAGAGTTGACCAGTTGATCCAAAGTCAACTGTAAGTCAACACTTGACCTAGTTTGACTAGATTATTGACCGGAGTTGACCTAGAGTTATTTTGACTTAGAAGAACCTAGGATAATGTAGATTGATTATAGAGATTCATTTATTACAACTTGAACACCTTGTAACCTGTGTTGCTTTAAATAGGACTCTGTGGCTTCAGTTGGACCCCCCTATACTTATCAGCTGTTCATGTTATCAGGCGAGTACGTTCTCTGATCATTTCATATCCTACTTAGAACTATTTCCTGCAGTAGATTACTTTACTTGTACTGTCACGTTGGTCACACGGATTGGTACTATATGGATCCCTTCTTGAGATGTTATCCTTAGGAAGCATCGGGTACTCTATGTTCTGTGCGTTTCACTTACATAGCGTATCACTATGCTTCGTTGATTCTTCGATCACTTGTGACATATACTCTTATGATCACAGAGTCTTCCTGGAATCCTTATCCCATTTATGGGTCTACTATGTACCACCCTTCAGGGTCTATCACCTTTCGGAGGCTTACCACCCTTCGGGGACTACCACCCTTCGGGAGCTTATCACCTTTCGGAGGCTTACCACCCTTCGGGGGCTGTATATAGTATCATAACATAACCTGGTTGGATTCTTTTGTATTGATTGGGGGTACGGGGGAGTAGAAGTGGACATGTAAATAATACACCAGTAGTGTAGCATCAGAATCATTCTATAGTGTAGCATCAGAATCATTCCATCCTATTTACATGTCCATGTTGTACTCTGACTCACTAGCCACATATTAGTTCTCTATTTATTGTAGATATTTCTATTACAGCCTTCTCTCTCTGTTTACATACTGTACTTATTTTAGTACCTGTATCTTACTTTACTGCATGATTATATCTTCTAACCTGCTATGAACTGTTGAGATGTACTGTACTCGCTCCTATCCTGACTGGACTTGTTGATAAATTTTACAGATGGCCTGGGATTGCCTGCTAGCCTAGAGGAGACACAGTAGAGGTTGTTTAGTTAGTTATTTCATTTTGTCTGGAGTTGTATTTACTTTGTGGATTACTGTATTTGAGTTTTGAGATGTATTTCTGGGTTTATGTATCTTAGACACTTAGACTTCTATCTCCTGTATCTCTTTTGGATTTCATATTTTATCTATCTTTATCATGCTCTACCTTAGATGTGATTGAGACTGTATCTGCTATGTCACCCCCATCCAGGGAGTATAAACTGCTTAGCATTATTTTGTTAGATGATGTAACCTAGGACAGCGTTATACCGCCGACACTGCAGCGTAGGCTGGGCGTTGTTACGTTCTCGTGCTCTTACTCTAGGGTGCGGGTCGTGACATATTTTTAGTGGTGGCCCATGCAGGTCGAGTTTATGTAGTGGTATTCGAACTAGAGTACCACTACAGCCTGCACTAGGAATAGGATATATTTTTGAAGGTACTCAATCACAGTTAGGATCCTTGAGAGATTCCTGGGACGACCCTTGAGAATCTTGTTTAATTCCGATTTGAAAACTCTTTTTCCTTGATTTGATTTATCTTTACTTTCTGCTATTGAATTTGATTTTGATGGATTATTATTGAATTTGAGTTTGTATTTATTGATTTTAATGAAGATTGTTGAAATTTGAATCTTGATGTTAGCTATAGCATCCGAGTTTGTAGATATATGATTTGAAGGATTTTGTTTATTTCTGAATTTTGATGTTCGTTGATAAATTTGATTTTTTAGGTATTCATTGTTGATTTAATTTAATTTTTGGCAAGATGAAATTATATGGGCTAGGTCATCTAAGTTATGAAAATCTTGTCTTCTATAGTCACATTAGCCAGCATGGTGAGGACATATAGTCTGACTTTGGATATATTTCTCGGGTGTGAGAATTTAAGGTTTTCGCAGCCAAGCTAGCGGCATCGCAAAAATGTTAAATACTATGATTCTAGAGGTATGTGCATAAGTCAAGGACTCTGTGATTATCGTAGCCTTGCTTACTAGTATGACGAAGATTTAGAGTACCATAATTTTTGGATAGACGCATATGATTATCAGATTGTACCTTAAATGTTTTTGAACATGTTTTTGTGACTTTTGTTTCAGTCAAAAAAAAAGAGAAGAACTATTGTTGTTTTGTTTTGTTTCTCCTTGTTTACTTAGGAGTAGCTTTAGCTGTTTTATAAACCTTGTGTAACTTCTTACAAATTTATTTCTTCTTAATACAATGAATCAGTGATTTTGCTATGCCTTATTTTGAATTTGATATTATAGCTCTGATTTCAAAATGGGTCCCTCTTTTAAACAGATAAGCATAATAGATTCTTTTATCATTCTCTTCCTTCCAATATTTTATTTCCATATATCAATCCTTGTCTTATATAACTGTCATGATTACATCAATTCCCTATCTCGTATATAATTCTGTCAGCTATACCTTGAAAACTCTTGAATCTTCATATCATTTTGCCTGAGAAATATTGAGAAAGTGACGTAAATCATCTAGTTCGGAAAAGATGTAATTGGTTATCATATGATGATTTGTAGGAATCAAAATGTTGGATGTCAAATATGAAAAATTGAGAGGAAGATGTGGTAAAGGTTTAGAATGGAATCAAGTGATAAATGTTATCAATTTAGAAACAATTGCAGAAAATTTTGGTTATGAGTAATTCAGGGATATATTTTAAAAAAAACTAATGAGGATATCAGAGGTCAACCTAGTTTTGAGAACTTAAAAATATTTGTTATTGATTCTTGGGAACTATTACAAGGCTATGTAGAAATTTAGAGATGGAAAGGATAATTTAATTGAATAAAATGATTATGCAAAATTGAACTAGATATTTTAAGAGGGTGACTAGAGACAGAGAAAACACTAGGATTTTATGTCATAGAAATTATTTTAGATGATTGGGAGAAATTGTGGAATTTAAAAGGATAACATTTGAAGGTGAACGTTGAAGAAAATATGAAGGTTGATTTATAAACAAGAATAAATTTGTGTGATATAGTGGTATTGGAGTTAAATTAAATACGAGACTTGATTTAAACAAGTCCAAGGATTCCATAAACTGGATTTAGAGGTTTCGGATCTAATTTAGAACGAGGTGAAAGAATTTGGAAACTTGATTAAATGGATAAGTGTTGATACCTAATTAAGAGGGGTATGCTTCGTGGAAAATGTTTTGGAAGTTTGGAATTTTGTCTATGGTGATTGTGGTAAAGGTTTAGATGACTGAAGGTTATAAAATTTCGATGATAGTCATAGGAAGGTTGATTTTCATATTGGGACTTGTGAGAAAAAAAAAGAAAAAAAAAGAATATGGTTTGGCAAATGATAAACTGATAGTATTAGAAAGGGATGATTTGCTGACTTCGTATGAAATCTTTTCCTGTTTTCTCTAAAAAGGGTTTTTCAATACCATTAAATCCTAGTTTTCTTAATCACGACCAAATCGACTTCGATTATCTTTTCTTATCTTGGGTTGTACTTGATTGAATTAAATTTGGTTGTGACCTGAATCTCCATCCTTGTATGTTCGTTCTCAGACTTTGTTGAACTGTCCTCCATATTGCCTAAATCTTGATTTCCCTAATTTGATCAACTTAGGTCGTATTGAGACTAAATATTCTCAATATGTATTGTGATTGGAATTTTCCATGGAATTGGCTTTCATTCCTTAACTTTGATTTTGATTTTCTTTTTTTCCTGAACCCTTTAAAGATAATGGGTAGTTACTTTTCTTTATTTTTATGATAAGTACTAGTTTTCATATAAGATGGTAGACTGCCTTACAGTTTTGATGGTTTGTTGTTTCTGTAACTTCTCTAGTTTAACACCCTAGTTTGTTTGTGTGTTTTGATACCCGATGACCGTTTTGGTATTAGCACGACTAGTATACCTAGATGAGACTTTCACTACCTCCGTATGCCATGACCCTGTATGTCGTCCTTTTGATCGCATGATTTGTTTTTATCTGGGACTTTGATTGTGGGGGTTTGACCTAGAGGGAGTATGGACATTTTAATTTCGAGGACGAAATTTTTATAAGGTGGGTAGGATGTGAGCACCCTAAAATTCGGGTTGATTTTTTTTAAATATTTTTGATTGATTTAGTTTTTAATAAATAATTCATTCTGTTATTTATCTTTAAGTGTACTTTTCCGTGCCATTGATATTTGGAGTGTCAGGGATGTTCAACACTGGAAATCTTCTTCACGAGTTTTGGAGTGGACAGGATTACCTTCATGATGGTATATAGTGTCCCACTCAGACTTGTTCCCTTGTGCTCTTTTTGCTTCGCTGAACTTCGGGTCGATTTAGACCATTTGATCATTAATTATTTTTCCCACTCTTTTTCTTGGTCATTATTAGCACGTTACCGTGACTTTTAATTTTGGAGCGCAAGACCAGTTATTTTCTTGAAACCAACTCCTCATTGATGATCTACTCGAGACGCTCTTCACCTTTGACCTTCGTGTCCCACTCAGACACGCCATTTTGTGCTCCATTTGCTTCGTACAACTTTCCTGACACGTGACCCGATTTTATTTCACTCCACGGTGTCACATTTATTTTTCCAATTTGATTTGTGGGTCCCCTATCGACCAAAACCTGTCAGCCCCAATTATGGATATGGCCCATATTGAGCCTACTACCCGTCCGCCACTTGTGTCCCATTTATTGGAATCCCCATGTACTAGTTATTTACCCATGTTCATCAACGTCTAATTTTAATTCGATTTTTGCTCAATGTTCGGTTTTGACCCAATCCGGCTCCACCGAGTCCAGCCCAGCTCCATATTATTCTCCATCATGACACCCTCATATTTTCTTGCCCAAAAATATTAATTATTCCTTCTACCTATTTCTAATATTTATTGGGAATTTTTGTTGAATTAATCCCTTAGAATAAATCAATTTCTAGCTAATAAAATTCTAGCCATTGATTTCCCTCAAATTAATCATCACCATCTATTTCCCTCCATCCCACACTCTCACAGCCAACCCATATGTGCCGGCTCTAAAATCTAGGAACAACTTTTCTCTCTCTCTCTCTTTCTCTCTCACATTATTACACTCTTTCTCTCTCTCCTTTCTATTAATTCTCCAATACAACAGCAACAAACACAAACACCAGCCTGACCTCCTCACTCTCCTTGGCAAAATCAACCACCCTCCTCCCATGGGCCGACCTCCACCTGGCCGTGGCTCCGGCAACCCTGGCCGAGCACGCCGGCCATCATCGCCACTCCACCGTCGACCCCCACTCCAACATCTCCTCCTCCTCTTTCTCAAAACCGCCACCTCACCATCCTTGGCCACCGACCGGCCGACCACAGCCACCCTCGCCGAAGTGCGTCGCCGCCCCTGCCTCGTCGGGCCAGGCCAGGCAGCCACCGCCGTCGCCGGCCAGCCGTGCAAACACCAACAGCAGCAGTCGCATGAACAGGCACGCACGCGCGCAGGCCGCCGTCGTGCGCCATCGTACCGCCGCGTGGGCCGCCGTGGCTCACCGTGGGTGCGCCCCACTCCGGCGAGTCCTTCCCTGACCGCCACCGTCCTCCGGGACGCGCCGTCGAGGCGATTCGTGCGTTTTGTACGACGTCCCGTCGTGACACGTGCGGAATCGAGTTCATTTTGGCGTTCCGTCGCAGCGATTTCGCACGCATTTTTCCAGAAATTCGACCGTTGGATCAGCAATTTCTTCAATCCGTCGCAATCTCAGTATATCCACCTTCACTCATGTCTATTTTCGTCCGTTAATTTTATCATTTGATACATCAAAACCGGCCACCAAGTTGACCGTTTAAATTGTATTAAAATTGGACAGTTTTGCGAGGCCAACTTCGTCAGCTTGTATCTCCTCCACCGCAGCTCCGTTTGGCGTGCTACAAGTTCCGGTGCGAAGCTGGTATAACCCTCTTACTATCCCTCCAGTTTTATTTCATTATGAGTTTGTTTGATTGGTTGAATTCGACGCCAAAGTTGGCCGTCCGAATTCGTAATTTCTAACTTGTAAAATTCCATTTTTGAACACGGGACTCCAGATTTCATTTCTGACACCACCATTAGACTTGTGGCATCGTTCTGGCAAGTTTTCATATAAAATTTGTTAGATTTGAAGAACGTGGGCCCTGGTACGTTTTTCGGTGCAAAATGGGTCCCACATTCTGGGTCAACGGGACTTTTTGACGCCGGCTCATCGGAATCCAATTCTGGAGATACCGTTGAGTTTGTATCGTCATTCTGGACTCGTTGACATATAATTTGCTAGATTTTGGTGGACATTGGATCCGGCACGCATTTTGGTGCAAGTCGGATACCAATATCCGGGTCAACGGGTCATTTTGAGATCGGTTCATCGGAATCCAATTCCGGATATACCGTTGAGTTCGTATTGTCATTTTGGACTCGTTGACATGTAGTTTGCTGAGTTTTGAGAACTTTGGCTCCGGCACGCATTTTCGTGCAAACCGGAATTCCAAGTTCTGGTCAACGGACCAAATTGAGATCGGGTCAACGGAATCCAATTCTGGAGATACCGTTGGGTTCGTATCGTCATTCTGGTTTCGTGGACATATAATTTGTTATATTTTATAGACTTGTTTTCTTGCACATTTTTTGGTGCAAAACGGCTCCGACACGGACACCGTTTTGACCCGAAATTATCTTTTTGCCCTTGTGTCCAAATTGGACCGTTGGGTAGGCTATCCTAGCTAATTTGACCATTCTGGACACGTTGGCGATGTTTATTTCATCGTCTGACAATGTTTGTTGATAATTTCTCTGAGTTTAACCTTTTTATAATTAATTAATAATTAATTCTTATAATGTTCGTATTTCGGGATTAGTACAACGAAACTGAGCTCAGTCAATTCCAGTGATCTCACATCGCTGAAATTGACAAGATGGACACGTGGATCACTATAATAAGATTATCAATTTTACCGATAATCTTCTTATCTCGATTTGCGTGACGTAAGTTTCGACGTACAAATAACGAAGTACACTTTATATTAGATTAGAATTGACCCTGTTTGACCAGAGTTGACCAGTTGACCCAAAGTCAACTGTAAGTCAACACTTGACCTAGTTTGACTAGATTATTGACCGGAGTTGACCTAGAGTTATTTTGACTTAGAAGAACCTAGGATAATGTAGATTGATTATAAAGATTCATTTATTACAACTTGAACACCTTGTAACCTGTGTTGCTTTAAATAGGACTCTGTGGCTTCAGTTGGACCCCCTATACTTATCAGCTGTTCAGGTTATCAGGCGAGTACATTCTCTGATCATTTCATATCCTGCTTAGAACTATTTCCTGCAGTAGATTACTTTACTTGTATTGTTACGTTGGTCACACGGATTGGTACTATATGGATCCCTTCTTGAGATGTTATCCTTAGGGAGCATCGGGTACTCTATGTTCTGTTCGTTTCACTTACATAGCGTATCACTATGTTTCGTTGATTCTTCGATCACTTGTGACATATACTCTTATGATCACAGAGTCTTCCTGGAATCCTTATCCCATTTATGGGTCTACTATGTACCACCCTTCGGGGGCTATCACCTTTCGGAGGCTTACCACCCTTCGGGGGCTACCACCCTTCGGGGGCTTATCACCTTTCGGAGGCTTACCACCCTTTGGGGGATGTACATAGTATCATAACATAACCTGGTTGGATCCTTGTGTATTGATTGGGGGTACGGGGGAGTAGAAGTGGACATGTGAATAATACACCAGTAGTGTAGCATCAGAATCATTCCATAGTGTAGCATCAGAATCATCCCATGCTATTTACATATCCATGTTGTACTCTGACTCACTAGCCACATGTTAGTTCTCTATTTATTATAGATATTTCTATTACAGCCTTCTCTCTCTGTTTACATACTGCACTTCTTTCAGTACCTGTATCTTACTTTACTGCATGATTATATCTTCTAACCTGCTATGAACTGTTGAGATGTACTGTACTCGCTCCTGTCCTGACTGGACCTATTAATAAATTTTACAGATGGCCTAGGATTGCCTGCTAGCCTAGAGGAGACACAGTAGAGGTTGTTTAGTTAGTTATTTCATTTTGTCTGGAGTTGTATTTACTTTGTGGATTACTGTATTTGAGTTTTGAGATGTATTTCTGGGTTTATGTATCTTAGACACTTAGACTTCTATCTCCTGTATCTCTTTTGAATTTCATGTTTTATCTATCTTTATCATGCTCTACCTTAGATGTGATTGAGACTGTATCTGCTATGTCATTCCCATCCGGGGAGTATAAACTGCTTAGCATTAATTTGTTAGATGATGTAACCTAGGACAACGTTCTACCGCCGACACTGCGGCGTAGGCTGGGCGTTGTTACGTTCTCGCGCCCTTACTCTAGGGTGCGGGTCGTGACACGTTACTTGTCAAGAGTGCATCACGATGGGTCACTATTAAGATTTATCATGTCAAGATTACTTGTCAAGAGTGCGCCACGACGGGCCACTATCGTGTCATGTTACTTATTACTTGTTAAGAGTGCGCCTTAATCGGCAACTATCGTGTTCTATCCTTATATTATCATGAATGAAAGAAACTTGCATAAAATAGCTAGTAACATATTCTTGAAACCAAGGAAAAGATCTACAACTTTCTTGTTGGAAGTTGGAAGAAATTTTGGCCACAAATCAGCCAGATAGGACATAAAACAGCCACAAACAGCCAAAATAGGCACTATGCGGCCAGACACTATGCATCTATGCGGACTAGCTCTATACGGCCAGGCAATATGCATCTATGCGGACTGGCACTATACGGACAAGCACTATACAGCTATGCGAACTGGCACTATGCAGTCAGGTACTATGCATCTATACGAACTGGTACTATACGGCACTATGCAGCCATACGGACTAGCACTATACGACACTATGCAGCCGTACGGACTGGCACTATACGGCACTATGCAGCCTTACGGACTGGCACTATTCAACACTATACAGACATGCGGACTGGCACTATGCGGCACTATACATCCATACGGACTGGCACTATACGGCACTATGCAGCCATACGGCCAGCACTATTCATCGTCCCTGCCAGAACGAGGACAGATAAACATAGAAGATGTTGCTTGGCCATAACTTCCTCAAAACAAGTTGAAATCTAACTTTTCAAAGGTCTATTTTGAGTAAAATTGAATTCTCTACAACATAGAACAATCAAAACTTGAAAATAATGAAGTTTGTTAGATCAAAACCCAAGAAAATTGAAACGGCTACAAACTTAGATCTACAAAAATCCATTCGTCCAAACCGAAAACTCCAAGTTCTAAAGATGCTTAGAATCGTGTAGAGAAGAAAATAGAACAATAAAGTGGAAGATCCATCATGAAGGAAGTTACACTTGCCTAAGCTCTCTAGGTTGGTGGGAGAGTAATGAAGAAGAAGGTGAAGAAATGAATGGAAGTAATTGAGAGAGAGAAAGGGGGTGGTTGGGTTTTACAAAGAGGGGGGATGGTTTAACATGTCCAACCAACCATCAAATAAACCAAACCAAGCCATCCGAAGCAAGTCAAGTTGGACCAAACCAACCCAAGGTCAACCCTAGTCAAGACACATCAATGCAAGCCATAAAAAAAATACAAAAATATAGTAAAATAAAATACGGGTCAAAATCCGTATACATACACTGGAAATACGTATAACAAAAAACGGGAGTGGCAAGTAGGTAAGACTGACAATCCTAAATACTGTGTCTATTTCTTGGGACATCCGACTAGGGCGTGCTACGTACTTAAAGGAAAGATCCAGGAACTAATCTAGGCCAAGGCAACACCTTTCAGCACGATAAAAAAAGGTGACTGCCAATGTCGTCTCTCTGCAATTTAGCAACTTTCCTGCTCAACTTGTGCAGGATAGGGTCGTCCTTATTCGAAAAGCTACTCTGAAGATTGTCAACCTTCCACCAGCACGAAGTAACGGTCTCGTACCCTTGTCAATCGATAAAGGGTAGATCATGTAGATTCACCCCAATTTGGTTGCTCACTTTGAGTCAAAGATACCTGTTTCCCCTACAAAGTCAAGAAAGGCGAGCAAAATACAAGTCGTGTCATATGACATAACTGGGTGATCATCTTCCACCTTTGGATGCTACCTTCATCCCAGCGGCAGCTTTGCCTTCTTTTGCCGAAGTAGGGACACCAAAGCTAGAAATAAATTACCGGCAAGCATTCCATCTATATAGTCAACAGTCCCGCAAACTGATAACAAAGATGGGATATGATCTACAGAAAGCCCCTGGCTTAAATGATAGGAAAGGGTCTGATATACCCCTTTCTCTACGTCTTCAACATAATCAGTCCCGTGTTGGACTGGGATTCTGGACAAATTCGTCATGTCTTCAAAAGAAGTCTTCCAGAGGCAAGACTAGGATTAAGAATTATAACATGGTGTCCTTTGCACCAGTACCGGAAGAAGAAGCCATGACCGGTACCCGATCTGGGAGGCTCTATCTTAGAGACTATCCAGATGGACAAGAGAATACAGCCACTCCTCCTCCAGTCTCTAATGCCCCTTCAGTATCTTCTCCACCTGTCGTCAATGATCCTTCGACGTCATCGCCTCAAGTGGAACATGTTCCTTCCAAACCAACAGCGGCTGACAAAGGCAAACAGCCAGTTCTCTTCGAAAAAATATTAAAGAAAACTTCACCTCTTGGTCTTGAAAAGTCGTATAACTTTGACATATTAGCTCAACTAGCCAATACTCCGACAAGGTTATCGATTTTGAACTCCTGCGTCTCTCAAGGGAAACCCGAGAGACATTAAGTGAAGCTTTAATGCAAGCAGACGCTTGTTTGGCCCATCTTAAGAAACCAGATGAGGAACCGATGGCATGTTCTCATTGCCATAGCGTGATGGAGCTGATCCCTAATATTACCTTCACTCAAGATGATATGCCTCTAGAGGACAATCGACATGACCGACCTCTCTACTATACAGGATATGTCGATACTATGAAGGTCGATCGTATCCTAGTCGAACCAGGATCTGTACTCAACATTATGCCAAAGGCTCTATTGAATGCGCTGAAGATCCCAGTCCATAATCTCTCTGCAACAATCATGACTATCCTGGGTTCAATTCCGAGAGAAGAGAACCATTGGAAAGATCCGCCTAAAAGTCCAAATAGGCAATCTCCGCACGAAGGTCACTTTCTATTTCTTGTTGGGAAGACCGTGGTTGCATGAACATAACATCGTGTCATCCACTCTCCATCAATGCTTCAAATATGTAGATGATAACGAAGAAGTCCACAAAGAAGTGGTTGATCTTAACCCCTTTCGAGGTATCGAAGCATATTTTACGGACTCCAGAATGTACAAAGAAGAGTTCATGAAAGTGTTATTGGCCATGGACACCGAAGAAGAATGGCAAGAGAGTCTGGATCATGTCCTAGTGATTCCGGTCAAAGGACGCACTTCTCGTCATTCTTCTTCTCAGACGCTAACTATCAATCTCTCTCCTTCTGACAAGCATCCTCTTGCTAAAAAGATGGAGCATAGGGACTCACCTCTTCTGAACCTCTTGTTATCGACCTTCGTCGTAACAAGCCTTCTCCTTCTCCTTATCCTTCTCTTTCTCCTTCTCCTTCTCCTTCTCCTTCTTCTTCTCTTTCTCCTTCTCCTCCTCTTGTTATCAATCTTAGCAAGCCATCGGCTAAGATCAAGAGCACTGTTGTAAATAATGATATAATTATCAATAAAGTAGTTTCTCTTTTGTAGTATACTGATGTGAAGTATTATACTCGATGTTATCTAGAAATCTTGGATAACTTTGAACCCCTTACATTATGGGCAGTTCAACCTCTTCAAGATGAAGTATCATTGGAATCAGTACAAGATTCATTCTTTTTGGTTCCCTTCTGGAAGAAAGATGAACATCATATTCTCTTCAGCAAAGGATTGAATCAAAAGGCTACATCCGATAGCGATGCTGAAAATGACGATAATGGACGACTTCAACTACGTCGTTATAGTCAACAATCGAAGAACATCAACTAAAAGATGGGCTACAACTTTAAAATCGGCCTCAATGGTGGTAGGGGAAGACAAACTCCTATTCGTATACCTGGTCCAAAAGGAAAGTCTCTATAATATTACAACAGAACAAAGTATGGGTTAGGCTATACCTCGTCGATCATGACCCTAGACACTTCTGAGTCTGACAAAAAAGAACGATCTAACTCTTCTGACTTTGCCTCATGGGATTCGGACACCAGTATAGGTCACGTCCATCAGGTGACTTTACCTTCCAAGATGGTGACCGTCGAGTTCTCAAAAGACGATGACGATTTTGCTGAAGCCCCTGAATCTGATCCTTGGACACAAAGGATAGATAATCAATAGGAATTTTGCTTCGAGCAATGCAAACCACCTACCAAAGATCAGTTGGTCGAGGTCCATGTCGGAGAGAAAGCTTCTCCAAGGCCATCTTCATCAGCAAAAGTCTCCCTGAAGCAGATAAACAAGAACTGATTCAGCTCATTCGGGAATACATTGATGTATACGCCTGGAGCTATGAGGATATGTCGAGATTAGATCCTCAGATTGCTACCTACAAGCTCAATATCCTGCCAAATGCGAGGCCAGTTAAACAACGACAGCTTCCATTCCGACCTGATATGATGAACGATACAGAAGCTGAAGTCAAGAAGCCCATCGCTTGTGGCTTTATCAGAGAAGAACAACATCCCGACTAGGTGGCTAATGTCGTCCCAGTTATGAAGAAAATAGGAAAGGTCCGAGTCTGCATCGACTTTAGAGACCTTAATGAAGCTTGTCCTAAGGATGAGTTTCCTCTTCCGATCACTGATGTCATGATCGACAACACTTGCGGGTTCGAGCGAATGTCTTTCATGGACGAGTTTTCCAGATACAATAGATCAAGATAAAGCCTGAAGATGAAAAACATACATCTTTTCGAACTCTACTAGGGGTCTACTGCTACATATTTATGCCGTTTGGTCTCAAGAACGCTGGTGCAACCTATCAGCAGGCCATGAGTACCATTTTCCGTAAACATTTACGGAAGACAGTCGAATTCTATGTCGGTAATATTGCTGTCAAAAGTCATCTAAAGGAAGATCACATCCAAGACTTAAGAACTATCTTCAATCTAATGCGCCAGTATCAACTCAAGATGAATCCAACCAATTCATTCATGGGAGTCTCTAGTGGCAAATTCCTCGAATTTGTTATTACCTCTAAGGGTATACACGTTGACCCCGAGAAAGTCAAAGCCATTCAAGAGATGCGACCTCCATGCAACCAAAAAGAGCTACGAGGATTCCAGGGACGGCTTACGTACATCAGAAGATTCATCTCAAATCTCTCTGGACGTTGTAGATTGTTCACTCAACTAATGAAGAAAGGTGTGTCTTTCGTTTGGACTGACGAATGCCAGTAAGCATTTGAAGATATAAAGCGATACTTGATGAACCCTCCAGTCCTAGTGCCTCCAATCACAAGAAGACCCTTCCTGATGTATGTTCAAGCAATGGATCATTCTCTGGGTGCCATATTAGTAAAAAGAACAAGGAAGGTCATGAGCAAGCCATCTATTATCTCAGTCGCACGATGATCGGTGCTAAATATCGATACAGTCCGATAGAAAAAGAATGTTTAGCTATGATGTTCGCTGTCCAGAAAATGCGATATTGTATTACGGGCCAGCCATTCATGTCATCTCCAGAGTTAATCCTCTCTGAGTCTTGATGAAGAAACCCAGTACACTCTATTCTAGACTCGCTATATGGGCTATATTGCTAGAACAGTATGACAAGGTCTATGTCCCATAAAAATTTGTTAAGGGTCAAGCCCTAGCCGACTCCTTGGTTGCTCATCTGATCCCTGAGACATCTAAACTCTATGATGAAATTCCTGATAAAACTCTGGAATCTAACATGACTTCAGAAGGAATCTTTGCTTGGAATTTATTCTTTGATGGTACATCTAGAATCGGACCCAAAGGCACTATCATCGTCGGAATTGAAATCGTTTTGGTATCACCGGAAGGACTGGCCATTCAGGGAGCTTATTTTTTGGACGAGCCGTGTTCTAATAATGTAGCTAAATACAGCACTCTAATCATCGGTCTCCAATTAGCCAAACAGTTGGATATCGAATAACTTGAAGTCTACAAAGACTCTAAACTGATTGTCAATCAGGTTATAGGCATGTATGAAGTTCGGCATCAAGATCTCGTTCTATATCAAGAAGCAGCAGTCCAATTGGCTACATCATTCAAAAGCTTCTTCATTAAACATGTATGACGAGCTTGTAATACAGAAGCTGATGTGCTTGCTAATCTAGCGGTAGTATTAGCGATCCCTGTGAAAATACAACAGATGATCGTCATCACCAATAGGGAGTTATTCTACATCGAGAACAATTTTCATTTAGAATCCAGCAATTCAGTCGAAGTTTGTACTACAAGTAAAGACTGGAGAGCTTCTTTCATTGACTTCATGGTACATGACATTCTACCTGAAGATCCCAAAGAAGCAACTACAATTCGTAGGTGGTCGCTCCGGTTCTACTACAATCACACCTCCAAAATACTCTATCGACGATCATTTGACGGTATGCTTCTACGTTGTCTAGCAGGAGATGAAGCAAAGCAGATACTACGTGAAGCTCACAACGGTGTTTGTGGTGCACATCGGCCTGGTCCTAAGCTACAAGATCGGATTCGACGTATGGGATATTATTGGCCAATCATGGTGTCAGATGCTATTGAATATTCAAAGAAATATCGAGCATGTCAAATCCACGCAGATTTCATTCATCAACCTTCAGAATTTCTTCATCCGACTGCAGCATCAAGGCCCTTCGAAGCTTGGGGCATAGATGTCATTGGTCCTATTAATTTGCTTTTATCTCGAGGACATCGGTTTATCCTAGCTATAATCGATTACTTCTCAAAATGGGCCGAAGCTATACCCTTAGCTGAAGTTAAGACAAGCAGTGTCATCAACTTCATCAAACATCATGTGATCTACAGATTCGACGTTCCTCGATGAATCATTCATGATAATGGACCTCAGTTCATCAGTCAGAAGTTCACTCGATTTTGTGATGATAACCGGATCAAAAATGTTGCTTCTATAGCCTATAATCCTGCAGCTAACGGTTTGGCGAAAGCATTCAACAAAACAATCATCAAGCTTCTCAAGAAGTTCATTTCCACCAATAAACATATCTGGAGCAAAAAGCTTAGAGAATGTCTATGGGCCTACCGTACTACCATACGTACTCCGACTGGCTGTACACCTTTCTCTTTGGTGTATAGATTTGAAGCCGTCCTACCATTGGAAATTCATATCCCATCACTGAGAATTGCTATTGCCAATGAACTCACAATAGAAAATAATAATCTTCTTCGACTTCAGGAGCTTGAAGCACTTGACGAGAAGCGGCTACCAGCTCAACAACACATTGAGCTATATCAAGCCCGTATCTCAAAAGCCTTCAACCATAAAGTCAAAGTACGAGCATTTCAAAAAGGCGAGCTAGTCCTTATCGTCAGATGTCCTATGACTATGACACACATGAGCAAAGGCAAGTTCGAGCCAAAGTGGGAGGGTCCATATGTTATAAGCAAAGTTTTCTCTAATGGAGCTTATCAACTGTCTGGGATGGATGGCCAAATCGCTATGATGCCTATCAATGGCAAATTCCTGAAGAAGTACCATATTTGAAACGTGTACTGTATTTTCTAAAAAATATTGTACATACTTCGAATCTTTGAATCCCCAGTAGAGTCTATCCAAATCTTATGATACATCTTCGTTGACCCACAATGTCTACTACATCATTACAAACATCATCTTTGAAACCCAGCTGTTTTAAAAGATACCTTGTTCTTGAGTCCCAGTTAGCCAAAGGATAATCAACAGATATACGAATTCACGTCCATATTACCTCTAATTTTACTATTTACATTAACGACTTGTCACGTCCATATTATCTCTGATGATGTCGTCTTAAGAAATGATAATATTTTAAGTTATATTTTGTCATGTCCACATTACCTCTGAACAGATATAATAAGTATTGTTATTTTCAAAAGATATGTCATGTCTGGTACCTATGAACATATTTCTTATTCCTATCTATTGCTTGTATCTCTAACAAGATACGCAATAAGTAATAGGGCCACAAAACATCATCAATTTTTATTCCATGCAAAATTAATACATTTATCAAAATGATCAAAACAAAAAAGTTATTACATCTGGATAGCTTCATTTGGAAGGCTGGGTGCTAAGATCAGTGATCAGCCTCTTCAGAGAATCAGCTCGCTCTACTCTGGATTCAATTACCCTTTGCCTGGCCAAGTCTCTCCCAGACTCTGGGTCAAAAGGTTGCAATGAGTTAACTTGGCGTTCAATTTCAGCACTCTGAACGCGGACAAATTTGACTCGCTGCCTCATCAAATCATCTAGAAGGCTCGAAGCACCTTGATATGATTCAAGAACTTCTTCCTCGTGCTTCTTGGTTGTTGGGATCATCGCACGAAGCCTGGCTATTTCGGCCTCCAATTCTTGAAGATGAGCCTGACATTTAGCCGCTTCTTTCGCTTTCTCTGTTGCCTCAGCTTTATGGTGTTCAAGGGAAGATTTAGCTTCAGTAATGCTTGACTCTAATTCCCAGATCGTACTGAGAAAACGACTACTAAATCATCGAGAGCTGCTTGTTGTGCTTCAGACTCACGAGCCATTGCTTCACACTCTGCATCTATGAGTCTCTGGATGTTGCCTCTTGTCAGATCTTAGTAGGATTTGATAGGCTCCTCGAGCGCATCCAAGATGTGTTCTAAGAAATTGACTCTTTTAAGATCGCCAATATTGCGGATGGCTTCAATAACAAAGAAGGTAGTTCTCCTTACTGACTCGTGGCCTTTCTCCAAGAGTTCTCAAAGAGGTAAAGAAAGCACTTGTATAAGTCTCAATTATGCTATTTATCGTCGCCGATACGCCAAGATTCGCCACTTCAGCCCGAATCCCTCATTCTGCAGAAGTTTGAGGAATCACGGATTGTGGACTATGAGATTTTGGTGCAGGCATCCTCGAAATACTTCCATCTAGAATCTGAGTCCCCATGTCCAGAGGGGCCGTGGTAGAGCTGAAGTTGAAAGAGGTAGATGCCAACAGGGCTACAGCAATGGTCCCCAGGTGACCCTCTGCGATCAAAAAGCACAATCATTATATATATCAAAGAAGCAATGGTGAATAAAGTCCAAAATTTACCTGAGTCTGGCTGCACAAATGGAGTCTCACGAGGTGTAGTGTCTCGCTCCGTAATGAGCCTCGTCATGGTGTTTTCAGAAACAGTCGCATGGCTACTCCCTGCTTCAGAACCACCTAACATGAATTCAGCCTGGTCAATTGGGGTTGCCACCTCTACCCCCTATGTTTCAAAGACACGTTCAACTGGGGTCTGGATCTCCTCACCATCAACTTCTTTAGGGTTCTCATAAACCTCGATATCAACATCACCTTCATCATTTGGGCCTTCATCGCCCTCGATATCAATATCAGAATTCTCACCACCTCCTGGTTCATCGAGATTCTGATTATCATCACTTGGACCACTGTTCAATCCTCAGAAGCAGCGTCCCTAAGATCTTCTTCAATCAGTTCGTCACCGAAGTCACAGTCGTCTAATGCCTTTATCATCTCCTTGTCTTCATGAGAGGGTACAAGAGCTTGGGTCAAAGCGGGGGCTGGGACATTCGAGGGTAATATCTCTTCGGGAGGCATGATCTCCGGAGCATCCTTGGTAGGGTACGGTAACAGTATTCCTGACGCGGCAAGTGCAGTCACTGGAATGGTGATCTTTACGAACATTGATTCTGAAGTAGGGACCAAATGAGTATCTACTGCAACAGTTGGAGCCGGAATACTCGTTGTTGGAGTCCCTGTAAATAGAAAAATTACATGTCAATACAAATGCCCGATGAATTAATATCTGGAGGGGCAAGAGCATTACCTTTCGGGGACAGTGGGTCAAATAACGGCAATGACGATTCTGGTTGACCAGGAGACTGCTCCAGCACTGAAGGAGTAAACGCAGCTGTAGTTTCTTGCTGCATAATTTTGATTACTAGCAGTTTTCTTCTCGTTTTGTGTTAGAGTGGTATTGGAGGAGATCCCTCAAATCCAGAAGGCTCATCTCGCATATCTGACCTACAAGTTTCTTCAGTAGGAATTCTGCTTTCTTTTGAGATTGGAGAAGGTGTTGTTCCCGTTCCCCCAGAAGAAAATCCTGCTTCAAACTGTCATGTCTCGGATCTCGTCCTCGCTGCGGGCTGTTCAGTAATAATAATTATTTCTTTCTTTGTTTTTCCCCCGAGCTTTAGGGGGAAGGAGGATTAGCTTGGACATATGGGGTAGATGACTCCCTGACTTTTTATCTTTTGTTAGACCCTTTTGTAGGAGATTTATCTTTTTGCTCCTTGAGGAAGATTTCTAGCGGATCATTCACCTCGTCAGGGAGGCCGACAAGGGTAGCTTCAAGAGGCTCATCAGCAGGAGCATTCTTCTCAGCCTCTCTTAACTCTATGGTGGTTTTGGCCTCCAACCGCATTCGTTTGACACTAACAAAACTATTGGACAAGGTGAAGCCCTTGAAGAAGGAATTGGCTGAAGTATAAAAGTTTGCGTCTGTATATAACATACGCGGGCCCACTTCAAGAGCAGCAGAGGGCATTGAGAATATAGCCTTAGGGCCCCGGGCACTATAATATTGCCATCCTCTAGCACCATCAATCAGATATCCGAAGGCATTTAGACAGGTGGTTGCATTACCGAATTCTATTTGATCATAGCCGAACTGGCAAGTAAATCGGCTAGGCAGGTACAGTTCCATACATCACTCACCCCCGAACCGATATATCAAGTGAGAGGGTCTGATCATCTTCAACCATATAAAAGCAGCTGGTGGTGAACGAGCAGCCATAGGCTCTAAGTCCATGAGAAAGGGAGGATGATTTGCACATTCAGGAGGAAAAGGAACATAATAGAATCTCTACTCGAAACCCATATTCAATGCCTTTCGGCAGTCAGTAAGGGAGTTTACTTGCCACCGAGATGTGGCGTAACGTATGATGAAGTCTCCTCCTACGACACCTAGAGCTAGATCCATTAGAATGGGGTTGTGTAGCAATAACCAGCCAAACAAATAAGTATACGGCATCTCTGTACGGGGAAAATCATCTCGAGTACCAGGATCCGTCATCATGGAATTTGTAAAAAATGAAGACCTGCATTCAACCGGCAGGTCATCGCAGAAATAATATCCATCTTGTGTCCAAACACTAAACGCACGACGGCGAATAGTACACCTCGATGGATCCTATCAACAGCACTAGCTCCGGGGACCACAAATCGTCGTAGCCATAGAAAGCCAGCCAGAGTTGCTTCTCGAGACATTTGTCTACCACCTTGTCGTATATAGGTCTCGATAGGAGTATCAACCTTAAATTCATGCCAATCCTCCTTCAACTCATTGTCAACATCCCTTGACTTCTCTATCAATTTTTGGATAGTGTTGCGGTCAAGCAGTTCAAAAAAGCGAGGATCATAATCTAGATGTTCCTGCACCTTGTCTTCCTGGATGTGGCCCAAAAATAGATATGCAACCATTTGGACCAATAATATGTCCCTTTCATATGACTCTTATATAGAAGGGTGCAGATCATGAAGTGGCATAACAACTCATCGTAGATTGCCACCATTTCCGGGTTCTTTTCAGCTAGAACGTCCAATTCTTCGTTTGTTGGCACATACTCTTCATATGGGTTTTCATCCATTGGCAGACGATAGATGTATTACATTTCGTGAAGAGCGAAGCCTATCACTCCATGAGGGGTCACAAAAGTGCCTGTCTTATCATTGTATCTTTCTACCAAGGCCAAAAATAAATTAGGATTGGGGCGAATACCGCAAGAAGTAGTCCAAATAGGTTGATAAAGTTCTAAATCAAGCAGCTCGTCACTAAAATTGTTCAAAGCCCAGATTGAAAGACGGTTCCAGCATTTATTCTCTGGACTCATCAAACCCGTCAACCGTATATTCCTAGTCGGATACTTTCATTCAGCCTTAGCGAACAGGTTCACGAAGAAAGGAATTCTAACTGGGATCATCAGGGATGAATCTTCAGGCGGCACGTAGCTTGGTTTTAGGCCCCTCAAGTGAGTGGTGCTCCTCTCGGATGAGCTGTAAAAATTATCCCTATTTTGGGGACCTAGTCTGTGGCATATCCTCCCAACCCTGGCCGGTTGGAAAGGACTCAGATCCCATACCATATTTCGAGGATAGCTGGCATGGGCACAATGGGATAGGAACATATGTCTCATCATATCAGTAAGATATATTAGTCTATTTTTGCTCTGATAGACTCACTTTTCTCGCTTCGATTTAGGTTGGCCGCCTTTCTTCATAGCCTCACCAAATAAGAAGCCTGGCTTCTTATGGGGAACCTGATCCAAACTTATAAGGGGTTCACCATTCATCAGGCATAAAAAAGTTCTGTCATCCTGAGATTTTAGCACAGCTCTTCTAGTTTTAGGAAGATCATATTATAGGAACTTGACATGAGATAGGTTTTCTTGATACTCAGACACCCGGAAGGCAGAAGCCAATTCCTCGGCAAAAGGGTCTTCTCTCAGATTAACTGCAAAACAAAACTCATAGTTAAAGTCTTAAAAACTTGTTTTTCTTAAAGAAGCACCCTGCGCCAATCATGGATGGCGCAGGATGTGAAAAAAATCCTCAGTTTGCGCATGCAGGGTGAGAGTTCTCAAATCAGATAGTGCATCAGTCAGTCAGAACATGATTTGTGCATAATAGCGGATGACGCATCATGCTTAAGCCATGGAAAATGGTGCAGGACATCATTATTTATGATTGAGTTTAGACACACTCTGAAAGAGGTGGCACAGGCCATCAGATGGCGCAAAGCATCGACCAACACTCTGAAAGAGATAGAACAGGCTATCAGATGGCACAAAGCATCAACCAACACTCTGAAAGAGGCAGTCAATGTTGGCCTTTAGTCACGCCATACGAGAATGGCGCGAGTGTTCAGATCTTCTTCTCCGATCAGTTTTTCTTACCTTCAAGAGCGGGGTTCGTCTGCTCGGCTCTTGCCAACGGCATGATGTGCTGCGACACCAACAACGACGGCACACACTATGTGGCTCCTGCCACTTTCTTTCCTTTCTCAGCAATGGTTCTCTTTGGGGCCATTTCGATTGATCTGAAGCTTCGAGAATTGAAGAATTTGAAGAGCTCGAGAGGAAGAAAATTTAAGAAAAAGTTTTCTTTCTCTAGCCGGCTATTTATAGCCTAAAGCTATTTGCAACAGTCGCGCGATCCGCACCCAAAACTCAGGGACTGTTATGATTTTGCCATGCGCCAAGCATATAGAAACATTTCTTATTTAAAGTATTCCAAATATTGAAGCTTTTCAAATTTGAAAACTTTGAAGGGGGTCTTGTAAAAGCCTAAAAAATATATGAACATCATCATGCGCTACTCATAATTGGCGCTAGCACTGAAATAATCAAATGGTGCCAGACAGCATATGGCACGTAACATCAATTGGCGTTGGCATCAGATGGCGTTCGTCGACATGTGGCATGATTCCTCGAGAAGCTAAAATAGTTTTCATCATGACTGACAATACGTCAGTCGAGAAAAATTCATTCGAATCTCGAGCGCACGACGCTGGAGGAGATTATGTCAGATATGTCGTAATGATCAAATATCTGTCTCGCACCATTTGTAGTTGGCGCTAGATAATCATTTATAAAGGCACTAAAACAACAATTAGCGCTTAACGCCACCCAACAATTGGCGCTATTCGATCAAATCATCCAGAAGAAGTTAGATGACATAGCATGCATGCCACTAATCTCGAAGAGCATGTACATGATACTGCCTACGACCAAGCACCTCTACCACAGAATGCCATGCATTCAAGCAGTTAAACCAACCGTTCGCACGACTAGGTGAATGGCACGCCAATTGTAGTGTGCCCCAATCAGGATAATTACTTAATAGTTATCTATGAACTCTATACAAATTACTTCACAGGGATCACTAATGATCATAATCTCCTGAGCACTTGCTGCAGCACTCTTCAAAGGCTTTCTTCTTCGACATCGCATCGTCCAAGGGATAAAGTGATCGTCTTCTGATCAAATTCCTACAGTTGTACTTCCCCAGAAATCAACTTATACTCTTGTACACACTCTTCTCGGTTTATAATCAAACACTTTTGTTTTTGCAAACATGCAATATGAAAGCTTCCTGAAAAATAGTTTTAGTATCTTAATCGTGATGATCTTTTCTTTGTTCATTCTTTGGGTATTTACTTCTCTTATAGTTAGGAATTCTGGTTTTCAATGATGTTTGATAATACTACATATATTCCTTTCAATCTATGTTCTTAAAAGTAGATATAATTTTGGGTACAAGCCTATAAACGGTCTGTCTGTCACCATGGCTATGGCTAAAGAGAAACGGTACTTAAGCATCCCCGGGTGGACCTCCGTTAGCTGGGACAGTACCCCTATAGCTAATCCAAAGTAATCAATACTTTATAGACTGGAGATTTATTAAGGTCTACTTGCAACTATTGTCTAGTTCTGGATCCAAGGCACTGAACCCAATCCCTTAGGTTCCATAATAGATCAACGTATCTAGGCCTTATATTTGATTTATAAATATTTTATAATTTATTATTACCCAATAATTTTGTAGCACATATAAGGATACATGTAATTGATACATCTTATGCTTATAGCTACAAATAATTTATATTTTTTGTTGTTGTTTGAGATCTTTCGATTCCAGTAAATACACTTATATCATAATAATATTTTGTATTCTCTAATCTTAGATTGTTCTCATCTCTAAGCAAAGAGATATGAATTTCGTCTTTAGTTTTGGACTTTCATTTTGATGGACAACATTATATTTTAATATTTTCACATATGTTGATCTATCTTGTCTATTGTAAGATACTATTGCAATAGATCAATTTATGTCGTCTTTTGACTTATATGATTATTTATCGTATATCGATTTATATATGCCAAATTGAAATATCTTTTGATTGTTTCAACTTAAGTGTTCATTTTTTGGATATTACTTTTACTTGCCTAAAGATGATATTTTTTCTTTAAAAAAATTTAGAACTTTATATGCATTGATCAAAGGGATAAAAGATGTATATCTCGGATTTTCCTTCGATCTTGTGATTATTTTATCTACTTTATGCATATAAATGCTTTTTGAACTAGACACGCATATTTAAGGGGAAGCAAATTAATTGTTTCAATTCATATATACCCTTAATATGTGGTATACCTAGTTCGTCATGGACATATATTCTTCTATATCTTATTGATTTGGTCATGGTACTTTCATTTATAGTTGTTTTATAAGAGTATATATGTTTGTTATTGTTTCTTCTAAATAGCATCTCAAACAGTTTGAGTATGTGATCTTGATGCTGAGTTGATGTATTCAAATTCTTTTTATTATGAATTTTCTGTCATTCAATATGTATTATTTCAGCATGCATTTTTTGCGTTTTATGCTTAGCACAATATATCTTAGCTAATGCTTCATTCATAAAATTGCTTGTGAACTTAATGTTATTTCTTTGTATATTATCTCTGTGTTTCTTCAACGTTCATTTCTTATGCATAAATTGTGGGGAGCTTCTCTCCTTGCAATTATTTTGCTAAGTGACAATGGGGGAGAAAAGGATTTAACATCTTTTTCAGGACAATTTCTACCAAGAGGAGGCAGTACAGAACACCTTACAAATTTTGATATTTTAGTCAAATCAAGATCAAGATGTTATATCGGTCAAGGTTTGTTAATTATCAAAATGGGAGAGATTGTTGGCCCATTAGTCATGGTCAAACCTGATTTTAATAAGTGATCAAACCCTGTCTCGATATAAGGGCTACTTGGACGATCTGCTCAACCTCCTATTGCTACCATTCAAGACTTGGAGCTATTTTGCCATTGAGTATGTATTTTCAATATCAATATATTTTTGTATAATTTATTGAGTCTAGGAATATAATGTACACAAAGTTGTACTGGCAAATAGGCTACCCAAAAAATATTTTCAAAATATCCTTTGTTTTCAAAATAAGCCCACTTACAAAAGCTCATAACTGCTTGGATTCTCAAAAGCCCAAAAACCTGATTTACAAAATCCTAACCAACTAATTCTGGACCAACAAAATTCGGACCGAGTACGGCCCGAATTCGGCCCGAGTTCGGTCAGTGGACACTACAACAGAAATACCTTTTAATGACGGCTAAAAACCGTCACTAATGACAAACCATGACGCTTTTTTTTCCAAAGCAAGCGTGATAAAAACGGGTGTTATAAATGTTTTTTAAAAGCGTCATAAATAAAAACGTCATTAATATGATGAGTTTCTGCTACACTTATTTTCAGCGTAGTTTGAAAGCGTTATGAATAGATAATCTATATAGACTCAATTCAGCACATTTATAACGCTCAATTCTGCACATTTATATACTACTTTCCAAAAAATTATAGATCAATGCTCAATGTTGCTCAATTCAATTTTAAAACATTCATTTTGAACCATATTCACAAGAAAATATCTAAATGTTATAAAGTACCATTTAATCCATTTACAAATATACATAATATATATCACCATCTTCATTACATTTTTTCAAAATAGGACATCCAAATACATATATCAGAACCATTCCACAACATATTTTCACATTCAACATCATTGTTCTCCTCAAGACCAGTTGGGGCTTCAATCACACTAAAAGCATTCCTTTGCAGCTTCACCTCTATGCCATTTGTTAGGACCTGCAATTCACCAGTCACAGAATTAATTACTGCTCAACTATTAATACAAAAATCAAAATCGTGCAAGTAGAGTTGATTAGATTTCAGGGTACAATAGCAAGAGAAACAGAATAAGAAAAGGCACCCATGGTCTATTTAACACGGACATCGTTCGACGCAACATAGATCCGACAACGCACCCATGGTCTATTTAACACTACATCCATCTCTTCTCCAAATTTAGTCTCTAAATCTCTAAATCAAAACAATTAAGAGTATTAGAGATAGTATAAAATCTATAAGTATTAAAATTATAAATCACTAAATCTGTTAATTGCAGCAGTGTTTCAAAAAATTAAATCTCTAAATCATAAGAACAAAATAACTGAAAGAAAAAGATAAATTTTGATGTTTTTCCTAAAAAGTAAAATACACACTGGAAAAAAAACTAAAAAGTATAGTTCTTAACACTTCTTTTACCTATGTCTACCACACAGCCACAATTACTTCTGACCTAATTGCACAGGTACATAAATTGTTTATAACTTGTATTTTTCTAATAAGTTCATACATAATGGATCTCCTGCAGTGATGGACATCAACTTGGCTGGGGTATCATATACATGGATTCAAAGTACTTCCATACTGAATACTTTATATTCTCACTTCAGTATATATCTAATGTCACCAAAACCGAACTTGCTTCTTTGTCAGAAACAGCAAAGCTTTTATTACAAAAGGAAATACCACAACCATCTAGAAAGAAGATGGAGAAAACATAAATTTTTAAAACTTTATATAAAAAATACAAAAAATTAATCTAGTTCACCAAAAAAAAGAAAAAAAAAACTTTTATAACATCATAGAAAGTCGCACCCTTTGGGACACCAATTTATCTCCATGAATCCTTCCATACAGAAGGTGCTTTTCACCCAAAAAAGGGGAAGAGATCCAGTAAAGTAGCCAAGAAAATATGATGTGAAAATAAAAAAGAGAAATTAATAGTTCACTTACCATGAAGGAGACTCAGACTGTATACAATTTTTTGAGGCAAACACATGCAAATTATCAGCAAAGATGTCCATTTGCATCTACTAGTGCACATACCAGATTCTTGAGGATAGCATTTTATAATTTCACAACATAAAGGGCCTTGGAATAATTGGGATTTACCAGTAGGCATACCAATTTTTTAAGGTTAGCATTAAAAAGCATTTCACTATATAGTAGCCTTTGCGAGAATTGAGAACAAGGTTGCAAAATGCAGACTATAAACAATAAGGCACTAAATTAAAGAGATGATGCAAATTCACCATATGCAGGTAATATGAACTTACTTCCTCTCATTAAAACTTGGTTTGAGATCCCTATCAATTATCCCACGGGTTAAGCTCCTTGCAAGTTTTAGTTGTTTTGCTCAGAAAGATTTTTCCTTCCAACTTCAGGGTCCCATACAGTAACAAGTTCGTTTGTTGAAGCTACAGAAGATGGGATTAATTTTGCTCCAGCCTCCTACATGCCCAACAAAACGTTTACTTAAAATGTTACCATAAAACTGTACTCCTGTTTGGATTTGCCTTCATGATTTACATGATTTTCCACAAATAACTGAAAGACAAAGATGCTCATAAGAATTAAGACCTACTTTCAGGTAATTTTTACTGTGGTTAAATCAATGAAGGTCGTTCCAATTATCTAAAGCAAAATCAGGGTAGTTAAACCAAAAACCTGAAGAAACTTACATTTGTTTTAAGGACATAGATGGACTGATGGAGTTTAGACAAGAAGTATAAGTTCTTGTGTGTCTAAATAGGTAAAGGTCATCTGTTTAAACAAGCAAGATTATAAGCATCGGTATCAGAATCTCGGTGGCAAGTTTGATATTTTTCCAGGACACAACGCCATCAAGACATTGCTTTAAAACAAAGAGGCCATATAGTTCTTAACCAAGTAAGCTTGTCTACTATGATCAACTAGAAAGTTTAGCCCTTCCACAATTCACAAATAACAGAGAAGCTAAAAAAAAGAAGCCACATTGGAAGAAAAGTCGAAGTAAAACTCACCGAGGGGATTGACCTCGCCGCCGTACCCATGCACCCTGACCACCTCCTCGAATGCGAGTGCGGCGTCCCTTGGCACCCCGTACCACGTCTTCCCAGCCCCCATGTGCAGATAATTCAGGCTGTGCAGCTCGTGGTCCTTCACGTGCCACGCAAACCAGCTGAACAATATGGCGACGTAGACCATAGGCGAGGTCACCCCGGGGATGTCCTCCCTCATGAACCTCAGCAGCGAGCCCTTGGACCTCGAGACGCCCCTCATGTTCTACGCGCTCTCTCCGACGTTCCCCGCGCCGGTGGCGGTAGAGGCTGGGACGGGCGAGAAGCCGGAGCCGGGCATGTCGTTGGCGTACTCGACGGAGAAGGGGCGGTCGGCGCAAGCCTTCCAGAAGAGGGACTCGGTCTCGAGCGGGGTCAGAGTCGGCGCGAGCCTTCCAGAGGAGAGGAGCTTCTTGAGGTGGGAGCGCTCGAAGTGCTTGGCCTTGGACTCGAACTGGGGGAGGGTGTAGGTCTCGCCGCTCTGCCAGACGGGCTTCTGGATGGGATGGGGGCGGCTGGGGCAGAAGCCGATCTGCTGCTGGCGCGTGGTGAAAGTGGGGGCGTCCAACGTCGCCTGGTCCAGCGCCAGGCCGATCACCCTCTCCAGCCTCTGCCTGCACTCCCTGCTCGCCGCGGCGCCGGGGCCCGACACGAGCCTCAGCACCCAGAACAGGGTCCTGCAGGAGAACGCCGCCCTCCCCAACAGGACGACCCCGTGCAGTAGAGAGAGGCTTCTTCTCCGCAGAGCTCCCAGTGATTTCTGCTCGGACCCGATTGCTTCATCCTTCTCTTCTCAAAACCCTAACCCTAATTTTTTTTTGGATGGAGAAAGGAAGAAAGAGAGTTGAAGTCTGTTAAGGAGAGAGACGACGAATGGTATTTCAAACATATTAATACGTTTGCAAAATATTACAAGTTTGCAACCGCTCTAAACTATTAATGACGCTTTGTTTTATAAACGTCATAAAAAGCCCAGAATTAGTCAAAACCGTCATAGAAATAAAGGTATTTTGAATTTTAATAACGCTTAGGTATCAGGCGTCATCAATACGTCTTATCGAGCGTTATTAAAAGGGTTTTTTGTTGTAGTGGGAACGTTGGCATTTAAACCTAGTCTCCCTGCAGTTACGAGTGCAACGGCTATCTGCCGAGATTCTCTCATAGAATTCTGTCTGAATTCTGCCCTAATTCTCTCTTTGGAAAACCTATAAATAGAGAAAAATTTCTACCATTTCAATACACCAATTCATTCTTTCTTCTCTTCTCTCTAAGCCTACTATGGTCTTCCAAAAGCCTTCTAAGTTTTTATTTTCAAATCCCGAGCCAGTTACAATCCTCTAATCTATTTGCCAGTATGGTACAGTCTAGAAGTTTCAGAGTGAATGTAATCAGAGGCTGATTGAAGATAGACACTTCACAATTGAAGTTGGTCGAGTGCTCTGGATCAAAGCTCGCGTTGTAGAAGTTGCAAGAACTTCGCATGAAAACTTGCTGTATTTTTCTATAGTGGATTTTAATAGGAAGCTGGAGTTCTTCCGACTGGAGTAGTCCTCACAAGAGCAAAACCAGTATACATCCTTGTGTTTATGTTTTCTCTCTGCTCTCTACTTTACATTTTCATATTTGTGATATATTTATGTAATATTGCTACTAACTATTTTTAATAGCTAATTTTTTGCTGCCTACTCTATTCAGCCTCCCTCTAGAGTATAGTATTTTACATCTCGTTTCTACAATTGGTATCAGAGAAAGGACTCTATTATTTGGCTTAACATCCTTGGAGCAGATCCTCATTATCAATTGTTATACTATGATTCCAATTTTCCTACAGTATGTATAACATATATGTATATTAATGTATATGTTTTGTGCACATGTATATATATGGGTAGGAGTATACATGTATACTTCTAATTACTTAATTATTACCTAGACAAATAAAATCAATGGTATATTTGTTTGGGGTTGTGGATATAACATTTATATATATAATTTATATACGTATTTTCTATATACTGTATATTAAGGGTTGTGTATAATATGTATATATACGTTTATATTGTTATTATTTTATTATCAGAATTTTGGTTATTAATGGTATTATTTATTTAGAATTATTTAAAAATATATATAGATATTTCTAAAGTGTTATTATCAACTTTGGAACAAATGTCTATTTGACAAATTAGAGTTTTAGTACTAAAATGATTTTTTGCGTTTTCAAAGTATTATCTAAAAATAGTTGATTTATGAAATATAGTTTCTAGGTATTATAAATAATTTGAAGAATAGTTATACGTATTCAATGATGATTTCTCCTTCAAATCATAAATCGTTACTATTATAGTCCTTTCATATTTCTTGATTCGGTAATCGTGCCAACTCTAATTTTGGGCTTCTATATACCAAACTAGGCTATTTGGACTATTCTAGACTCAATAGAACTACTTGTGTCATCATTTGGGACCATATTGTGGAGCATAGAATTGATACCTATTCCGTGTCGATACGTTCGTATCGTACACGTCGACTCCAACTAAATTGAGGCGAGTACATTCTCTGATAATTTCCCGTTTATGATATTTTCTATGTTTCGTGTATTTAGTGTAGATATCCTTGATTTTTGACACGTTGGTCATACGGATTGGTACTGTCTGGATCCCATCATGTGATGTTATTCCTGTCTTGATATATCTTGTGCAAGCCCTGTTCTTGTTCTTGTGAATTGTCACTACAACAAAAAATCCTTTTAATGACGGCTAAAAAGCGTCATTAATGACGTACCATGACGCTTTTTTTTCACAGCAACCGTCATGAAAACGGGTGTTATAAATGTTTTTTAAAAGCGTCATAAAATAACAGTCATGAATATGATGAGTTTCTGCTACACTTATTTTCAGCGTAGTTTGAAAGCGTTATGAATAGATAATCTGTATAGACTCAATTCAGCACATTTATAACGCTCAATTCTGCATATTTATATATTACTTTCCAAAAAATTATAGAACAATGCTCAATGTTGCTCAATTCAATTTCAAAACATTCATTTTGGACCATATTCACAAGAAAACATCTAAATGTTATAGAGTACCATTTAATCCAATTACAAATATATACATAATATATATCACCATCTTCATTACATTTTTTTCAAAATAGGACATCCAAATACATATATTTACAACTACTACTAGTAAGTAGACCCTCAAAACTATTAGTACATTGGCTTCAACTTTGAGCACATCAAAACTGTCGGCATCACGTAGCAAAACCCTGAAAAAGATTAAAAAAAACTTAGTTTGAATTAGAGGATAACTAAGCTAGTTTGATCAAAATATAACACGGTTGGCTCAGAGTGCATAGTAAAACTGCAGGAGCAAAGCTGCCATGTAAAACCAAGTTAACCGCACCTGCAAATTGTAGACACAGTCCAGAAAATGACCAAAGTAAGGTAAAAAAATAGTAGGATCAAAATACATAAGGTCGGCTCATAGTGCATAGTAGAACTACAGAAAATGTCATGTAAAAACAAGTTACCTGCACCTACAAATTGGAAAAACCATCGAAAAAATGACCAAAGTATGGTAAAAAATAGCAGGATCAAAATACATAAGGTTGGCTCAGAGTGCATAGTAGAACTGCAGGAACAAAACTGCCATGTAAAAATAAGTTAACCACAACTGCAAATTGTAAAAATAGTCAAGAAAATGACCAAAGAAAGGTAAAAAAAATAGCAGTATCAAAATACATAAGGTTGGCTCATAGTGCATAGTAGAACTGCAAGGACAGATTTTTTTCAAAACCATAATTCATTGCAATGGAAGTCACAAAACCATCTCCAAATTGTATCTCATCATTGCCAATATATAAATTTTTTGGTAGGAACACAATAAAGTTGTAGGTATGTAGACAATAGAATAGAAAAAAATTGTTTGCAGTGAAATATGGGTTGTGAATTTGGTTTTCCAATTGAAACATGCCCTGTTCCTTATATTTCAGCTAAGGTAAATATCTGGAAAGTATGGGTTTGGGAAAAACTCTACTGTCCTATCCACTCCCTGTCTCCATGTAGCAGCAACAATATTATCACTTCATAATAAAAGCAAAGAATTCAAGTTAGTCACATTTTTGTATCATAATTCAAATGTAGCAGCGGGACTAGCAGCAGGAAAAACTGGAAGGAAAAACACCACATTGATGAGGCCATGAATCTGTTGGACACTCTATCATGTCAGAAGGAAAAACTGGAAGCTACGACCTTCAATATTTTAATTGAAGGAATGTTTCAAGTTGGTAAGGTTAATACAGCAAAAGATCTCTTTAACTCTATTCTTGCAAATGACAGTGTCACCAGATGTTGCAACATACACTATAATGATGAACGGCCTTATTAAAGAAGGGTTGTTGGATGAGTTTGATGAGTTGTTTTTGTCAGTGAAGAATGATGGTTACTCTTCAGATTCTGTTATGCTTAATGCTATTGTTAAGGGCTTGTTGGAGAATGGTGAAGTAAACAGAGCTATGGGGTTTCTTTCAGAAATGGATAAAAGTAAATTTATCCTTGAGGCATCTACTGCGGCATCCATAGTGGACCTAATCTCAAAGGACGGACATTGTCATCATTATATGAAAGTGCTTCCTAATTTTTCTCAACATTGTGCGAAGAGTATTGAGATTAATATCGACTCGTCGATATCAGCATTGATACAAATTTTTTTTGAATAGTTTAGTCCCCTTTTAGCATTGATACAAAAAAATTTTCTCAACATTGTGTGAAGAGTATTGTGAATTTGGTTTTATTCCCCTTTCAGCAAAGTTGTTTGAAACTAATAATAGTTTAGTCCTCCACATGCATTAAAATTGAAGAAATAGTTTGGCCATCTTACTTGGCAAGATCCTTGTCCATGAGATGCCATCTTACTTGGCAAGATCTAGATTAGGTGCATGTCAAACTAATCCAAAGTTTCTGTCATCATATATTAATTTCATTGCTATTAATTAATTTAACATTTTCAGCATAGTATCATCAAGGTTAATCATAAGAAGAGGAAGTGGTGATACATGTAGCAGGCAATTAAGGACCTGGATGCTCATGAGTAAAGGTATCCCATATACTCGGCCCTCGGCCGCCTTCTCTTGCAGCACCTTCATACTGTCAGAAAAGATCATATTATTATAAAGCCAAGTACACAAAAGATGATAACAAATTAACATCGAAACGACGAATAAAAAACCTGATAAGCCGAGGAAGCCGTACCAAACACGAAGCCTTCTGGGAAGTCACTACGTTGAAGCGATGAATCGGCCTTACTGGCCTTCCCGACTTCCGCTGCTATTGTCGCAAAAATGGACATAAAAAGTAGGAAGCTGTTTCTGCGCTCCATCGTATAAGCATTGGCTAAGTTGAGGTACTAGGCCTCTCAAATATTTATACTCTAATGTAAGATACAAAAGAAAAATTGATAAAATCACCCACACGTTGAAGTCTTCACAGCATGATTTCCCTAAGTGGGGACCGAGTTAAATGCACCAAACTTTCACTAATCTGGCTAGTCTTACCAAGAAAATGGACTGGCATTACTTCAGGAGAAGGAATGCTCCTGATTACCTAATGGGGAAAGGACTCGGGAACTGAATGTTTCCAGATTACTTGTGATGGATATGACACGATGTGTCCAGTACATGTCTGATCCCTTTGTTCCAACTACAATTAAGGAAATGCAAGTGCCAACTAAACCCCAAATTCAGAAATTAGACGCAAAACCCCTCTGACCCAGATCACAAAAATGTAGTAAAATTCAAGAAATGAGTTAGCTTTTTCTTTTCCGGAGGGGTAAAAAAAAAGAAGGAAACTTACAGAGAGACAGGCTCTGTACTTTTCCCATTCGGAGACGCATTCTTCCTTGTCCTACCGTCCTTTCGAGAATTTCTTCACGTACCACCAGTATCAATTAAAAAAAAACATTCCCCACAATTTATTTTCTTGATAGTAAAGAAGAAGAAGAATATCATCATCAGCAGCAGCAGCTGCTGTAGAATTGAGGATGATGACGATGATGATACCTATTGAAGCAGTCATGGTAGGCGGCTCTCAGCTGAGCGCAGGGATGATCAGCACCCCAAGCTGTTGTTGACGACGTCACCGTCACCTCCTTCTTCCTCAAATAAAAGGGTTTTTAATTTTTTTCAAAATTAGGGTTAGGGTTTTGGAGTTGGGGGAAAGGAAGGAGAAGAAGAGGAGAGGAGGGTGTAAGGAAGAGGAACTGACCCATGAGGGCTTCGGATCCGAGGCCGGCATCGGAACCGATGAAGCAGTGGTGGTTGCGGACCCACGACATCGACGACGCCGGAGGAAAGAGAGGGAGAGCGCGGAGAAGAGGATGAGCAGAACCCTAACGCTCCTCCTTTGCGTTCTTGTCGATCACGTACGCGACGGCCTCGAGCTTGTCCTGGAGGGCGACGAGGAGCATGAGGCCCTCCTCGAAGATTTTGGATCTAGGGTTAGGGTTTTGGAGTTGGGGGAGAGGAGGGAGAAGAAAGGAGGAGAAGGAGAAGATCAGAATGTTTTGGGGGAGAGGCGGGCTACAGCAAGGATTTTGCCAAAAATTGAAGTTAAAAAATATTACAAGTTTGCCACCGCTCTAAACTATTAATAACGCTTTGTTTTATAAACGTTATAAAAAGTCCAGAATTAGCCCAAACCGTCATAGAAAAAAGGTATTTTTCAACTTAATAACGCTTATGTATCAGCCGTCATTAAAACTCCGTGTCGTGCGTCATTAAAAGGGTTTTTTGTTGTAGTGTGTATAGACACTGATTCCTACGAAGGCTCGAGACCTTCCTAGAGAATCCTGTGCCGTAACGTACAATGGTTGGATCCACTGTATCAGTCGAAGGCGAGGAGTAGTAGTGTAGATGTGTGATCAATGCCCTTCTTGTGCATGTCTTGTTTCTTATGAGTGTTAATTATACACTGCACGTATGATTAACCAGATCATAAAATCTTGTGTAAGTTTCCAAGCCGGCCACATGTCAAAGCTAGTACTCACTCATATAGATAGTATGGATCCTTGACTCTTATACATGATCTAACCTTCTTTACTCGTTCTTGCTCTTATTTATAGTTTTACCATGTCATGCTACTTTCATGTACACTTTACTTATTCTCGTATATTTTCTCTATTTGCTGTTACATAGTCTGTATCATTTACTGGAACTGTTGTCAAAAATGTACTTCACTCCAATCCTGACTGGATAACTACTTTTTTTTGCTAATGTTATGTCCCACACCCTTGACTTCTTGATGACAGATCTAGATGTACCTTTGATCGTGAGTTGACCTCTGCGGAGCTCTAGGCCATACCTTTATCTAGATTTATGTCTTGTTCATCGGATATATCTCTGATACATTTCTTGACATGTATGATCATTTTATAGATTCTATTATTGTCTTTCTTTCATATCTTCCTCAGTTGTATGTGATTTGAGTACATGTTCTTTTAGCGAATCATAGAACTGTTGAAATATTTTACTGGGTACTTGACAGTGTTCTACCGTCGATACTGCGGCTGTGGCTGGGCGTGGCCCGCGTACTCGTGCCCAAATATTCAAGTGTGAAATATTTTACTGGGTACTTGACAGTGTTCTGTCGTTGATACTGCGGCATAGGCTGGGCGTGGCCCACGTACTCGTGCCCAAATATCCGGGTGTAGGTCGTGACAGTATGTCTATTATTTAAATTCTTGTTCTTGTGTGAAATAATAAAGAAGGCAATTGTTGATGTATTATCAGATGCCACTAACTATGATATTCTATATGCCATGTTATTGCTATATTTTTCCTTGATGATTATTGATTCTACATTGTTTACACCTTTTAGGGTAATTGAAGATGATGGATAAGAGTTGGGTTCAATGGACAATTATTCTCAGGAGTATAGTGATGGAGTTCTTGCGTTCATAGATTTTGCTTATGAGAATGGCGTTGTTGATGAAAATCAAAATTTTAGATGCCCTTGCATCAATTGTAAGAACTTTAAGTTCAAAGATAGAGAAACTATTTACGAACATTTCATATGTGATGGGATGTTGGGTAGCTATATGACGTGGTCTCATCATGGAGAAAGGAAAGGAACAACATCAACACTTGAAAGTATAGTTGAGAGTACAGATGATGATGGTGTTGGTGATTATAGTGATGATGACATACATGGTATGTTGCATGATCTTTTTCCGAATGTAAATGAAGACATGGTTGGTAGGGGAGCGAAAAAATTTTATGAAATTCCAACTGACAATGGTGCTGGCCAATTCCAAAAATTGTTAGAAGAATCAAAAAAAAAGAGTTGTACCCCGGATCTAAGAAGACATTGTTATCCTTTCTCATTAGATTTTGCCAGTACAAATGCCTCGGTGGGTGGAGCAATAAGACATTTACTATGATGCTTAATTTACTAAGAGAGTCTTTGCCTGATGGGTGTAACTTGCATGAAAATTTTAAACAATACAAAAAAGTTATTTCAGATCTTGGTTTATCCTATAATAAGATTGACGCATGCCGGAATGATTGTATGTTGTTTTGGAAGAAAACTTCTGGATTATAATTTTGCACCGTATGTGGGGCATCCCGATGGATAAAAGTGAGATCTGGAAAGAAAAAAATACACTTGCAAAAATTCTTAGACACTTTCCGTTGAAACCAAGGCTGCAATGTTTGTATATGTCTCCTAAAATTGTAGGGGACATGAGATGGCATGAAGAAGGTCGCACAAAAGATGGGGTATTATGGCATCCGACCGATTCTATGGCTTGGAAGTACTTTGATGAGACAAACCTGATATTTGCATCATATTTAAGGAATATTAGGTTGGGTTTAGCAAGCGATGGTTTCAATCCATTCGGAGCAATGAGTTCTGTACACAGCACGTGGCCCGTAGTACTTTTTCCATATAACTTACCACTATGGTTGTGCATGAAGCAAGCTCACTTTATTCTCTCTTTGCTTATTCTGGGTCCAAGTAGCCCAGGAAATGATATTGATGTATATTTGAGACCTTTGATAGAGGATCTTTCGAAATGATATTGATGTATATTTGAGACTTTTGATAGAGGATCTGAAAGAATTATGGGCAGTAAGGGTGGAGGCTTATGATTCTTATACCAAAGAAATGTAACAAATGCATGCAAAAATATTATGGACCATAAGTGACTTTCCATGTCTTGTTATGCTCTCTGGTTGGAGCACAAAAGGTAAGTATGCTTGCCCATTATGCCATGAGCATACTAAACACATGTATTTAAAGAACGGAAGAAAAATTTGTTACATGGGTCATTGTCGATTCTTACTTTTACATCAAAGGTTTCGCAAACTGAAGAAGGATTTTGATGGGAAAATTAAAAATAGAGCAGCTCCGACTCCACTAACGGGGAAATCAGCTTTGCATAAAGTAAAAGGGATCCCACATAAATTGGGAAGGTACCTAAGAACCTAGACCAAGAAAAAGAGCACGGAGAATTGTTTCTGAACAATATATGCCTAATAATTGGAAGAAGTTGAGTGCATTCTACGAGCTTCTATATTGGGCGGACAATTTACTCAAGCTTAATTTAGATGTCATGCATATTGGAAAAAAAACTTTTGTGGTAATGTGGTTGGTACTCTTTAGGAACTTGATAGAAAATCCAAGGATAGTTTAAAGGCAAGATTTGACCTAGGGGATATGAGGGTCAGACACGAGCCTCACCCTATCTTTGACGTAAGGAAGAACAAGTATTATATGCCATATGCGTGCTACTCCATGGATAAGTCAGAAAAAGAGGTATTTTGTAAGGTCCTGAAAACTTTGAAAATGCCGGATGGTTACTCATCTAACTTTGGTCGTTGTATTAATGTCAGAGAACGTAAGATATCTGGTTTAAAGAGTCATGATTCACATGTTATTATGCAACATTTTCTACCTTTGGCTATTCGAAAGACCTTGCCAAAGAAGGTTGCCTCTATATTACTAGATTTGAGCACCTTCTTTCGTGATTTATGTTCAAACGTATGTCGTTATGAGGATTTATAATTATTAGATCAGACTGAACCAAATTTGTCACCCCGTGAAAAGCAAGCAAAGCACAAAGATCAATTCCCTGACTGGTTTAAAAAACAAATTGTAAAGCTTAAACGGTCAAATCCCTTTCATGAAGGTCTTGATTTCATTGCAAGAGGCCCATTTTCCTGTGCTAAGAGGTTTACAGGTTACACATTAAATGGGCATGTATTCAAAACAATATATCAAGAGCTTGATTCTAAGACACAAAGCAGTAGTGTAATGACTAGAGCAACAATGATGAAGTTCAGGAAAGCCGCAGACAAATGACCAATATCTCAGGAGCTAAACTACTTTGGACGGTTAGTTGATATAATTGATTTGATATATCCCTTGGGTCGCATGTTCGTGATATTTAAATGTGAGTGGGTTGATGTCAACAAATATAAAGACAATTAAATTGATGAGTTAGTCACTCTTGTCAATTTTAGATATTTGTTAGCATCACAAAAAGAAGAACCTTATGTATCGGCATCCCAAGTTAAACAAGTCTTATATGTGGAAGACCTTACCGATCCAGGATAGCATGTGGTTGTGAATAACAAACCTAGAGACACTTATGACATGGGTGGAGACACTGAGGAACTATTAGCTAATGAACCATACGGTCACCAACACCACACTGCTGATGATCAAAATGATGTTATAAACTTGGTGAGAGAAAATGTGATAGGAACAACGATTGATTCAATTCCAAGGAGGGTTTCCGCACAAGCATCTACTTCTACTAGTTTCATTTACGATGAAGATGAGAACTTCAATGAGGAAAGAGATCAAGATGGAAATATTGATGGGAGTGAAGATGAGGATGAATACGAAGATGAAGATACTGATATACATGACAATGAAGATTCAGATTCAGACCCTTAAGTTTTATTTTATTGTTGATTTGGTACTTTTGGTATTTGTTCTGTTTTAATTATGTAATATAATTGGAGTGAAATGGTTATATTATATTTGGGACCTAATTAAGAGTATTATGTATTAATAGCGTACTGGTTTAAGAATGTTCTTTATTAAGAGTTCTATATTAAGTTTTTTGATATATTATATTATGCTTTGCCCCTTTCTAATGTCCAATATATATAATTGCTTTGCCCCGTTCTATAACTATGCCTAATATACATAATTGCTTCGCCCCTTTTTAATGCCTTATATATTGTATTAAAAGATATGTATTAAGTGAAATGGTTATATTATATTATGCATTTCCCCTTTCTAATGCCTGATATACATAATTACCTGAGGTCCCTTTATAAGTGTTCTGTACGAAGATAACACTTTTGATGAGGCTTTATAATTGCTTCTCTTTTTGTACTAGTAAGTTTAAGATTACAAGTTAGTAGATGGTTGATCAAGGACCTCCACCTCCTAACAAAACAAAGGGCGAAGCTAAGTTGGAATGGTTAAATCATATTAAATCGGGAACAAAAGTTGCTTATTAACACATTGATGGAGTTCCAGTCGGATTAAATGCTTCCAAATTATCAGCTTTTGTCGGTAAGCTAGCCGAAGATGGTCATTACTTTCCATTCGACATGCGTTCATGGCCACATATATCAGAGTTGGCTGCCAAATTGAAACAGCAAAGGATGAGATGAAGGTAATATAAATCTTGATTATATATATGGAACTATGGTATCTTATAATTCGAAGAAAGGTGACTTATAGTTCTTTTTCTTTATCTTATCGAACAATATTTTTCACTGGTGTGAAGAATCAGACTATTGGTTAAGTAAATCTTTGTGTAAAACTTGGAGGAAAAACAAGCATAGGAAAAAGGTGAAACACTTTAATCCTTACACCACAATTGAGGAGTGGTATGCCAAGTGTCCAACTAGTATGATTCCTAGTCAGTGGGAGAATACGGTTATTGGCAAAACGAGACAGGAGCATACTAGATTATATATATATATATATATATATATATATATATATATATATATATAAAATATATATATATATATATATATATATATAATATTTTTTAGAGAAAGGAGAATTCTATAGAATCATCAAAAAAGAAGGAGATTACAAAACGATATAACCTAGTATATCAAATAGCCCACAAGGCAGGCCACAAAAAGAGTATACCCCTACCCAACCCTGTACATCTAACCCCCAGAAGTCAAGCCTAAACTAAGCCTCTTCCACACCTTATCCTATTGCCGAATAATTTCAATCTTCAGTTTCTCTTTCGGGAATGAACAGCCTTCATATCTAGACTTATTTCTATTTTTCCCCCACCCTTTCTTCTTCCTTCGTCGAGCAGTTGAACCAAAGTTCAATTCTCTTTTTAATGTCCATCTTAGCTACCCCCTTTGCCCCATAGCCGACCAATGCTATTCCAGCTAGAACACGCGAGCGCACTATCGAAAAGAATATGTGTGATGGACTCCTCTTCACACTCCAAGT
This sequence comes from Iris pallida, assembly GCA_029216955.1. Lineage (NCBI taxonomy): Eukaryota > Viridiplantae > Streptophyta > Magnoliopsida > Asparagales > Iridaceae > Iris > Iris pallida. Next base: position 410,545 of record JANAVB010006799.1, on the reverse strand, counting down.
AGCGGTGACATCTCGAGGCAAGTTTAATGCCCATAAGCTTCAGAATGTCGTCAGTAGGGAGCTTGTCGCATAGGACTCTTTAAATGAGAATACTCCACTTCAGAGGAATAAACTTGTGCCAAATGTTTTCGTTCACCTACAGGAAAATAAACCTAGGTCGCACCACATCCCACGTGGAGCTGATGGAGAAACTCCCCGTTGGAGAATCCGACCACATGAATGAATCGTCATCGTCAGAGATAGAGACTCCACTTGTACGGATAGCGCTCACCGCCTCCCCGCCAAATACCCAGTCAATACGCTGGAAGTCCCATCCATCCTCCAGGATCCAAAGTTGCCTAATGGTCATAAAGGGCATTGCAAGCGGCCGCAAAATTCCCCTACCGACCCAGTTCTCATTGACCAGATCACTGGACCCCCTGTCCACCTTCTGTCTAATGTGTTGTTTGTCCATCTCGCAGCCGCAAAGGAGGCGGCTCTAGATATGCGAAGCTCTGCTGTTGGCGATCGCCACCACAGGGTGGCGTCTCTTGCAATGACGGTGCTTCATAAAAATGCACCACAGAGAAGATTGGGTTCTAACCTTCCACCAAAGTTTGACGGAGTAAGCATCGATAACATCCTTGATGTCGTGCAGACCAAGCCCACCCTCTTCCGTCGGATGTGCCATGCTTTTCCATCCCAACGACGTCCTTTTGTCGGAGCCTTCTCTGTTCCCCCAAAAGAACTTTGCAAAAGAACACTCGATCGACAGAATAACCTCCCACGGAGGATTACATGCCGCCAGCGTATACATAGCAATCAAGCTTAGGACGTGTCTAATCAAAATGGGTTTACCCCTGAGAAAGAGGGTCACGTTATGCCAGCCTTCAATTCGAACTTTGATTTTGGACACCAGATGACTGAAAAGCTCCGCCCTCCGTCTGCCATATGCCAATGAGCACCCCAGGTAAATGAATGGGGTAACATCAGAAGCAAATTCGGTCCAACACTCCAGCTCTACCCGCTTATCCCTAGATATTGAGTGGTGGACGAATTTGTTGTCATTAACCCGCTGTCCCGAGACATTCTCGTAGGTTCTATGAGTCTTCATCATAAGCCCTATAGAAGCTTTATCCCCGAAATAGAATAGGAGTATGTCATTGGCGTAGGCAAGGTGAGTGACAATGGGACACCCACAAGAGGCATGGAAGTACCCGAACCTAGGGATCTTCCCCAACCTGCACAGACTTCTACTAAATACTTCTGCGATGATACAGAAAATAATAGGGGATAGAGGATCCCCTTGGCGAATGCCCCTATGGGATTTGAAGAGGTCGTCGACCACTCCATTGATGACAATTGAGAACCAGTAGTTAGACATCGCTCTTCAGATAATATCGATCCAGATTTCTGAAAAGCCAAAGGCTCTGAGAACCCATATGATGAAGCTCCAATCTACTTTGTCGTAGGAATTTTCTATATCAAGCTTGATCCCAATATTGTCGTTAATTTTTTGACATAAAGCTCCAATCAACTCTAGCCGATGGTGTAACACCCAGTTTTTCAAATGAGGGTAATTTTGAACTTTTGTAAAAGTTTATTATTTAATAATAGGATTTATGATTTATGGGAATTTTTTAATTAATTTAATACTATTTAAAATTGGTGAATTATAATTTTGATGTGTTAGCTGGTGAACTCTAGAACTGTTGAGCCTAGAGACTAACCATGATCATGGGGACCTAACTATGTGATTAGAATGACTATTTATAACTTTTTAGGCTAAGGATATTTTGGTCATTTTGTGACTTTTGAATTATTTAGAATTTTGATTAATTGGTGAATTTTAGATTATTTTAATAATTTTTAAAATAATGTATTATGATTTTGGTCATTTTTCATATTTTAATATTTTGAGAAAATTTTATATTTGTAATATTGTTTTTATTGGATTTGTTTAGTCGGGTTTGAGTTTCGTCTCGTTTTGACTTGTATTTTGACCCGGGTAGCTTAAACTCTACATGGAACCCAATATTTAGTTAAGCATGGCTCACAAGACCCAACATTTAAGTTAGTTAATTAAACTATTTTTTATCATGTTAGAATGGTTAAGTTAGAGACTCAAAACTAGATCATTTTGACCCCAAACTTGAACCTAGTCTAGACTTAACCATATGAGACTAGAGAGGGGCAATTAGAACATTTTCCATTAGCCCTAATGGACTCTTTATGGCAGCCACCTTTAGGGGAGAATGATTCATTTCATTTATTACAATCTTGCCTCTTTTATTTTCCTTTTGTTCTTCCTCAATTTTAGAGAGCCTTCCCATTGATTTGATCTCCAAATCAAATCGTTCCTTCACCAAACCTTCCCTCAATCATTCCTATTCTCCAAGGGAAGGGTGCTACCAAGGATTGGAAGAGGAGTACAAGAAGGAGTGTCCACTTTGAGGGATCTTCGTATCGGAGCCGTGTCCTAAAGGATTTCATCGGGATTCCACTCCCAATAGGTAAAAGCCATCCTCTAAATCGATTTTCTTTGTATATAAATTAGTTTTGAATCCGTAGGATCCATCCTCATGCATGTGTCCCATTTAGATTCAAATTTGAGGCCATTTGGAGCCCTCTTGAGAATTTTAGATATATGTCTTGTGTCCTACTTGATAGATCCCAAATTAGGACACCCTATGTGTATGTATGTATGATAATAGTTTAAATAGATATTTAAATTCAGTTTTAGAATGGTTAAAGAGTGGATTGATCTTAGTTAGGATGGTTAGAATGAGTTTCATTTGGATACCTATGTTGGTATCCAAGTATCTTGGCCTACATGTGTTTCTTTTGTCCAAAACAACTTAAATTCGTCATAATATTCATCCACGTTTTTATTAACCAAAGCAACTTAGAAATGTCATAACTTTTAGCTTAGAACTCCGATATATCTCTTATATTTTTAAAAGAACCGTATCGAAGTTAGCTTTCCAAATATATATTTTAATAAGCAAAATTCTTTTTGTAACTTTCTGTATAATTATTTGAGTGTCAGCTGTACGAAAGACGAACGTGTTTTGATATTTTCGTGATTTCGGGAGCTTCCGGACACGAAAATGCGATCCT